>CM047810.1:49919244-50131550 GCA_026214975.1 Gentiana macrophylla | reverse complement strand
GATATTGTCACACCGTAGTAAAGCGGGGAAGACAATGGAACTTGCATGTCATGAAGAAGACTACAAAGCCATTGAATTTCGCAAAATATGAACACGGGGGAAGTCGATTTCAATGAACTTTGTACGGGCATGAAAACAGATTGGGAGCAAGGTAGTTAGCGCCGATATTGTCACACCAGAGAGTAGGTGGAAGACAATGGAACTTGCATGTCATGAAGAAGACTACAAAGCCATTGAATTTCGGCAACAGATTAGAAAGTTTCTTGTACTCGGCCTCGGTCGCTCTGAAAACGGTCAAATGTTGCTTGGTACGCCACCTAATTAAATTATGGAAAATTAGGGATAAGGACACAATCAAATATTTTTAAGTAACAGACAACTGGCATATTTTTATAGGAGAAGGACAACGCATAATTTTTATAGCGAGAAGGACAAAACAAAGTGAATCCAAAATCGCTGAATCTCCCTGAATCCCGAAATCAGTGAATTTCGACAAAGTTGAATCTCAAAATTAGCGAATTTCGATCGATGAATTTTGAAAATTAGTGAATTTCGGCTGTGCTGAATTTCACTGAATTTAAACAAAGGAATTTCGAACACAAGTGAATTTTTGACAAGTGAATAAATAGTTTTGTCCTTTATGCAAAAGTTTCAAAACTGCCCTTCTACTCAATTGATGAAATATTTCATGCCCTTCTCTCATTCCCCATTAAATTATCCTCAAGGAAGACACAATAAGCCCTAACAAAGGAGGAGCGTTTATCAGACGTTAAAATTGTAGTCGAGTAAGCTCGAATAGAAATAGGCGCACCAAATGAGAGAAAAGAGACCGTCTCGAGATAGTGTGCTCGAGGTGTAGAGAAGAATGCGCTTAATGCAAAGAACCCAATGAGCCTCGGGTGGGCGAATGCATATACTTACTAACTTTGTGAACCGTGAAGGCGATGTCGGGCCGAGTGAAGCTCGATATTACAGGACCACCAACTATCATGCGATAAAAGAGACGGGTCGGCACACGATGGGCCATCATCAAGTGTGAGCCGAGTAGAGGTTGACATAGGAGGCCGCACGCCGGCCAAGTAGCTGGAAAATATACTTCCGCTGGGTGAGAAATAATCCATCGGAGGTGGAAGCACCTCATTACCAAGAAAATAAGACAGAGTACCAAGGTCCTTAACCGGAAAATGCCGACCAAGATAGGTAATAACCTCGCTTCAACAAGAGAGAGGATGAAGATCCGTAAATAATAATGTCATCGACATAAATAAGAATAAAACACGAGCACCATCACGAGTAGACATATAAAGATGCTTCGCCTTAGAGCCAACAAAACCAAATCATGAGAGGACATCAAGAAACAGAGAAAACATGCACGAGGGCCTCGACGGAGGTCAGAAGACTCGCCGGAGACGACAAACATAATCCGGAAAGTCGTGTGCACAAAATCCCGAGGCTACTACATGTAAACAGACTCTGATAAATGGCCATGAGAAAAGCATTCAATATCCACCTGTCCGGGTTGAGACCAACCATGTGAAATCATGAGAGAAAGAAAAACACGCACAAGAACCTACTTGACAACCGGACTAAAAGTGTCGTGAAATCAATGCCTTCACCGATGGAAAACCTTTGCCACAAGTGTGAGCCTCTGTGGACGCTCAAACGACCATCCTGCATGATGTTTAGTGTCAGAGACCCATTTATTCCAACAATATTCATATGAGAAGTAACGGGGACTAGATCCTGTGTGATTGCGTAGTAACGCATCATTTTCCTCTCTCTCATAGCATTACGCCAATAGGGATGTTTGTGAGGCTTTAGAGTAAGAAGTGGGGTCCAGTGGGAATCGGCAGAGGCAAATCAGAGCTTTAGGAAGCGGATAGCGGATAAAATCAGTCCTGAGATGGGTTTGAGAGTATTGGTTTTAGTGCGGGTAACCATTGTGTGGGTAGGAGCAGGAGGTCTCGGAGATAACTTGTGGAGCTGAGGTCAAGACGAGGACGGCTTGACTCAGGATAGCGCCGCCATGGGCTGGCCGAGGAGAGACATTAGGAAGAGATGGAGAGGAAGGCGGATTCATGGGGGGTAGGTATGGGTAGGGAGACATGAAGAGGTACAATGATAGTCTCAATGGGTGGGTTGAGAGGCAGCAGATTTGCAGGGGGAAGACAAATTGGCCGAACACCACGTGGCGCCAATGTAGATACATCCAGAGGCAAGGTTGAGGCATTTATAGCCATGGTGACTTGGATTGTACCCAAGAAAATGCAGTGTTTTAGAGCGGAAATCCTTTTGTGAGAGTTATAGGGACGGAGGTAAGGCCAACACACACAACCAAAGACCAAGAAAATTATAATCGTGAGCCGTGGTGGACCATTTCAAAACGAGACTTGTCACGGCGGACACGGGTAGGAAGGCGGTTAATGATGTAAGTGGCGTGAGTCAAGGCATCTTCCCAATAGGGAAGAGGAAGGTTGGAATGGGCAAGAGAGAGACCAACTTCGACAATTCGGTGACGGCGTTTCAATAGCACCAAACTTGTTCGTGGGTGTAGGGACAAGAAAGGCGATGCCTAATACCGATGGAAGTAATAAGGGTGGAAACGGGACGGTACTCACTACCCCAATCGCTTGAATAGATTTCAATTTAGTATTAAACCGGGCGCTCAATCATAGCAAGAAAGTCGGGAAAAATTGATTCAACATCGGATTTATTTTTCAAGCGGTAGAACCACAAATATTTAGTAAAATCATCCGTAGCTAACATAATAATGTGAACCATAAATTGAGGGTTCGCATTAGTGACCCCAAACATCGTGAGTAAATCAAGTCTAAAAGGTGCAACATGTAAATTCAAGTAAGTATATAAAGGAAAACGATGACTTTTAGCTAATCGACAGGTGCACACACAACATGTGGTGCTTTATTGGAAAAAGAAATAAATGACTTCCTAAGACATGACGAAAACGCGGACCATGAGCAATGACCAAGACGCTGATGCCACGCGGTGGAGAAGGTGGGGAGTTGGCTGTGAGCTTGAGCAGCAGAGGTGGTGGAACGGCGGGAGAAGTAAGAGTCCATCTTTGACATGTCCCCTAAGATGGACGCGTCCGGTCAATCCTTCACAAGAAAATATGAACCATCAAACTCAAAATAAAATGAGTTATCGTAGGCAAACTTGTGTACACATAGAGATTTTTAGTAAAGCGAGGGGTAACGATTACATCAGACAAATAAAAGGATCGGGAGGAGAATTTACGTATGAAGTGCCATAACGAGAGATAGTCCAACTTGTACCGTCGCCACGTAAACCTTTTCGTAACCATCATAAGGGGTCGGCCGGATACGTTGAGATTGCGTAAATCATTGGTAAGATGACGGGTGACACTGTATCGGGAATCCACTCAAAGCCCGGTTGAGTATATGGATAAGTAGCAAAGGCTTGCGGAGGACGTGGGTGCGAGGACGAGAGCCGGGTGGATTGTAGAGTGTTCATAACGGTAATAGCAAGCTCTCAACGTCTGGCCAAATTTGGCACCGAACGGACATATCACCATTATAATTATTTTTATTAAAAATATTGTTGACTATTTGGATATTGGGGTCGAGGTGGACCACGCCCCTTTCCTCGCCCGGCTTCCTCTATTGCTCGCGAATTTCGCCTGCTCGACTAAGTGGAATTGTGGGACCGTCCGCCAGTTAGCGGGCATCGACGGCCTTGGTGGCGGGTTGTCGCTGGGAGGACGATAGGCTTACGGCGGAGCAACCGGGATTCGTGGTCAAGAGGAGAGCATAGACTTCATTAAGGGTGATGGAGCTTTTGGTCAGAATCACGGGAACATAGCATCGTGAATCGGGCCTAGTCCGCGAGAAGGTAAGCAATATGGTCATCGGCGGTCAAGGGTGGCCGCCATGGCTAATTCGTCGGTCAAGTTCTTGATTTTGAAGTAGTAATCGGCCGCAATCAATTTGCCCTTTCGAGTGAGGCTAATTCGGCGCAATTGAACAAGCTTTGCCCAACTTTGAGATGCAAAGGATGCCTGCTTTCCAAATTCGGTCGATGTGGATTCGTGTACACTGCGGCTAATACGCCTTCGCATAAGGAAGAGGTTGTAGCCGAGGTCAAATTGTCGGGCCATTCCCATGTCGGGTGTAAGCATGATTAGGTTTTTTTGTCCGCGTTTCGGTGATTGTAGCCGCCACTTGGTATTTCGCCGTTGATGTATCCTTCTACGCCTTGACCACGTAGATAAGGGGAGAAGTCTGCCCTCCGTAGATGGTAGTTCGAGCAGCTTGAGTTTAATTATGTGATGTGGATTTACAGGGGTGAAGGAGGGCAGAGAGGAAAGATGCATTTATTCGGGCCGGTAATTGCTTCAGATTCCGACATTGTTTGAGGAAGAAGATTGTCGGCCTGGTTCTGTGTTTGTTTTGTTTTTTTAGAAGAAATTAGGGTTTAGAAAGAGGGATTAGCATAATACGAGAGAGAAAATTGATATCTTAGTCTGATACCATATCAACGCTTGAGAAACAATTGTATTTCATTGATTTAAGTACAGAAATGCTGATACAAATATATGTTCTCTGATCAACTTGGCCAACAAGTCACACAATAAATAAATACACAAATAATATTATTTTAGATAATTCCTAAATTATCCTTGACAGTTTGTGACTTAGTCCACATTAAAATACGCACAACAAATACTACAACAAACTTTTTAACTATTGATTTTTTTTGGATCCATATGATTCCATATGCCTCACATCATAATCAAATTACTTTAAAGTGTTATATGCATAACGTCAGAATCATTTTCATTAGAAGATTATCATCACTTAAAGATAAACCATATGTTTTTAGTGTCTTTGGGGTATATATGTAGAGAGTTTCCAATTATCCCATTGCTGCAGGTTCCAACTCCAGAAGCAATTCTCTTTGAATTCCTGATATGGACGCGACATAGCGCATTCATCATCTCTTATTTTCCAGCTAAACCTTAGGATAAAATGGTGAAGAAAGAAAGCAGTGACAAGTTTAGTAAATTCAGCCCCGGGCAATGTCTCAGGCCTCTGCCAAATGGCATCACATTTCTCTTTGTATCTTCGTCATTCCATCTCCAAGGATTAAATTCTGATGGATTTTCGTGGAGAGACGGATCCATATGTGTAGCGGTAAAGATCGGAAGAACCGGCCATCCCGAAGGAATGAGAAATCCCTTATATCTGACGTCCTTGATCGCTTTTCTAGGCACATACTTAGCCACATTCCCACATCTAAGACTTTCATTTATTACTTTCAAAGTGAAATCCATTTTCTTGTAGTCCTCTAAACTCAAGGGCTCTCCTTCGTTTTTACTTTTTTTCAAAGATTTGTGTTCTTCGTATAATTCTTGAAAAGCTGAAGGCGAACGGGCAAGAAAGTAGACCACTGCTGCCAATAGTTCTGATACTGATTCGTATCCTCCAAGCAAAAGCCTTACAACCATAGCTTTTTCTTCATCATTCAAATCATCTTTCATCAGTTTCTTATTTACGAAGTCTCTGTTTTCACCTTCACTGTAACTGGTGGGAGTGGTATTGCACTTCTTCTTTCTTTCACTAATAATCCTTGTTAGAATCGAATGTAACCTCGTTGTTGCCTTGATAGCCTTGTCGTATGTGTTTCCCGGGATATATATTGGGAAAGTTCTGAACCCTTTCATGGCTGCAAATAATTCTTCTTGTATTTTTGCTCCATTTGCATCTCCACTGTTAATGTCTAATAATCTCTTTAAGATTAGATGAAATGTGAGTTGTTTGGCTTCTTGGGAAATGTATCTCTTACGGCCTTGTTCTTTCCATCTCTCCATCATTGTGATTACCGACCTCGTGTAGGAAAGAAAATCCGGGCTTATCTTGAAGGTGTTGATGAAGCCGACTCCAACACTTCGAAGCGTTTTGTGGAGTTGTCCAGACGCTGCAAGAATAGATTGTTCACTGAGGATTTTTCAACGGTTTTTGGGAGATGATTAGAGAACAACTTCCCTTCATTCTGTAAAATGAAGGAATTCAACTCTGGTCGTAAGATACTATGGTGGGAGCACCAAGTAGATGGGATCTGAACACTTTTCCATATCTGCAATGAATGATGCAAATCAAGAATGTGTCATTTATATAAACTTTGAGGCATTTTACAAAAATCAAGACTGTCATTTCAAATTTTGAATATATATATATAGTTACCTTGAACAACGTTCTTCAAGAAACTTGCCCAAAGAGTTGGAGTTGTGTGGTTGAAGAAAAGACAGAGTTTCCCCTAGCAAGGGCCATCCCATGCTTCCTGGAGGAACTTCTTGGGGTACTTTACCCCAAAAATACATATTTCGAGCTAAATAATTTGAAGATTACTACCTGATTAAGAAACCATATCCAAGAACTTCAAGCACAGGATAAAACCATAGCTGCAACGAATCGTCGTATTTTTTTTTTAGATGATCTTGAAAAGCTTTGCAATGAACTTTGTGTTTGGCGCTGAAAATGGTCGACCTTGATCCAATTTTATAGATGGGAATTATTGTTTGCTGCTGTATACGGTTGTGCCATCACTATTCTGTTTAAATCATTCTTTCAACTTCATTTTTTAATTTATCTTCTTAATACTATATTATTATTTTTGTGGATATGGGATGTGATCTTGACTTACTGTTTCATGCCAGCTTATAAGAGCAAGTGTAGTTGTGCTTGTATTTTGCCGATTTAATTCTGACTAGACTATTTGATGTGGCTGTAGGGTATTGGAAAAAATGGGAAAGAGACCGCAAGACATGAAATGTCGAAAATAGAGAAGATCCAAGACATCTCTCAATTTGGGTTATTAAAAAGGACAAAATGAAAAATAGATGAACCGAAATACCCATTGTTTTTGTTGTTGTTGCTGTTTTTTTTTTTTTTTTTTTTTTTTCTAGAATTTGGCAGAACTGTGTAAACTTGACTAACGTGCTGCCAATAAATGTGGTGCGTGAGAATCATGATTTGGATTTATTGCAGATTTTGAAAAAAGTATATCGAAAATGAGAGATAAATATTTTTGACTAATTAAATCCACGATCTAAATTAAAAGGAAAAAAAGGTAATAAGAAGTCCAAGCAGGCAAGAGTCATTCATGTCTTATTGTGACCATAAAAAAATATTGTATTGTTATTTAATGCGATATTGATTTTTCATGTGAGGTCGTCACTTTTTGACGAATCATTACTTTATGCAATAATTACGTGATGTCGAGTGGTTGCTCTAATATTACTAAGCACTTAACGTCGAATTATTACTTTAATGCTGGGGTCAAATTATAACTTTTTGTGTTATTATGACCATAAAAAATATAGTATTGTTATTTAATGTGTCATTGGTTCTTCATGTGGATTGTTATCACGTATTGATGTACAATAGTTACTTAACGCCGAATTGTTACTTTAATACGGTGTTATTACTTCTTTGTGACCATTACCTTGTGTGCAATCATTACTTAAATGCCATATTGTTTCATAAAAAATGAAGACCGTTCGCTCACCCTGGTTTTGGAATAATAATTGAAATTTTTAGTGTTATTGTGACCATAAATAAAAAGAATTATTGTTATTTAAAAATGGTATTTTTGGTACAAAACTAAAAGAATAATAGAGGAAGAATAAGAAGAAACACAAAGTAGGAAGAAAAAGAATATTGCTTTCGTGCCTTATTCCAATTCAGATAGTTGTGATTTATGTAATAGATTACAATTTTAACATAATAATATGAAATCAACGTGAATCAATCGTAATAATAGATAATCCATTAACGATATTATTTCATAACACTTCTTGATATCTATTATTCAACATACAATGTATATGATATGCCTCATTAAAACTTTATTAAGAAAAACTCAAATTGGAAAAATCTAGTTAAGGAAAAATAGTAAATATTTATCTTTGTTGATTTACTCCCATGAACCAAGCATCAATTAAGGTCTTTCAAACGCCGATCTCAATACTCTTCACCAAGATTTCGAATGTTGCAATCAAAGAATGTCTTGGTAACTAAATCCGCCAAAGTTGTCGGTTGATCTTATCTCATTGCACATCGCTTTCCTATTCTTTTGCAAGTTTATTATATGGTCAATTAATTTCTCGACTGAAGTTGCATATCGTATATGTCATGTACTATTAACCTTGCTAGAAAAACTCAAAATGGAGAAAATCCTGACAAGGAAAATAGTTCATGTCATATATGTTTTTACGTGTTGCACCGACTACTCATAAAAACCTTTAACTAAGAAAACTTGGTTAAAGGAAAAATAGTACGCCATTGGTTTTAAGACCAAATCCACTAAGTAATTTTGTAGTCGCTGCTCTCTAACGGCGACAATAGTAATTCAAATGTAAGAATTCCAATATTATAAATACATCTATTCAAAATAAATGTGTTGGTCCTCGAAGCGCTAACACAAGCTTAGAGGGGGGTTGAATAAATTTGTCACCAAAACCGAGTTTAAAACAAATTATGGTTCGAGATAAAACTTGTGTAGAGTTGAGCCGACTAAGCCGAGATTAAATCAAACTGACTTAAGCCAAATCGAGTCAACCGGCAAATGGATATAATTTTAGCCTTTAAAGTGATCTTGTTATTCTCATTATGAAAACTCGAGTGTTGTGAATTTCGTGAATGTCGGGCCAGATCATGAGATGTATAACAATCAAATATCACAATGCTAAATAAGTAAATGCAGAAAGTAAATGAGGCGGATGTTATGTAGGTTCCGGTGGTGTAATCTCAGACGCCCTCTCTTCCTCGTGGTGCGGAGGAAAATTCCACTAGAACTTCTTGAGGTGAATCGCTACAAAAAGTCCTAAACAATAGTCCTTGGCTAATCCTTAGCTTCACTATCTAAACAATTGTAGAACAGTAGAATTGCCGCTTCCAAGTGCTTGAACCATCGGTCCTGTAGGTAGGATTGCCTCTTCACCACCTACCACCACAAACACAAATACCCGATCGTCATTACAACTGCCCTCTGACAAAACCTTCCCGGTTTGCTTCACAACCTAAACCTTAGAAATAGAATCAAAGTTGGGCTGAGAATCAATAAATTGATTCTGTTTGTGGTTCTTCAAAGTGTTGAATCCTTGATAAAATTCTTTGTAGCTTTGAACACTTGAAGAAATACTAGATGTGATCTTGTTGTAGTTCGGGTTGATGATAACAATTCAAATAGAGTGCACAAATTGCTTGTTAAATCTTGTATATGCTCTTGTTCTCTATATCTTGTTGTTGGTGCAAAGTCTTCTATTTATAAAGGTGAAGTCCAACGCTCATCCGGCTTTGATTTGAATTGTATATCTTGCAACGATTATATTTTCTCGACTGCTCATGTTGTCGCTGACTCATCCAATGAAATTTCTTTCTTTACAACGCTCGATTGTACTTTCAGCTTGTTGGATGGTCGACTTATAAAATCGAGTTTCCTTGTCGCTTTTTCACTTATCGCTTCTAACTCGCCTTGGAGCATTAACTGAGATTTTATTCTTCTTCAAATATTAGTACTCCAGTTTTCATCTGATTACAATTGACTTAATCAGAGTACACCATGATACATTTATCATTTAAGAATTCATTGACCTTATGATTCTTAGGTCTTCATACAAGATCTATAAAGTCAGTTCAGGTTACCACAATCTTGCCTGAAGTCCAACTCTACAGCCTCGACTTTAATCTTCATAACCGAGTTTGAGCCTCGCCTCTTCATTCTTCAATAACCGAAGTCTGTGTCCTCGCTTCTTCCATCTTCTAGATAAGCCAACCGAGTCCAGAATCTCTCGGTGAACTTACCTTCTTCAAAAGAGGTGTATCCGAGTCGCTTTGTTTGTCTCGATGAATTCCAGCTATCTAATTGATTCCCGCCGCTTACGACACAATAATAATTACGAAGTGCTTGTCCTGATGTAACTTATACAAAAATCGACTTTAATAAAACTTATACATTCATTCTGACATCTTTTAGCTTTTCACTATAACAAATGGCTTCAAAGACTTCATCAAATGGAGTTAATACAATATTATAATAAATAAGATGAATTATCATCAAAACATAAATTTTATTTCCAACAATTTCCTTTTTGATGATGCCAAAACTCTCCCTAAAAGAAAAGCTTAAAGATCAATACAATAATAAAATCAGAAACTGAAACTGGTTTTCAATAGAATGAGCATAAACCTGATACAAGCATTTTGTTCAAATGTCTATGATTAAAGACTCGAGCTTCTTCTTAGCTTTTTGCATAACTAAATCATATCTTTTGTCTTGTCATACGCATTTAAAAATCTTCTTCAAGTTTGGAGTTGAAGAGAGTTTGAGAATGTGTTAACACAAGAGTAAACTTCAACTTATCTTTTATTCATTGATAATGTGGTATATGTAGATACAATTGAGGAGTTTGAAAGGTCCTAGACAAGATAGTGACCTTTCATAGAAAAGGTAAAAGCTATAAACGAGGCTAGATGCTTTTTAGTCTCTTACATAATAAATGTCTATGACATAAAGTGAACTCGAGTAAAAGCTATGTCTATAATTCAGAGTTTGACATATTAATTGTTTGTATGTACTACAATTAATATGTCTCTTTATAAATAAATAAAGTGTACATGTAAAATTCGCACATGAGTTCAAGATGTTCAAGACTCAATAACCTCAAGAGACTTATCAAAGATGTCGAATATTGCCACACCCCTCAAATCAATCAGATATGTTGATGCAAACAAGTTTGCTACTTAGTCTGTTGAACATGAGAGGTGGAATAGCTTTGGTGAGAATATCTCGCATTTTGGTCTCGCCGAGGGAACATACCTGAGCCGATAATCTTGGCATCAATCTGCCTTTGTGAAGTGTCTCACAATATCCACATGTTTTGTTTTGTCATGATGGACTGGATCCTCTCGCCATGCATAAGGTCGAGTGATTATCACAAAGCAGAGTGTGATAGGTTGTCAAGAGGTCATTGGTTCAAGAAGTACTCTTTTGAGCCAAAGAGCTTCACAAATGCCTAAGACAAGTGCCCTGAGTTCACCTTCAAGATCGCTTCTAGACACAAGAGGGTTGTTTCTTGCTCCTCCAAGTAACAAGATTGCCCCATACATAGAACAAAGAGCCTGTGGTCGACCTTCTATCTATGTGGCATCCACCCCAATCAAGATCGGGCAGACCTGATGGATCTATCAATGCATTCTTGGTGAAGTGTAACCCTTGGCCAGAGTGACTTTAAATACCTCAAGATTCTAGTTATCGCATCCCAATGTTGCTCAAGAGGGCAATGCATGAACTGACTAACTGTGATCGACACCATATGCAATATCAGTCTTGTATGGGAGAGGTAGATGAGTTTCCCTACAAGCCTTTGATATTGTTCTTTCCTCGACAAAGAATGTCACCATGTAGCAGGTATGACTGGGGTCTACAGGGATATAGCAGTTTGCACCCCAAAGATGCCGCTTTCCTTCAAAGAGATCCAAGACATATTTCCTTTGGGAGACAGAATGCCTTTGTCAAGCTTTCTTGCTACTTCCATGCCAAGAAAATATTTGAGAAAACCCAAGTCTCTCACCTCAAACACCTTTGCCAAGCAGAGTCTTCAAATGTTGGATCTCAAGAGAGTCATCTCCAAAGGAGGATGATATCATCCACATAGACAATAATAATAGACCTCTTCTCGGTTGGTTGTCTTGATGAACATAGTGTGATCGTAATTGCATTGGTGATATCCAAAGCAGCCTTTGACCACAGCTTGTTAATTTTCCAAACCATGCCCTTTGGTGATTGCTTCAGTGCCATATAGAGATTTCCTCGCTTGCACACCTTGCCTTGAGTATAAGGATTGATAAAACCAGAGGTACATTCATATAAACCTCCTCGGAGGTCCCCATTTAGAAAAGCATTTTTGATGTCCAATTGGTGAAGAGGCCACCAAGTTGGACAAATAGAGAGATCGTAACTCCCGACAAAGTGTTGAGTTTTGCCACTGGTGCAAAAGTTTCCTTATAGTCAATGCCATAAGTTTGAGTGAATCCCTGCTACCAATCTGCTTTGTACTTGTCAATAGTGCCATCACAACATTGTATTTTATAGTGAATAACCATCTCAGAATCGATCGTCTTCTTGCCCATGAGAGGTGTCAAATCCCAAGTATGATTATCCGTATGCACTATCATCTGCTTTTAACAAAGAAACTTTCCATTTATCATTTTGAAGGGCTTCTCGAATATTTTTAGAATAGAGTGAGAGTCCAGTCCTGTGGAAACATAGCAAAGGAAGGAGATAACTTATCATAAGATACATAAGAATGAATAGAGTGATCAAGCATGATCTCTTTGCCTTCCTAAGAGCAATAGGCCTATCATCAATGTCAAGAGTCAGCCGAGGATCCAGAGATTGCCGAGTGTCGAGAGGCTTCGTGATCAAGCAGGCTCGGGTCGCAGACTCTGTTCGTGAGGTTGCCGAGGAGTATTAGGTTGTAGAGAGTCAGCAGGGTATCAAGTTCACCGCATGGAGGATCAAGAGGTTGCCGAGGGTTAAGAGTTTGCCGAGAGAAGGGTTTAGGTCAATTTCAATCGATTTTCATCGCTGAATGGCTCAAGAGGTTTGTCAGTAATAAGGGTCCTTTCAAAGAATTTTACATCCATAGAATTGTAAAATTTCTTTTCATAGGGAATAACATTTGTAACCTTTTCTCGCCCTTGGCATAACCTAGGAAAATGCACTTGTGAGCTTTAGATCAAGTTTACTTCGTGTTGAGCATGGATATACACAAACACAAAGACAACCAAAGATCTTTGAGGCAAACTCGGGAAACAAGATGATGGCAGGAGTGTGTGGTTAGTAGGTTTGGAGTGGAGTTTTGAAACCTAACACTCTGGGAAGTCTGCTGAGTAAATAAGTTGCAATCCAATAGCTTCACCCCACATATATTTAGGAACATGTGTGGTGAACATGATTGATCTCGCCATTTCAAGCAGTGTGCTTGTTCTTCCTCTCAAGAACCCCATTCTCACGAGGTGTTTCCACACAACCACCGATATGAACAATTCCTCTATCTCACAAGAAGGTAATACTGAGATTAGACTCATAGTATTCTAGAGCATTATCGCCTTTTTAAGATCTTGACCTTAGTATCAAATTGAGTGGAGACCATATGATAAAATTCTTGAAAGATAGGCCAACTTCGATTTGTCTTTCATTAAAAACCCAAGTGTTCCTGGTATGATCATCAATAAAGGTGACAAACCACCTTTTCCTCGTTATACTTTTCACCCTAGAGGGTCCCCACACATCACTGTATTAAGGTGAAGGGTGAGGAATGCAAATGAGGTAACTTAGCATACACAGATTTTGTAAGTTTAGCAAATTGACAAATATCACATTGAAGGTCATTCAGATTACATCCTTTAAACAATTCAGAGTTAAAGATTTTAAGTAACCAAAACTTGGATGTCCTAATCTATAATGCCATAACATGATATTGTCTAAAGTCTGGGAGCAGTCACTGAGGCGATTCGGCCTTCGCCTTCCTGCTTCACAGGTTGACCGTAAACAATCCAAATAAGAAGGTTTAGCCTTCCCAATCACTTCCTCGTGAAGTAGGATCCTCGAATGTGCACCGATTTTCCTTAAAAACAACAAATTCAATTCAAATCTTTAGTGAGTCTACTAACAGATATAAGATTGCAGTCTAAGTTTGGAACAAATAGGACATCCTGTAGGCATATCTTATTAGTGAGTTTAACATTTCCAACACCTTTTGCACGAGAGATAGATCCATCAATAGCTTTAATGTTATGGATTTGGTGACAAGGCATATAGTTGGTTATAAGGTTTTTATTACCACCATATGGGAGGATGCCCTGTAATCAACAATCCATGTTTCATTGCTAAGGGAAGAGTAGAATTTACTCAGATGAGTATGAGTAGCAACATCAAGAGAGTGACTACCTTCCTTTTGTTGATTCAGAAGGCTTTGAATGCAAAGAACCGAGCATTCATCCTGGTTGTCATTCTCCTCCTCACCGATGTGTCTCGCTTTGACTTTCCTCGATAGGTTTTGAGGTTTTGAGGAGTTAGGCTTGCCATGGAGCTTCCAAATAGCTTGTCCTTGGTGTGATTTGTGCGCTTGCAAAGGATCACGCAACGCTTTCCGCTTTTCTCAAGAGGCTTTTGTATGTTTCAAGAACCTCAAGAGCCTTTCCCGATACCACCAGGGCAAAGCACCTTTAGTAGGGTTGTCGTTAGGGGATTTCAAAAGCATGACTTTTCTCCTATTTTCTTCATGTTTGACCTCAAAGAAACATGGATTTGAGATTTGGAAGAGGTTTGGTGGCAAGAATTCTTCCTCTAACATCATCAAGAGTAGGATTCACCCAGTTGAGGAACCCGAATACTCTCTTCTTTTCTATGATGTCTTTATAAAGAGCAAAGATCCTTGACATCATTCCAAGAGTGAGTTTCTAACATATCTAAGTGTTGCCAAGCCTTAGATAGTTGATTGAAATATTGAGTTACTGCATATATCCCCTGCCTCGCAAGTTTGAATCTGAGCTTCTAGTTCATATACCTCGATGTATTATCCTTCTTGGAGTAAAGATCTCTGCATTATCCTGCATTTCTTTGGCGAGATCATACATCATAAAGTTTTCACTTATCTCTTTTGTCATTGACCTCGTGAGGATGGTCATGAGTTGATTATTTGTCGTGTCCCATGCTTCAAAACTCGGGTCGGGCCAAGAAAGTGTGTTTTGTTCCGCATAAGTATCCCATCTTACTTTGTCCGTAAATGTACATTTTCATAGACCTTGACCATAACAGATAGTTGTTACCATCAAGTTTATGGTTTGTATAAGAAGAGGAGTTGTCAAGATCTCCAACCACCGAGGTCGAGGAGTCTCTGAGAGTCTCACGAGGTTGAGTAATGTCGGATGTGGAAGACATTCTTCGTAAATATGAGTTTTGGCAAATGAAAAAGTTAGAACACAAATGGCTCTCTGATACCATGAAGAGAGTTTGAGAATGTGTTAACACAAGAGTAAACTTCAACTTATCTTTTATTCATTGATAATGTGGAGTATATGTAGATACAATTGAGGATTTTGAAAGGTCCTAGACAAGATAGTGACCTTTCATAGAAAAGGTAAAAGCTATAAACGAGGCTAGATGCTTTTAGTCTCTTACATAATAAATGTCTATGACATAAAGTGAACTCGAGTAAAAGCTATGTCTATAATTAGAGTTTGACATATTAATTGTTTGTATGTACTACAATTAATATGTCTCTTTATAAATAAATAAAGTGTACATGTAAAATTCAAATTACATGAGTTCAAAGAGTTCAAGACTGCTTGAACCTCAAGCAGATTTATCAAGATGTCAATATTGCCACAGAGTCTTCCTTTGAAATGGTCTTGTTGTAGTCAACTTGACTACTTTTTTTTCCATCTTCTCCATTGAATTAGCTTGGGTAAGCTTGAGTCTTCCGATAGTATTTTTCAAATTCTCATATGTCGGCTTTCATTTGTTCAACCTTATCTTTGATCTTCACTTGTCTTCAACTTTGATTCTTCTTATGTTGTGCAATTTTTGCTTTGAGTAAATATCGGACAAAAAGTAGTTCAAGGATTCTTCGAATGTTCTATCCTTGTACTTGGCTTTGATAGATTGTAGTCTTTGACAAACTCAAGGCCCACGATCCTTTGTAAGAGTAACTCTTCTATCTCCATGTTGATTGTATTTTGCAATGAGTTGATCTTCATTTAACTCTTTCTTCAAAACTTAGGATCCGACCAGTATCTTTGTAGTTTTTCTTCAAGTTTCTTCATTTCTTTGAGTAATTTCAAATTTTTCTTCTTCACTTCCCCTTTTTGGCATCATATAAGCTGATCTACCAGGCATGGGTTGCCTTTTGATCTTCCTCAAATTTGTCGCTGAGAGTCAAGTACTTCCTTGAGTTGAGTTTCTAACCCGTAGATATGCTGATTAATATGCCAATGAGCTTGAGCATGAGTTTCTCTATCTACAGCGGTTGAATCTTCAAGTTGTTGTTTGAGTAAAGCAATTTCCGAGGCAGAACTTGAACTTGCTTTGTGAATCATCTCTAGTCTTGCATGAACCGAAACATCAGTTCTAGTTCTATAATTAAGATATTCAGAGATGTTTGATAAGAGACCATTCTGTATCTCTTAGATCGAGTACAATTTTCAAGTTGTCATGAACTTTGGCCAATTCTTCCTTAGATAGAAATCGAGGGATCATATGTAGCTTCCACTTGATCCTTGTCCTGAGTGTCTATAACCATCAGTTGTCTGATTTCATCACCTGCTTGCTGATTTACATTTGTCTGGTTTTCAACAGACAATGCTTGTTGCCGTGGGTACGCTTTTGCATTCATCGATGTTGTGATTGAGTGATTGCTTGCAAAACCGTAGTATCATCACTTCTTTTCTTGGCCTATCATGATCGCTATCATCCTTTTCTCGTGAACTGCCTTTAGACGATGTGCTCGACTCTCTTCTTTTGCTAACTCAAGAAACCTTTTGAAACAATTGTCCGTAAATTCCTTAATAGAAATGAGAGTAAAGATCTCTTACTTCCAATTTCTCCAAGAGTGATTTTTCTTCAATCAGAAATTTGCATCACGAGTCTTCTCGTTGAAGTTTCATTTTTATCACTTTATGATTTTGTCACTTTCAAAGATCGGTGCCAATTGTTGAACCGATCAAGTTGGGTTTGAGAAGTGAGGTTAGCAATGACATTCTCTTGGGTATCTTCAGTTGTCAATTGTTGTTCCCCCTCAGTAGGTGCTATCTCACTTGAGATTTCAGGGTACAAGCATCTTACAACTGATCTTTCTTCTGTGGATACTGATTTTCGCTTGGTCCCTCTGTATTCAGTTTGCTGCTGAGACACAGTTGACCGTTTTCCTTCCTGTTGGAAAGTTGTTTCTGTGATTTCCTTTGATGTCACAGTTTCCCTTGCTTCCTTTCCTTCCTTGATTCTTTCCAAATAAAACTGAATGATTCCACTAAGAGTTTTCTTTAGTCGAAATCTGCCATCAGTTACTTGTCCTTCAGCTTGAGTTTTTGCCATACTTTCTAATTCAACAATATGTTGCTTTTTGAATTGATTGAAAACATAACCTGCCCAATTGAATTCAATGTTCTCCCAGATTATGTTCATTAGCGAAATATTTTCTTCCGAAAGTATACTAATCCCTTTGGATTTTCCAATGACGTGTTTGTCGAGCCATCCACGAGGTGTCCAAATTCGGCTTGATTTTGTCGACATGAACTCTGTGTACGATTGGTTCAGTAGATTTAAGTCATCATTCTGAGAAAAGCTTCTTTGTCCAATGGTAGGTTGCTAACTCATTGAAGTTGCTCAGATTTGCGAACCCAAAGAGTGATCTCATGACTCTTTCATTGAGTACAATGCGATCTCCATGAACTACTATGAGTTAAGGAGTCCCCGACCAATCGCATATTTTGCCAAAATCGCAAAATTCCTTCCACATCTCGCCTTGCTTTGAAGCTTAATTTCGAGAAGGTTGTTCAACCCTGGTTGCTTTTCAATTTTGTCTCGTATACAATCAAGCAATGTGAGTGTTTTGACACATAGCTTCATACATTTCGAGTGTTAGTTCATCCACTTGTGATTACACGACTATCTTTTGAATCAATTGCGGTGTCCATGTTTGAGTGTGAACACAGAGAAATTTGATTTTGAAGGGTAGGTTTGAAAAGAGTCTGTTTTTCTTAAAAAAAGAAATGTTAGTGTGAAAAGAGATTGAATAAATAGGTGGGATATTCTGGCGGTTGAATGGTACAACTTTTCAAATTCCATGATGGTTTTGATAACCGATACATGTATTGCTTCTGACAATCGTGGGGTGTACACACGAAGTTCTGACAAAAAGAACTGTGCCAATTTAATGCGATATAACCCTTGTTGATTCTATCTTATCAACTTTTGACCAATTATGAAAACTGATGCTGAGGTCAGTTTTAAATATAATTCAGTTCTTATAAAAACTTTTCAGTTTTGCCAATATCTTCCAATTTGTCAGTTTGAGATTGTTGATGTCAATGACTAGTCTCATAAGTGAGCGCACTCCAAAGATAACAAAGATTAATCCCTTGACGAATCTCTCGCTTAACGGACTTTTGATTATTCCCAACTCGCCTCTTAGTTTGCAAATCTCTTTTGTCCAAAGGCTTAGTGAAGATGTCTCCGCTAACCGATCTTCGATGAGTACATAAAGAATCATTATATCCTTCTTCTCTGCATGATCTCTTATAAAGTGGTGACGTACATCAATGTGCTTTGTTCTTGAATGTAAAACTGGATTATCAGTAATTGCAATTGCACTTGTGTTATCACACATTATGGGAATTGTTCCTTCTTTTATCCCATAGTCTCTTAATTGCTGTCTGATCCATAAAACTTGAGCACAACAACTTCCAGCTGCTATATATTCAGCTTCTGCTGTTGAAGTTGAAATTGATTTTTGCTTCTTGCTAAACCATGACACAAGTCTATTTCCTAATAACTGACATGTGCCTGATGTGCTTTTTCTGTCCACTTTGCATCCAGCATAATCTGAATCTGAGTAAGAAATCAGCTTGAATTCTCCTTCTTTAGAATACCAAATACCAACTCCATCTGTATCTTTTAGATATTTCAAGGTCCTTTTTACAACCGTGAGATGGCTTTCCTTTGGTCTAGACTGAAATCTTGCACAAACACCGACAGTAAAAGATATGTCCGCCTACTTGGTCGTAAGATAGAGTAAGCTTCCAATCATCCTTCTGTAGAGTGTTTGATCAACATCTTTACCTTCTTTATCTTCATCTAATATGATGTTAGTCCCCATTGGTGTAGAAATTCCAGTAGATTTCTCCATACCAAACTTTTTGATAAGTTCTCTTGTATATTTGGTTTGATGAATGAAGATTCCATCAGCTAGTTGCTTAACTTGCAATCCTAGGAAATAATTTAATTCTCCCATCATACTCATTTGAAATTTGCTTTTCATCAAACTTGCAAATTTCTCACATAGCTGTTCATTTTCTGATCCAAAGATGATATCATCAACATAAATTTGAACAAGTAGAGTATCTTCTCCATTCTTCATCCTGAACAATGTTTTGTCGATTGTTCCTTTGATAAATCCATTATCTACCAAAAATTGAGACAGGGTTTCGTACCAAGCTCTTGGTGCTTGTTTAAGTCCATAAAGAGCTTTCCTTAGTCTGAAAACTTTATCAGTTTGATCCTTGATTTCAACCCGGTGGTTGTTGAACATACACTTCTTCTTCAAGAATTCCATTTAGAAACGCACTTTTAACATCCATTTGATAAACGTTGAATTTCTTATGAGAGTGCATAAGCAAGAAAAAGTCTGATTGCTTCTAGTCTTGCGATCAAAAGCGTAAGTTTCATCAAAATCTATGCCTTCTTCGCTTGAGAGTATCCTTTGGCTACTAGTCCGCTTTATTTCTAATGACATTTCCATCTTCATCAAGTTTATTTCTGAAAACCCATTTGGTTCCAATTATATTTACATGAATTGGTTTATCTACCAGTTCTCATACTTGATTTCTCTCAAATTCATTTAGTTCTTCTTGCATAGCTAATATCCAATCTGGATCTTTAAGGCTCCTTCAAGCTCTTTAGGTTCTGATTGAGATAAAAAGCATGCTATCATCGCATCTAGTTGATGTCTTGTGCGAACTCCAGCTTGAGTATCTCCAATAACTTGTTCTTCAGGATGATCTTTCATCCATTTATGTGTGTGAGTTTGTATTTGCTGATTTGTATTTTGTTCAACTGAATCTGATTGAGGTTGTTCAAATTGTTGAGTAGTTGGAAACTGAGGTTGATCTTGATCTGAACATTCTGAAATTTGTAGTCTTCCAACTTCAACTGAAACAGGTTCTGGTAAGATTGGTAACTGAGACTGAGGAACTGGTTCTGGTCGGTCTTCAGTTGTTTCACCAGGAAAATTTGGTTCATCAAATATTACATGTATTGATTCTTCATGCTTGAGTGTCCTTTTATTCAATACTCTGAATGTTTTGCTGACACTTGAATATCCTAGGAAGATTCCTTCATCAGCTTTGGGTTGAAAAACATGAAGTTGATCTTTTCCATTATTGTGTATGAAACATTTGCTTCCAAATGCATGAAAGTATGAAACATTTGGTTTCCTTCCATTCCAAATTTCATAAGGAGTCTTTTCGTGTCTTTGTTCATGAGAGCTCTGCTCGAGTATAGCAAGTCGTATTTATCGCTTCGCCCAATATCTTTCAGGTAGTTTAGCTTCACAAATCATAGTCCTTCCAGCTTCTTTGAGTGTCCTGTTTCTTCTTTCAGCTACACCATTTTGTTGTGGTGTTCCTGTGGCAGCAAGTTGGTGTAAAACACCATTTTCTTCACAATATTCTATAATCACACTGTTGAGGAATTCAGTTCCTTTATCAGATCTTATCTTCACAACTGAAACTCCTTTCTGATTCTGAAGTCTTTTAAGAAGTTCTGTGAGTTTTTGCTTGGTTTAACTTTTCTTGGTTAGAAAGATTACCCAAGTATATCTTGAAAAATCATCTACTACCACCAATGTATACTTCTTTCCACTGATACTAATTGGTGTAATAGGTCCAAATAAGTCCATATGTAGCAATTCTAGATGTCTGGTTGTTGAATGCTGAGACTTAGTCTTGAAACTTGCCTTTGTTTGTTTTCCTGTTGACATGCATCACATAAGGCTTCCTTCTTATATGATATCTCTCGGTAGTCCAATGACTAGCTGTTTCTTAACAAGTGTATTGATGTCATCAAAGTTGAGATGACTCAGTTTCTTGTGCCATAGCCAACTGATCTCTGATTTGGTATGCACAAGCAAACAAGTTTCAGCGACGGCTGTTGTCCAATCTACCACATACATGTTTTCTTTTCTTCTTCCGGCTAGGACAACTTGATAAGCTGATTCGCTGATGACAACACAGAATTCTTTATCAAAGGTAACTTTGTATCCCATATCACAAAATTGACTTGTGCTGAGTAGGTTATAGTGTAGTCCCTCTACATAAGATACATTCTTGATTGTAAGTCCATTTCTGATTAAGGTGCCAAAGCCTCTGTGTAACTCGGTTTATCTTTGCTTCCAAAGTTAACTTTTGGTCCATTCTTTTCAACGAAATTATCGAGATAGCTTTGCTCTTTGTCATGTGTCTGAGAGCAACCACCACAAAGTACCATATATCCTGCAATGAAAATTAGAAATTTTTAGGTACCCAACTCGCTTGGGTCTATGAGGTCGCTTGTCAAGACAACTCGGGAATATATCCTTTTGGGATTCTTCGGATATTGTTGCACTTGTTTTCATATATGTAAGCCACACTCCCATAGTATCTATGTTTGGACTGTGTCTTATTTATGTGATTTCTCAGATCTTCTGACTGTAACTTGTTTCCATGTTGATTTTTGTTATTAAAACTGGTGTGATAACCATCATTCCTTCATCATCGAGGTCTCAGTATTGACCTTTGTACTGTGACTTATGCTGAGAACTGTGATTAGTTCTTTGCTTCGAGTTTTGACCTTGAAACTTGTGATAAGTTTTCGGTCTGGAATGATTGTCATTATCAGTTTTATTAACAAATTTAGTAAAATTCCAATCATCATCAGAGGGATATAGTCTTCCTTTCCCCCTAAATGTGTGAATCCTTGAATGATTGACATTCTTGGATTTGTTTTGATTGTAATTTTTCTGGTTCCTGACTTCATTGGTTTTTGTGGATCTGGCAATTGATTTGCCGTGTTGGTTTCCATTGAATACAGCTGATCTACCATTTGATTTAGTCTTGTGGGTAGATCCAGTTGTCTTCTTAGAAAACTGATTTATCCTATGTAAGACTGCTTATCTTGGTTCAAAGAATTTTCTCACCAAAGGAACTTGCTCAACTACAAACTTGATACCGCTTTTGGTATTCAAATCCAACGGTGTTGCTAGTTCCATTCTTCAAAGATTGTCGTGTATCAAATCCTAACCTAGTTCTCGTCTCCATATGGTTTTCCATTTGAATCCATGGTGAATTGAACTCGATTGAGCAAACGATTCGATTGTCGCCACGATGCAGAGACTCGATCGATCTCGAATCTTTCCTTTATCGCTTTAGTCGGCTTTCAACATTTTTAATTCAGACTTCAATCTTTCAACTTCTAGAATTAGACTTTCTTTCTCACTTTGATTGATTCATAACCACTTTGTATGGTTACCAAATGATTCATCAATTCATCAAGAGTTTCTTCTAATTCTAGATTTTTTTGATTGAGTCGTGCAATCGAAGAACATGCATTCATCATGGAAATCTGAAATGAGGAGTATTTAGAGTTTGATTCACATACCTCATTTGGATCTTCCATGTGTGCCATCAAAGTTGTGTCATCGACAATCTTTCAGTACCAGCTTCATAATCTGATTCATCTCCAAAGCAGAAGTGCTCTTCTACCAATTCTCCTTGGTGGTGTCTTCTTGATCAGTTCTGGACATTCGGCTTTATAGTGTCCTTTTGATGCTGGGTGTCCACTCTTCATTCTTCGAATTCTGTTCATCATTAGAGCCATTTGTTCTTCCATTTCATCCAATTCATGAATATTGTTGGATGAGTTTTCTTGAATCTCATTTGATGCTGCTGCAAGTGCTGTGGTCTTTGGTTCTTCCAGAGCTTTGATTATTGCAGCTGTGGTTGTGAAATCTTCACTGAATTCATAAGCTTTCAGATCTGAAAAGATCTTGAATGAATCTTCTACATCAAGTCTCCTGGATTCTACCATGGCAGTGACCTTCATTTTCCAGCACATTGGCAATGCCTTCAATATTCTGGTGTTGATGACTTTCTTTGAGTATTCAATCTTGAGTAGATCTAGTTCATCCATAATAGCACTGAATCTTGTCTCCATTTGATCAATAGTTTCTCCGCATTTCATCTTGAAATTCTCAAACTTTTGCTTTGCAAATGTAAATTTTATTTTCCTTGATTGAATCTGCTCCTTCACAAACTAATCAAGTTTGTCCCACATTTCTTTGGCGGTTGTGCATTCTTTCACCTTCAAATACATGTTGTTTGTCAAGAGTTCTCGAGGATAAAGTCCATGGCAACATTGTTGAGATTGTTCCGCTTATGATCATCACTAGTCCATTCAGATTTGGGTTTTGGAACTCGAACTTGTCTGTCACCTTCGGTTTGCATATAGGTGATCCGATTGGTCCATCGCTGAGTACATCCATCATTTCATCATGAGTAGTTTGCTAGGAATGCCTCAGATACGACGCTTGTATTCGTCAAATCATCCATGTTGCACATAAGCATTTGTCTTGCATATTGATTGTTATCCATTGTGAGTGAGTGACAATCGATAAATGATTTAAAACTTAGCTTTCAAATAAGAACAACTAGAGGATAACGAGCAAATGATATCTAGTTAAAGAAACACTTTGCTCGATACCAATTGTTGGTCCCTTGGAAAGGCTAACACAAGTTTAGAGGGGGTGTGAATAAAATTGTCACCAAAAACTGAGTTTAAAACAAATTATGGTTCAGATAAAACTTGTGTGGAGTTGAGCTGACTAAGCTGAGATTAAATCAAACTGACTTAAGCTGAAACTGAGTCAACCGGCAGCGGATATAATTTTAGCCTTTAAAGTGATCTTGTTATTCTGTTATGAAAACTGAGTGTTGTGAATTCTGGTGAATGTCAGTTGTGACTGTGAGATGTATAACAATCAAATATCACAATGCTAAATAAGTAAATGCGTAATGTAAATGAGGCGGATGTTATAGAGGTTCCAGGTGGTGTAATCTTGTACGTCCTCTCTTCCCCTGTGGTGCGGAGGAAAATTCCACTAGAACTTCTTGAGGTGAATCACATTACAAAAAGTCCTAAACAATAGTCCTTGGCTAATCCTTAGCTTCACTATCTAAACAATTGTAGAATAGGTAGAATTGCTGCTCTCAAGTGCTTGAACCACTCGGGTCCTTAGAGAGTAGGATTGCCTCTTCACCACCTACCACTACAAACACAGTCTACCCGATCGCTCATCTACAATCGCCCTTGACAAAACCTTCCCGGTTTGTTTCACAATCTAAACCTTTGAAATAGAATCAAAGTTGAATGAGAATCAATAAATTGATTCTTGTTTGTGGTTCTTCAAAGTGTTGAATCCTTGATAAAATTCTTTGTAGCTTTGAACACTTGAAGAAATACTAGATGTGATCTTGTTGTAGTTCAGTTGATGATAACAATTCAAATAGAGTGCACAAATTGCTTGTTAAATCTTGTATTTGCTCTTGTTCTCTATATCTTGTTGTTGGTGCAAAGTCTTCTATTTATAGTGTGAAGTCCAACGTTCATCTGGCTTTGATTTGAATTGTATATCTTGCAACGGTTATATTTTCCTCGACCGCTCTCGCTTTGTGTCGCTGACTCATCCAATGAAATTTCTTTCTTTACAACGCTCGATTGTACTTTCAGTTTGTTGGATGGCTGACTTATAAAACTGAGTTTCCTTGTCAGTTTTTCACTTATCAGTTTCCTAATTGTCTTGGAGCATTCACTGAGATTTTATTCTTTTTCAAATATCAGTACTCCAGTTTTCATCTGATTACAATTGACTTAATCAGAGTACACCATGATACATTTATCATCTAAGAATTCATTGACCTTATGATTCTTAGGTCTTCATACAAGATCTATAAAGTTAGTTCAGGTTACCACAATCTTGCCTGAAGTCCAACTCTACAGTCTCGACCTTTAATCTTCATAACTGAGTTTGAGCCCTCAGTTCTTCATTCTTCAATAACTGAGTCTGTGTCCCTCAGTTCTTCCATCTTCTAGATAAGCCAACTGAGTCTGTAACTCTCAGCGAACTTACCTTCTTCAGTAGGTGTATCCGAGTCAGTTTGTTTGTCTTGATGAATTCCAGTTTTCTAATTGATTCCCAGTTTTCAGTTTTACGACACACTAATAATTACAGTGCTTGTCTGATGTAACTTATACAAAAATCAGACTCTAATAAAACTTATACATTCAGTTCTAGACATCTTTTAGCTTTTCACTATAACAGCTGGCTTTAGCACTTCATCAAATGGAGTTAATACAATATTATAATAAATAAGATGAATTATCATCAAAACATAAATTTTATTTCCAACAAAATGTAGGAAGAATCTCCCTGAACAAATCTGCTACATTGTCACTAGAGCGTACTTTTGTCTATCACTCTTTTCTAGAGTTCATGTAGATAATTAAATGTAGGGGTTGAAAATTGTCATGCCCACTACTAATTCATACAACACATGCAACACAATCAGCACTATAATCATAAAACAATAGGGGGTATAATACAATCGCAGTTTGTATGCATATATTTTTACTATCACGCATTGTAGTACTATAGATTCATGACATAAAGAATGAGTTACAAGTATATTCCTTCATCAATAGGAATCTACTCAACTAGTCATATTGCTTTCAACATTAATGTTAACGACCTTTAAAACTTAACAATATGCATGTTGCAATTGAAATATTATTCCATTAATGAAATCCACCAATGATTTTCATATCAATATTAATTTCCAACGACCCATAAATATGCGGTCATGACATGTGAAAACTCAAAGTTACTGCCGGATATATTAATTCGTGGAACATAACATTATCTATAATGAGAGAATATATTTGATCATTAACAAACAAATATTTCCAATTCAAACTCAACCTCAATTGCTTATTTCATTTTTACCTAGTCTGAGTGTTTCTGACACTCTGGTTATGATTTAGGTACTGGATCCAGATATAATAATAGCAATTAAAGAGGCAAATATGTTGTTGATGTTATGAACACAGACTAAGCTTGCGGTTTAAGAAAGATAAAATCACAGAAGCAATGCAAACGTTAAGTATGGTGGAATTGATAAAAAAGAAAAAAAAGAAAGAGAACACAGTGATTTAACATGGTTTCCGGCGTTGTGCCGACTACTATTCGGACAGAAAAGGAGATATTTTATTATGCACAGAATTACAACGTTTTCACAAGTGTGTGAACAATACTCTTGAAAGACACACATTGCATTGATTACAACATTGGTATTTATAGGCACAAATCCTAAACCCTAACCGCCAAAGATCTTTGTCGGAATTCTCATAAATACTGGATGTGGACCCCACTCCAAATTGTTATCCACCGATGAAACTCGACTTCAAACCGACTTTCCAGACTTGTAATAAATCGCTCGATATAGAACTCAAATATACTCAAGAAAAACTAGCAGTGCCAAAATCGATCACGACTTGAAAGAAACTTCGGTTGCACTTCATCAAGCTTACTTTCACAGAATTGAATATACTTAATCGAAATCCGACCATCATTCTCGCCTTGCTTTGCGATTAGTTCCACCAGATTATTTATCAGTTTAGAGATCAAGTCACCAAAACGGACAAATCTCCACCTTGACTTGAACTCTGATTCATCGTCACCAGATTGCATAATTAGACGTACTTGTACCAGATGCATTCGTCAACGCCAGGATGTACAGTACCAGACTTCTCATCAGAATCCACTCAAGTTGATTTGCCCTTAACTGAGTATCTGGATTTCAGTTTACAAGCTTTGAATATTGAGCAAGTCTAGACACAACTGAAACTTGCTCTGCTGAACTGGTTTAGTGAACATATCAGCATGATTCTCCTTGGTGCTTATCTTCTTCATTACAACCCCCTTCTCATTTCTTAGAAAATGATAGCTCACATCAATATGCTTGGTTCTCTCATAATGAACCTGATCCTTAGCTAGACAAATTGCACTCAAACTATCACAATAAATCTCAGATTGATCCTGATGTAGCCCTAAATCACTGACACCCTTCAACCAGATTGCTTCATTGGCTGCTTCAGTAAGAGGCATATACTCACCTTTAGTAGTTGATAAGCCACTGTTGCTTGCAAAGTTGCTTTCCAGCTGACAACTGAATTCCCCAATGTGAAAACATAACCAGTCATTGATTTTCTACTGTCTACATTACCTGCATAATCAGCATCACAGTATCCTGTGACCAAAATCTGAGTATCACCTCCATAAATAAGACCAACATCAGCTGTACCTCTAAGGTATCTGAACATTCTTTTCACAGCTTTCTAGTGTTCCTTTCTATGTTGAGCCATAAACCTGCTGATAACACTGATTGCCTGAGCCAGATCAGGACAAGTGCACACATTGGCATACATCAGACTACCAGCTGCACTAGCATAGGGAACTTTTGACATGTACTCCTTATCCTTTGCTGACTGTGAAGCAAAAACTGACAAATGAACATTTGATGCCATAGGAGTATCTATTGGCTTAGCAGCTGACATGCCAAACTTTGACAAAATCTCTGTATAAAGCCCTGCTGAGATAAAAATAGTTTTTCTGACTTCTATCTCTCCAGATCTTCATTCCCAAAATTTTCTTGGCTGCACCCAAATCTTTCATTTCAAACTCAGCACAGAGAAGGTCTTTCAGATACTAAACATCAGACTTCTTCTTTGCAGCTATCAGCATGTCATCCGCATATAACACAAGATAGATGTATGATCCATCTTCCAACTAACTATTGTAAACACAACAATCATAAGGACTTCTGATGTAACCCAACTGGATCACGTAACTGTCAAACCTTTTATACCACTGTCTAGGAGCCTGCTTCAGTCCATACAAGTACTTCTTCAACTTACACACAAGATCTTCCTTACCAGCAACTTGGAAACCCTCTTGCTGAGTCATGTATATCTTTTTGTCTACCTCACCATGTAGAAAAGCTGTCTTCACATCTAATTGCTCCAGTTCTAAGTCCTGCTGTGCCACCATTGCTATTAACACTCTGATTGAAGTATGTCTGACTACTGGTGAGAATATCTCATCAAAGTCCACCCCTTCTTTCTGACTGAACCCTCTTGCAACCAAACATGCTTTATACTTAACTCCTTCTGCCTCAGTTATCCCTTCCTTTTTTTTTGAAAATCCATTTGCAAGTAAAAACTCTCATTGAAGCTGGATGTTTAACTAGATCCCAAGTCTGATTCTTCAGTAATGACTTCATTTCATCTCCCATGGCAGAAAGCCATTGAGATGCTTCAGAACATTTCACTGCTTCCCTGTATGTAGAAGGTTTAAAACCATCCACTTCTTCTGCAACTTGAAGTGCGTATCCAACCATATCATCAAACCCATACCTTTTGGGAGGTATCCCAATATTGGATCTTCTAACTCTGCTGACAGCTATACTCTGCTGACCCACATTCTCAGTTTGACGCACAACTGACATTTGCTCAGCTGACTGGCTTGGATTCATTTCTGGTTCAGTAACCAGATCAGATGAAAACTGACTTAAATTAGTTGATTGTTGCGTTTCAACTGACTCCACCTGAAGATCCACCTTACTGTCAATTTTCTCAGCATCAGCACTGGTTTCAATTTCAGTTATCCTCCCCACTGATGAACTGAGCATATAATTTTCATCAAAAAACTGTATCTCTGCTGAGAATAACTCTGTTTTCTACTGATGACCAAATTCTATAACCCTTCACTCTATCACCATACCCCACAAACACTCCTTTCTTGGCTCTTGGTTCCAGTTTCCCTTTACTGACATGATAGTAAAATGTGCTTCCAAATACCCTTAGAAATGAATAATCTGCAGGCTTGCCTGACAATATCTCAACTGGTGTTTTGAGACTGACCCCTGTGTGATGACTCTTGTTGATTAAGTAACAAGCTGTGGTTAGAGCCTCTGCCCAAAATCTCCTTGACAAACCAGCATGATAAAGCTTACATCTTGCTCTCTCCAGAAGAGTTTGATTCATTCTTTCAGCTACACCATTTTGCTGAGGAGTATTCCTGACTGTATGATGTCTGGCAATACCCTCAGTTTTGGACAATGTATCAAACTCAGTCCAGGAGAATTCCAGACCATTATCTGTATGAAGCCTCTTGATCTTCTTCCCCAACTGATTTTCAACTAGAGCCTTCCATTGCATGAAGCTTTTGAATGCCTCACTTTTGTGTTTCATCAGCACCACCCAAGTCATCCTTGAATAGTCATCAATGAATGACACAAAATATATGTGACCATCCAATGACTCCACATTTGACTTCCCCCAACAATCAGAATGAATGTAATCAAGTGATGATTTTGTGTTGTGTACCCCTTTTGAGAACTTGCTCCTATGAAGCTTTCCAAACACACAATGCTCACAAAATTCTAGATTCTTGACCTTACATCCCCCAAGAAGATCTTTCTGAGAAAGAACCTGCATCCCTTTTTCACCTATGTGACCCAGTCTCATATGCCACAGTTTTGTAAGCTATGACTGATGAATCTCAGCAGATGCAACAGCAGTAGAACCAGCAACAACTGACCCTTGTAGTATATACAGTGTCCCTTTCTTGATTCCCTTGAGAACCTCAACTGAGTTTTTATAGACACTCAGACCACTTTCCCCTTTAAAACTGAATCCCCTACTGTCCAAAGAACTGAGAGATACCAAGTTTTTTGTCATTTGTGGAACATGTCTAACTTCACTCAATTTACAGAATCTTCAATCATATGTCCTCAACTGAACTGAGCCAATCCCAACTACCTTGCAGACCTTGCAGTTTGCCATAGATATATGACCATCATCTATCTGCTGATAACTTGAGAACCACTCTCTGTGAGGGCAAATATGAAAGGATGCCCCGGAGTCTAGAATCCACACATCAGTTTGATGTGCTGACTCTCCTGCCACTAGGACCATGTCTTCATCTGAATCATGCTTAGCTGCCATATCAGCTGTGCCAGAACTATTCTCCTGTTGTTTCTTCCTCTTTGGACAATTGTATTTCCAATGTCCCTACTGCTTACAATAATTGCAAACATCTGTGGATTTAAGGCCTTTGGACCTTGTCTTCTTGGAACTTTTCTTCCTAGATTGACCATACTCTTTTCCACTACTGCTACTGACTATCAGTCATGTAGCCTGATTGTCTGCCCGGGAGCTTTGTCGAAATACCACTATTGAGACAAGGCAAATGAAGGACTACCACTCTCTTGTCGAAATACCACTCCCATTTTTGCGTTTTAGGTGTTTTTGGAACCAAACTAAACCCTAATTGGGAAGGGGGAACCCAATAGGGGATTTGTGTACCTTAAGATCGTGGACATTCATGAAAAAAATGGAAGAAAATCACGAACCAAAATTGTTTGTTTTTGCCTTGGGTGGTATTTCCACAAATACACCACAGAATGGGTGGCATTCCAGAAAAAATCCTTTGTCTGCCCTAGCTGCCTTATGTCTCAGCTCCCTGGCATGTAAAGCTAACCTTACATCCTCTAAAGCAACTGTATCATTCCCAACTATGAAGGACTGCACAAAGTTCTCATAGGAAGCTGGTAATAAAACCAACAAAATCAAAGCAGCATCTTCATCCTCAATCTTTACATCAATATTCCTGAGATCAAGTAATATTGTGTTCAGCTGATAAAAATGATCTCTCAACTGAGTCCCCTCATGCATCCTCAGGCTGAATAGCCTCCGCTTCAGCAACAACTTGTTGGTCAATGACTTAGTCATATACAGGCTTTCAAGCTTTAACCATAACTTGACAGCGGTGTCTTCCTTTGCAACTTCTGTGATAACATCATCAGATAAGCACAACATGATGGTTGAATGTGCTTTCTCCTCTAGACTGGCATAATCTGCAGAACTGGCATCTCCCTGATCAGATTAGGGAGTCCACAATCCTTGTTGCTTTAACAAGGCCCGCATCTTGATTTGCCACAAACTGAAACTGTTCCTCCCTATAAATTTATCAATCTTCACGTTCATTGCTGACATCCTTCTAGTTAAAGAACAAACCTTTGATCACAAAATCCTAGCACCGGTCACCGGTCTTGGTGAAGATCAACTCTGTTTACCTGCAACTCCTAAATCTTGAACCTGACGCTCTGATACCAGTTTGTTATAAATACAGACAAAGCTTGCAGTTTAAGAAAGATAAAATCACAGAAGCAATGCAAACGTTAAGTATGGTGGAATTGACAAAACACATAAACAAAGAGAACACAGTGATTTAACGTGGTTCCCGACATTGTGCTGACTACTCCACGGACTGAAAAGGAGATATTTTATTATGCACAGAATTACAACGTTTTCACAAGTGTGTGAATAATACTCTTGAAAGACACACACTGTATTGATTACAACATTGGTATTTATAGGCACAAATCCCAAACCCTAACCGCCAAAGATCTTTGTCGGAATTCTCATAAATACCCCAGATATGGACCCCACTCAATCATGTTATCCACTGCATTTAAACTCGACTTCAAACTCGAATTTCCGGACTTGTAATCAATCGCTCGAGATGTAGAACTCAATATACTCAAAGAAAACTAGCAAAGCAAAATCGATCGCTTGACTTCAAAAGAAACTCAGTTGCATTTCATCAAACTGACTTTCACATAACTGAATATACTTAACTGAAACTGACCATCATTCTCAGTCTTCAGTTTTCCAGATTAGTTCCACCAGATTATTTATCAGTTTATAGATCAAGTCACCAAAACTAACAGTTGACAACTATTATATTTTATTATAAATTTCCCACATAAAATTCATTGCTAATTCGATATTAGCATAAACCAATTCCTTATCAATGTATGGATTGGTTGTTCCGCAACCCCAATATTTAAACATTTGATGCACATGCAGTTTTATTTTGGGTTTCGTCTTCAAAACGAATCTCTTCTATCGTAGAGAAATAATACTTTTGGTGCATTTATAAATAGTCACTCACTTTATTCAATTAAGGCATCTGGCAAATTACTTGTCAAATACTACAAGTAAGATTATTTTCGCAGGTCAGTTAAACTGATGCGTGGAAGATCATTTATGTTGTTAAAATTTCCCGGCAATCTTTCATTCTAACATGAGGTTTTCTTTATCTCCCTCTAATGCCTAGAATCGATTTTCATTAAACTATTGCACCGAGCTATACCTTGATGCTCTTTTAATCGTTTCAAGTGATTTACACATTTAAAACATAGTGATTTTATTAACTATCTCATTCTTTGAGATTTTCAAAAACAATATCTCTCCTACACTTAATGCGTTTAATACATTATGTGATTTCAAATACTTCAAGAATCTTTCAAATAATCTTTCACATCCTTTTAAGGGTTTCGATAAAACAACATAATATAATGAACTTTTATGTTTATTTTCTTCACTTCATGAGACTGACCATGTTTATTGTGTCCCATATATTAATATGCTATATAGTTGTCCTTCAGGGACTTCTATATTACATGAACATTCATAATTGATAACACTTTTAGAATCCTAAATTCATCTGGTAAATTGTGTCAACGCTATGTTGTATTATGTGATTCAATCACGACTATCCAGATATGAACTTCAAGTTCATTTGTATTATAATGTTTGGCAGGAGATATAATTTATTACATTGATTTTTCCTCCCGCTAAACTCGGACAATACTTTTATCACAATCAATATCCAGAAGATTTGCAATAACCTGTAACGAATTCTACAATTTAATATGAGATCCTCTTATGCAGGTATCAACAAACTTCTTTGATATTTTAATAACGGGGCAATTCAAATAACATCCTCTAGAGACTAATATTTTAACGGTCAATTACTTCATCTGTTATCTCATTATTGTATACCGGGTTGTACCAATGTTCTATAATCGCCAACCACTTTTGGTGGGGTTTTTTTCCATCATGATAAATTTCTCATAAATATATGGTACTACCCACAGTAATTAATATCTCTACAATAATTTCATTTATACACGTTCACTTCATGGAACAGAATGATGCATCTTGTATGATATGAAACATATATCAATTTTCTAATGATGCATACATTATCAGTCACATTCTCCTCTCGGAATGGAATTATCTCATCATTTCCAAACATATTTCTTATACATATTTTCATCGGAATATAGTATTTAATGCAAGTATTTCAGTCTCGATATAATATCCAATTTTACGGAAATCATTAAAACTTAATAAAATTAATTTGAGATTAGGGAAAGCATAGTGCTTTATTTTGAACAATTTTATTCCAATGGCTCTTAATATAGCACCTGCATCTATTGCATTTAATATTTCTTTCTCCCATATTTTAGAAATTCCCTTTATTATTCAGCATGATGTGCGTTGTCGCACTATTGATGAGACAAACATTGTCATCATCATTAATCAAATCTCAAAATCTCTCATTTGGGAAGAAACAAAAATTATGATATTCTGAAAAATAAAAACTACAAAAGTACATAGGCATTCGTAATAAATATAAATGATGTCAATCAATCGATTTATAAATAAAATAACAACATATCCATTTGTACCATTTTAATCAATCAATTAGTTATTAAATTTGAATATTTGTATATGGTAAAACAACAATGAATATTCTATGCAAGTATATATCTTTTTTCATCAAATAGAGATATCACTTATGACTACAAATTTTGTCATCAATCATGTAAAGTACAACTATGTAGATGATTTTATTTACCAAGATTATGACATATATGGTGGTTATAACTCCCTAAAACAAAAGGTTGAATGGTTGATTAATTAATTTAACAATCAAACAAATGTAATTGTATTTAATTAATATATGATTGATCGAAAGATAATATACTTACTAAAAAACAATGATTATATTAGCAAATCTACTGATAAGCAATCATGTTATCATTATCGCTAATAATAAAGCAACAATACGATTACCTAAATTATATGATTGTTATACACATTAAGCGTTATATTGGGAAATACTAAAACGAAAACAAAATTACAATAATTTTTCGCATGATGCAATAGTAAATGACTATGGAATTTTTTTCATTATTATAAAAATATCTTCCGTTATGAAACTTGGCCACAAGAACCCAATTTATTTATTTATTTACCACAAACGATGCTAAATTTTTGATGCATCGTATAAAATGATCTTCTCAATATTACCATCAATTATGATGCGCGACTTGATCTTATAAAGATCATTTCATTTCTTAACATCATGATTGTATCAATCGTTTGAAATATTTTTATTAGGACTGTATCAATAATGTCATCCTTCACGACCATAACCAAATATTTATAAATTGAGTCATATTTTTCATAAGGAATGAACTGTCATAATTTGGTCGGGACTCATTAGTCATATCAATGATGACTCATTAGTCATATCAATGATGACTCATTATTTGTTTTTATAATTCTACATTCAGCGGATTATTATTTTTCATTCGTGATACAAAATCATAATCAATTTCATATATATCCTGAATCACTTTAATTGATATTGCTGCTTCAGAAGCATACCGTAATGCCCCACTCCCGGATACTGAGCCCTTATCCGGAAAAGAAACGTTTGACACGTATAATATTAATAACTCCAATATTATACGTAAGCCTCTACTAAGTCGTATCGAGTTTAGAAAGACGGAAGCTAAAAAGACTCAGCAAGACATCATAAATGCTACTAAAAGTAGAAACTCGACAAAACTAAAGATAAAAAGTTTAGCTTACAACAGCGAATTTCCCAAAGTCTTACAAAAGTACGATGTCCAAAGAAAAGATCCAACAACTTATCTTACAAACTTGAAACAAAAGTACAACGAGTTCTTTAAAATACACACGTAGCATAATCTAGAACATGACAGGATGAAAGAAACTGTAATGTCAACTAAGCCGCGTCATCACACGTCATCCTCAAACTCTGAGCTCAAGATCAACCTGTTCGTCTTCTCACCCCAAAATAATACAAAACAAAACACATGCAATTGAGGTGAGTACGAAGTATTTATCAAGAGTAAGAAGCTAAAGTATAATTAGAGTTTACAACGAAAGATTTAACGATTATGATTAAGTTATCTTTACGAGACCGACTTAATCTATAGGGGTTCACTTCATTCTCATCAACATGTCGTGACTAACTATTACTAGCTTAGCTTATCTTTGTTACGTCATCATTCAAGGGCACTACGCATGGTGCTTTCCACCACGAGACATCTAGTGCAACATATTGGTGGATCACACTAATAGCCACAGAAGCCTATTTTGGAAGACTCCGATAGTGTACACGTTCGGCGAAGTCCCTCTGCACCTAGAGTCTGTTCTGGAAGACTTACGGAGTTATTCACTCTATCTAACCGCCCACACATCGTGATATAGACTTGTGCCTAACCAATAATGGGTTGATCTTTAATCTTTTAGCTACACAAGTACGTAAGTTATTATGTTGTTAACTAGCCACCTAGGTATATTCAAATAAGCTCCCTCGCAACTCCTAATCTCTCACTTAGACCATTAGACATGGACAAGTCCTAGCACATACACAAACATTGATGAATTATAATTCATCAAAGCACAGGGCAATCATGCTCTTCCGACGGTCCCGAACTTCAACTTTTCTAGAAGTATTCATTTGGTGCCGGAACTAAACGCATCAGAAGCTTAATAATGGCTTGTTCCTATTCATTTAGTGGTATTAGATCAAGAAATAATGATTAAAAATGGACTCGGGGCTCAAAACACATCAATTCATGAAAACTAGGCCCAATGCGCACGCATTCAGCTCAATGCACATGCATTGGGCATCTTGAACCATTCAGGATGGTTCTGCCTGGGCAATTCACACATATTGTTCTCTGATGCCCAACACGTTGTATTGATTTTTCCACTTTCCGGTCCCGTAATGTGCACGCATTACCCCTAATGAGCACGCATTCACCCTGACACAACCCTAAAACCTGATTTTCTGCACTTTATCGATTTCCAACACTTTCCCAGCATGTTCAACATCATTATACTAAGCAAAACCACAAAAAAAACGAGTTCTAAGCATACCATATCATATCATATCACCACAAAAACGTAGAGACATGCTTTCTAACCACAAAACAAGACCAAACTCTACCTAAACATCATAAAACTATAATCATACTTTAAGACGAGCCTCTTACTTGTTTAAAGCAAACTCCAACGCAAGAACTATGAGAAAGACTGCAACGACACTTCTCCAAAAACTCCAAAACCTTGCTGAAACGTGAATCATTTTGTATTCACACGATCCTTGTCTCTTCACGAATCCACTGCTCTACTTTGATCTAGAAACCGGTGAAAATCTTATGAGAAATTGTAAGAACTCTCCTAGCCTTCTTCTCCAAAGATAGCGCAGAGTTCAAACTTTGAGGGGGATGAGCAACTTCTGAAAACTCCCCTCCTATAATGGGAGGTTTATTTTGTAGAAAATAACTCCCAAGAAGTTGTTGCCATGAAAGTCCATCAAATCCCTTTTAATAGCAATTACTCCCCTCAATTTCCTCCTTTAATATTAATTACTATAATTAATATTTTCTATTTTCAAAACTTTAATCCAAAATAATAAATATAATATTCCGAATTTTATAAATTGACACGTCTGCACATTCCAAAATTTTGGGATATTACACATATCATCATTGTAAAAAGCGATTTAATTATTTTCTCAACGGTGATCATGAAATCTCATGATATATTCAGTAACATATTATATATGAATATGATCACTAGTAGGGACATATCTTTTTCAATAGACTTCATGTCCTCAGTTCTTTCTTTAAATGACATGTCAATGTGAGTATTCAACATGTCTGACATTTATTTGTGAATTTCATATTCACTTTCGTCAATTTATGACATGTGCATTTATGTGAATTTTATATTCACTTTTTAGAACTTTATATTTTCATATGGACTTCTGGTCCATTATATGCTCGTTTCAACATTGATTATCTTCACGTGGTCATATAAATATTTTCATAATACAAAACTCAGCCTTCAGGGCTCATATCAAATTGATTGACGTGACCTATCATTGTATTGATGTTATCAAGATGCACAAAATCAATATTATATCATTATCATATATTATTGGTATTATAAATTTAACAAAAAGTATATATCATAACACAAAAATGAATAAATCACACCAACACAGTTTCTGTTATCGTGATGATCGAAAATAGATCTGATTCCTTCAGACAGAAAAGTCAAAATAATTAATAAAATTCCAATTAAATAAAATTAATGACAACTTTATAATCATAAATAAAAATATGCATTATGATTAAATAATATAAAAATTTCTTCCCTTTTACGAGATGTCTTCGGTGAGAAAATAAGCATCGGTTTGATGAGACATCTTCATGAGTCATGTAATAGGTCTCCACGATCTTCTGTTCCTTTTGATGGTATTATTCAATGTTTAGAATTTTACCATGCCAAAACTCTTTTTCTTTTGAATGGAAAAAAATTGATTGAAGCAAAACAAAGATGTTGCAAAAATTGATTGAATCAATTGAAAGTAGTTGCATAGAGACTCATGGTTAGAGACTTGTGCTGATAACGTGTTATAAAACTAAGAGAATAATATAGGAAGAACAAGAAGAAATACAAAGTAGGAAGAAAAAGAAAATTGCCTGTGTCTTATTCCAATGGTATAAGTGCGTATTTATAGTAGAGATTACAATGTGAACACAATAATATGAAATCTACGTAAATCAATCAGAATAATAGATAATCCACCAACGATATTATTTCATAACAATTTTATCTTTTTTTGGTATAAAAGCATTAAATGCCAGATTTTGTTAGATCATAACAATGTGCAGTAATACCAACGCATATCCTGACTTCATTTAAAAAAATAAATAAAAAGGGTATTGTTGGAAGTCTATTAGATTTTTGTCCTGATTAATCATCAGTTTCCTTGAATTCTGATTTATTAATAAATCTGTCGTTCTTGGAAAAATCTTGGAGAAAAATTATAGAAGAATATCATATATGTATTTATAGGATAAGATGTTACAATGGTTGATTTAGTGAAAAGAAGAAATTGTGTACTGTAGTATAGAAATTACCCACTTGAAAAAAGAAAATAGAGGAAAGAGAATACAAAGTTGATCGACACACTCACCTGCACATTCTAACTTTGGCATCTGACATTGAGTAAGTCAACAAAAAGAACTGCTACAATGAAGCCATTATTTTGCTAAATGCTTACCTAAATGGGGTTTACATTTTTTCAGATAAAGTGCCTCCAAAATATGCTTCTTACGGTTGCTCTAACTAAGGGTTTACTTTTTACAAACTCAAGAACAGACCATTTTACTCTTATTTCCATTATCCTTGTTGGGAAATGGCCCATCATATGGGTGCTAAGCTTTGAATCTATATCCGGTTACATATGGTGTTTCTCGTCTGTTTTCTGTGAGGATCACATCTGGAAGGTATTTTAAGGAAAATACTCAATATTACATTATGACGGCTAGGGTCTGGTTCTTAAGATTATGTATACCGTCAGTTATTATTGTAAATTAATAGAGTAAATAAGAAAGGGAGGTTTATTTCATTCGATGGTTAAAGTGCTAGCCCTATACATTATTTATATCAAGTTTTTGTAGATAAATGAAAAAGTCAGCAAACTAATTTAAAATACAAATAAAATACAAAAGCAGGTAGACAAAAGATAAATGCAACTTAAATGCAAAGTTTGACTTCGTCAATGCCTCTGCTACGTCTCTTCTCCATCTTCTTCTTTATCCTCTTTTATTTCCAATTCTAATGTTTTATTTGAATTGGGCATTATTGGGCATTATCTTAACAGCGCCCCGCAAGCTGACAGGGAGGGATCAAACCGGAAGCTTGTCTACAATGTAGCAAAATATAGTCTTGGATAAACCTTTCGTGAAGACATCGTCAATTTGCTCATCGGACGAGATATGCTGGAGAAGAACATCTCTATTAAACACCTTTTCAAGAATAAAGTGGAAATCGACCTTGATATGCTTCGTTCTTGCGGGAAGTACCGGATTAGAAGTTAGAGCAATGGCCTCCAAATTATCACGATGAACGAGAGGGGGTGTGCCAAAGGAATGTGCAGGTATTTTAAGAGCATTTGAAGCTAGTAAAGTTCAGCGGAGCAAGAGCCCCGTATTCCGCTTCAATTCTAGAATGGGCCACAATATTGCTTCTTTGCCATCAACGAGATTAAGAAAGGACCTAGGAAAACAGCAAAACCGGTGGTCAAGCGGCGGTCATCCGAGTTTCTAGCCCAGTCGGAGTCACAAAATACCTGTAAGTAAATCGGGCTAGGGGAGAACAAAATTCCACTGTCAATGGTACCTTTGAGAAAGCGAAACACCCATTTTGCAGCTGACCAATGAATAAAGGTGGGAGCATGAAGATGTTGACAAATCTGATTAACAGAAAAAGCGATATCCGGCTTGGTCAGAGTAAAATATTGGAGGGTACCGACAACACAACGGTATTAAGTAATTTGATGGGGATAGAGAAGATCACCATCATAGTGAGACAAATGAACATTGGGAGAGCGGAGAGGGGGTCGGCTTAGCCCCTACCATTTTTGTTTTATCCAGCAAGTCAAGGATATACTTGGATTGATGAAGGTGAATTCCGGTGGAGGTGGTAGTGACCTGTATACCCAAGAAGAAAGATAAAGGACCAAGGTTGTTGAGCATAAATTCCTTCTGCAAATAGGATATTAAGTCTATAATTAACGATGAATGAGTACCCATCACTAGAATGTCGTCGACATAAATGAGAACCATGAGCAGTATCTTTTCCGATTTGAATGTAAACAGTGAAGTGTCAACATAGTAGGCCTAAAATCCCAAAAGCAATAAAGTATGAAAGAGCTTGAGAAACCACGCCTGAGGGGCCTGTTTAAGGCCATATAACGACTTGTGAAGCTTGCAAACATGATCAGGTTTGTCTAGGTGAATAAAGCCTTAGGGTTGGTACATATACACTTCCTCGTCAATAGTGCTATGAAGGAAAGCATTAGATACGTCAAGTTGTCATATTTTCCAACCAAAATGAGCACCAAGTGCAAGCATGACTCGTATTGTGGCAGGCTTAATGACTGGATTGAAGGTTTCGTGAATATAAATCCCACTTTCCTGTTCGAACCCTTTAGCAACTAATCGAGCCTTGAACCAATCCACGGTGCTATTAGGCACTTGTTTGACTCGGTCCACTCACTTGTCAGAAATAATGTTATGATTAAGAGGTTTGGGTACTAATATCCATGTGTCGTTGTGGAGGAGGGCATCATATTCATCTTGCATAGCCTTACACCATTCGGGATAGGCAGGCTTGTTGAAATGTCTAGGTTCAATGGGGATCTGAACACCAGTGTATGCTGTAATTGGATATTTGATGGAGTAGTAGGTGCGGTAATCGGGAAACGTAACCGGTTTGAGGCTTCATGTTTTTGACCGAGTGATCATATGGTGGGGATTAGAAAGAGGCTGCATAGGGGGCGTGATGACCAAATTATATCAAACCAACTTTAACCGGCAGAGTACTGGGTCGATTGTACTACAACGGCTAGGAAAATCGTATCCCGCGAGGAATCCGTCAAGGACCACAATCACACTCGTATTTAGATCAAGTTCACAAATAGGGTGAAAGTGATAAATATAGCTAAGCAAATAAAAATTATACTTTGAAATATATGATAAAAGGAATAGCTAAACTATGGTCAGGAACACTACTCTTAACACATTTATCGAATCACTATGGACGAGCCTTAACCTACCAACCAACCATGGTTTCTAATGAATGTGTTGCGGGTGCAATCTCCTAAACTGGTCCCTAGGTGATAATACCACAACCTACTTACCCTATATTAGGTTCCACAGTCCCCTCTATGGGATTTAAATGACCTAATATGGTGAAGAACTATCAGACTCTCCGTATCTACCGAGTTCACGGCTTAATTAGAATAACCGCATCAAGGAGCATGATGTGAACAACTCGACTAGTTCGTGTATGGCAATCCTAAAACTCTAAGTCGCACACTCCCTCACAAAATACATTTATAGAGCTCGTGTGTGAATCAATCGATCAATTTATTTCAAACATTAGGTTTCAAGTTTTAGAACACAAAACACCCAAAAGATTCGACTTTTTAGCCCTACTCATACCTAGATCATTTTTAGGCATTAATTTCGTAGTTCCATCGCATAATTTAGCCATCATAAATTTAGCTACTCATAATCGAAATAAATAACCTAAATCTGTAGTTTCTGAGGAAGAAAATGTAACGCCTCGTTCCCAGATACCGAGTCCTTATCCGGAAAATAACTTTCGGCACGTATGATATTAAATAAATCAAATATTATACTTAAGCTTCTACGTCGTCGTCTCGAGTTAAGCAAAACGGAAGCTACAGAGACTCGAGCAAAATCGTAAATGCTACTAGAATAGATTACAAACCATACTAAAGGTAGAAAGTTATCTTAAAACAACGAAATTTCAAATCTTACAAAAGTATGATGTCTCAAGAAGTACAAAATTGTCTTACAAAATTCCCAAAATAAAATTACAACATTGTTTGAAATAGATATACAACAAGGATAATAAAGAAATATGAATTCAACAAGCAAAGCATGGCATCATCAAATTGTAGGAAGTAGTGCCCGAAAGACAATTTATGTAATTATTTTTTTAATTAATAATGACAGATTTATTCTCATCTTATTTTTTGTTTCGTGCTCATAAGTAATACACTACTGAAAACCCCAAGTTGTATCATATGTAGCCATATAACTTAGTGTGTGTGTCACACGCGAGGATTAAGTTTATGGTGATACACTTGAACTGTTAGTCCACGGTGAACTTAATCAAAGTATGGGGTCTATTGATTAAACCACCATTAATGCACTCATAACACTTTAAGTTGTGACCTTCTTATCCGGACCGTCGATATTGGTTATCTAAGTGGGGCATTTATATATGATGTAGTCATATAGGACTTGGCCGATTTAATCTGCATTTCTCATATAATTCCGTGATTGAGAAATCTTATTAAATCACAAGATGATCATATATAAATTAACCTTAACCCTGAAGTGATTGCAGACTCTTGCTTGTTTCAAGATAGGGTTTGATGTGTTCGTTAATAATTGCTAAGAGGCGCGGTCCGAATCACTTTCACGTTGGCACTATCGGGAATGAGTAGCTGGAATGTGTCTCACAGATACATAATCCATCCCTTCCTGCGGGAAGTAGAATGACAACCCCGTATTTGTTAATCCTAGAAACTGATCGATCCCGGGAGTTCATATTGGTTATTAACTAATTGATCACTAGTGGGTTAATGGTAAATAAGGATAAATGTAATGAAGAATGTTTACGGAAACATTCCTGCTTTATTACGGATAATCTATGGAGGATTAGTCTATATGTAATGATTATATCAATAGACACTTATTGACTCGACACTTTGAGAATAAGTTATATCTATAGTCGATAGAGTTCAGTTTCGGATTTATGGTGGCGTAATTCCGGACTTAATAAGTTGAATTGAAATTTCTGTTCAATGAATACTTTCAATTTATTGTAGCTACTGGTTGTAGGTCCATGGTCCCCGGGTTGGCTCATAACACGCGAGTGAATTCTCGTATTTTGGAACCTCGAGAATAAATTAAATAGTTGGTCTATTTAATGAATATGCGAAATATTATTTGTTCGGTAAATAACATATAAACTAGAAAATACATTTTCTATTATTCCATGGCACATAAATGGCACCACAAGTGTAGAAAATTGGGAAAAGAATTTCCTGAATTATATCACATGTGTAATTAATTATTTATTTTTTAAATAATTATTGAATAAATAAGATTGATTTTATCATTTAATGAAGATTATCTCATTTTTGGTGATTATCTCTTATTTATGGAAAATATCTTTTTCTTTGGGAAAAAGATAATTGTCTTGTGAAAAGAGATAACTCGCATTTGGTCGGTTGTTTTCCTATATAAATAGAGTTCCTCCCAACACAATTCACCATGAAATATATGCACCTCATTTAGAGAAAAAGGGGGAAAAGTTAGTTTCTTTCCTTAGCCACCGGGAGAAGAAAAACTGGAGTTCTTCTTGGAGCATATTCGAGAAGGTTCGAATGCGGGATCGACGTCCACCTGTCGTCGTTTGGAGATACAACTCGGAAATTTATGGCTTCTCTTCGGTTGGGTAAATCTTCAACCTTCTTGTAGATTAGATTAATAAAATATGTGAATCATGTCGTGGTAAAATCGTAAACGAATTTGATTAGTTGATTCCGCTGTGCATGATCGAGTGTCTCGATCGGTGCTGTGAATCAGATCTGATGATCTGAAGAAAAAGGGGAAAAATTGCTCCGGCAATTGCAAGGACCCTCCCCGCAATTGCGAGCACCAGGAATATTTCGGGATCCTGTCTTTCCTGTGTTTATGATCCTGATTCGAGTTTCTGTATATCCAGCATGTGGTATCGGAACCAGGTTAAAGAGATTTTACGATGTTGATTACATAATTGATTAGTAGGAGTAGAATTGCATAAAAGTTGTATTTTTTATATATTCGTTATATATGTGTGTGGTTGACGAGATGGATTGGGGTTGGTATTGTTTACCCGTTAAATCTGTTGTAAACCAGTTTTTTCAGGGTATAGGAAATTATGTAAATTGTTGTAATTTTAATTTCCTAGAAAAATAGTTGTTGTCTTGGTTCTGGTTTGTCGCGGCTTTTATTATAAATTACACAATCGAAGCTAATCTTATGAAGATAGTCGGTGGACTAGTGGTTTGTGGTTGAGGCAAATGGTAGGTGGTCGAGAGTTTAAATCTCTTTGAATCCGTTGTTTTTCTTTCTTTTTTTTGAAAATCTGGAAAAAGTTTAGAAAAATCGCAGCAAAAGGGTCTCGAACCAGTTATGTGTGCAAGATGAAGGAAGACACATGGACCAGTTAGGAGGCTCATGTCTCATGTAGCAAGAGATATTGAATAACAAAATGATGATAAGTAGAACTAAGACCACTTACTACATAAGTGATTAAGTCACCGTTTTCCACAGGTTTGCGAACAACCCGGAGTTGAGCCGCAAGTTGTTTGGCTTGATCCAGAAATGTTGTACATTTCATTGAACCTTGTTTGAGCGTTTTCTGTTGTCCTTCTAAGTGATTGATTCGCGATTTTGACGGAGAAGCAAATTTTTGAGCAAGGGCATTCCAGGCCTGTTGGGCCGAGGTGATGCCATACAAAGTGTTAGGTGTAGTGCCCGAAAGACAATTTCTGTAATTGTTTTTGACAGGATTTATAATTCATCTTAATATTTTCATTTATGTTTATATTAATACACCGCTGAAAACCCTAAGTATATCGGTATGTAATCACATAACTTAGTGTATGGCATACACACGAGGATTGAGTTAGTGATGATATGCTTAAAACTATTTAGTCCGTGGTGAATTTAATCAGTGTATGGGTCTCATGATTTAATATACCAATAATGCGCCCAGAACACATAACGGTGTGACTGTCTTATCCGGACCGTCGGTATAGGGTACCTAGTGGGGCGTTTATATAAGATGTCTATCATATAGGACTTGACCGAATTGATTTGAGTTCTCGATATAATTCCGTGATCGAGAAATCTTATCGAATCACAAGATGATCATATATGGATTATCTCAATCTCGATGTGATCACGATCTCATCGCTTGGTTCAAAGTAGGGTTTGATGTGTTAGTTAAGGATCACTTGGATACATGTGATCTGAACACTTCTCGTTGGCTCTATTCTAGAATGAGTGAGTAGTCTGTGACTTCACAGATATGGAATCCATTCTTTCCTGCGGGAAGTAGACAGATAGTTCCTTATTTGTTAATCATAGAAACTGATCGATGAGCCCAGTTCATATTACATTAGTTATGAACTAATTGATCACTAAGGTGTTAATGATAAATAATGATAAGATGTTTTGAGAAGGGTTTACGGAGATATCCCGAATCAAAACAAACAGTCTATGGAGGATTTATCCGTATGTAATGATTATATCAATGGACGCTTTTACTCAATGATTAGAGTGTAAGTATATATCTATTATCGATAGAGTTCGATTTGGGTTTATGGTATGGCGTAATCCCGAATTAATAGATTGAATAAGAATTGTTCGCTCGATGAATAATTTTATTTAATTTATTGTAGCTACTGGTTATAGGTCCATGGTCCCCGATGTGGCTCCTAATATGCATGCATATGTTTCTTGACATTGGGCCTTAAATAATAATTAAGTAGTTGGACTATTTAATTGATGTACGATTTATTATTTATTGGACTAAATAATTAAATACATGGAAAAGATATTTTTCGTGGACTCGCCCCAATAGTGTAAAAGTCGCGTGCTAGCCTTATTTGACTAGGGCATGGCGTGTTCTACATGTTGTGATTAGAGAGAAATTAGTTTTCTTGGATAATTACATGTCATGTGATTAATTGTTTATTTGTTAAATTATTAATCGGGAGATATTAGATATTATCTATTTTATATATCTAAATTAGTTTTAGAATATATTAGATTTATCTTATATTTAATAAAGGATTATTATGATTGATTATTTAATTAATTATTAAATCCTTGAAGGACAAGGATTTCTTTCCTATATAAAGAGAGTTCTCCTATGCCTTTTATTATGACATGACACACGCATATACACACAAAATAAGCTTGAATTTGCGGCCAAGCTTAGGGTTTCGAGTTGGGAAAATCTTCGGAATTTTCCGGGTAGCATATCGAGGAGGTCAAGCATCAATGATCAACATCCACCGGTTGTTGCTTGGAGATACACATCGGAAGACTATGGCATCTCAACTATTTGGATCTCAGTTTCTCAATCTTTGGATCTAATCTTTTGATTGGTAAGTAGATCTAACCTTCTTGTAGTTTAGATCTATTTATTTTATATGCTTTAATTCATATTTATTGTGATCCTTGTTATTCCGCTGCGTAATCGGGCGGATCTAGATCCGTCCGGCGATATTACATCCAACAAGTGGTATCGGAGCCTCCGATCTATAAATTAAAGTATATAATTGATAGATCTAGGAGTGGATTTGCATGTTTAGATTGCATTGTTTTTCATTTTTTTAATTCGAAAATTTTCATGATGATGAATGCTTTGATATGTTGTGGTGAAGAGATGGATTTGGTTTGGTATTGTTTACCCGTTAGATCTTTTTTGTAGCTCTTTTGATTAGTATCAATTGAGCATAGGATGATGTAATTTTAAATTTCCTAGAAATAGATCTGTTTTGTTTCTGTTCGTTTTCTGTTTTTCCCGTTGATTGAGCCGTTTAAACGAAAATCCCTCCGGTCATAATAAAGATCAAAAGTTGATGAAAAAGCCCTCAAAATTTGGTGTCGATCGGAATCCGTCTCGATATCAGATCGCTGCAATAAATTTGCTGCTGTAACAGAAAAGCACAACAGCCATATAAACCTAGCTGTGAGTTCGTCGAATTTCTGGAAGAGATTGGACCATTGAAACAAAGATCCAACCATTCAGATTAGAAGTAGGAGGAGTGAAGAACAGGTCCATAAAGTTTCGTGACGATCAAAGTTCGTTTGGATGTCCGATCATTGATAAAACGCAGCAGCAGTATATTAGAAAATAGTAAACCCTAGTTTGGGTTTGTTTATTTTTTTTAATAGGTTAGATACGGGGGTACCAACGATCCATCTCGGTGTTTATTTTCCGTAATTGCGTGTATGATCGTATTTATGTGTATAACCGGAAAATTTCCATGACATGCATTATATCATGAATTCCACTCTATATATGCATACATGTAGCTATTTAATTCTGGATAATAAATTAGGCATGTATTCAACTCGATTAATTAGTTTAATTTATTAATTAATTATTGGGAGAATTAATTAATTAGAAACTAATTAAAGAACCGAGGAACCGGGTTTTGTCAATCATTAAGTTTTCGGTGATGGATTCTCGGTGAATTCCACCTTAAACCTGAACGAGATTGCGGGTTTGTTCCGTAGTGTCTACGAGAAAGTTTGACAATTTAAGAAATCGGAAAATCATGATACATGGATTCGGAAATGGTCTAACAATGTTTGGGTAAGTTCAACTGAGCTACGGCTCGATCGACTCACCCTCCACGTGTGACGTTTGCACGGGGGTTAGGCAAAACTTAGCGTATCCGACAAGCCTTTACGGCTAAACGGGGCTTCCCTTAGCCGGATCCGACCGACAGTCACATATGTTCCAACGAATAAGACGGGTAGGCTTGCCTACATTACCGACACCATTCGGGTACATGATTTGTTGTTTCTTAAAATATTGTCAAGTCCAAAACCGCGATCAGTAAACCCACCACTTTTTTTTTTTAAAATATTGAGTGGGAGCGGGGAAGGCGACAGCCGACCCCACGGCCTCTACTATAGATGCAAGCAAGTGAGAGAATGGTGACGCCTCGTGCCGCTTTGATTTCGGCCCCCTTCGGATGGTGTTCACCGCTATCAAAATTCGAGGCTTGGTCTCCGAAAGGATAGGATCTTGAGGACTCGCCGGTCATCGACACGCCTACGTAGGCATACTCGGGCGTACTTAATGGTCTCGATATAGTAGGTCACACTCATCGAGATATTTTAGGAAATATCTTGGCTGAAAAAGGAAGGTAATCGACGATTAAAGTATGGGATGTACGATTCCCATGAGATGTTTGATTCTCAAAGTTTAATCATCGAGAGAGATTGTCTCAATTTAACCGTCATTGTGATGATACCGACCCCCTAGGCGACTGTACGATGTGAGGTTAAATCCTTGGAATGGTAGGATAGACTTTAATAGTTTATAATTCCTAAAATTTATCTAGTCGTGTATGTATGAATTTTTTTGTCAATTTTGTTTACAACTATCATCTCTAGGCTACTAAACTACTAGTGTAATGACTTCATTAAAAGTGGAAAGTAACAAGATCGTTGAGCTCATCGAAGAATGCAATTAAATTTCGGAAGAGATATTCCTCTTGAGCCTTTAAATCTTAAGTGACATAGTATAGGTATGTCACTGCTGTCACTCGTGTTGAACGAGAGACGCACTTGGTTCAAAGATGATGTAGGACTATATAACATTTTATTAGTGAATTTTAATTGTGTGAGTAATCACACAAGAAATTTCTAATTGGAAAATTGGAAAATCATACGTCATTGAGTGACAAATGGGAAATTTATAGAAAGTTACAATCTCCATCGCGGAATAGTGCCCCCACACGTCTTCGTCGACGTTGTTTTGCGACCGGCAGACCGAGCACTGGTCTATACCTTACCTGTCCCGGGCACACACTTGCTAGTGATTTAACCCCCTCCTCATATAAAGTAAGAAGTGCCTTTCCTAATTCCAATCGTGACATAGCTCGGGCCTTGGGGCTTTTTTGGCGACCGTGAAGTCACCGGATGAACACATATTATGGGTAACGTAGGAGACTTTCCCCCAGTTGAGAGCTCCGTGACTGGAAAATAGGAAGGTCAACGGTTGTCGGTCAACTTTGTGGTCACTCAGTCGCTTGCCTGTCACTCTGACTCTCATAAAGTGTTGCTAGTTAGACGGTATTTGGAACCGATAAACTAGTGGGAGCTTTATTCTTATGATTTTTTGTTTTTCTGAATCATTAGAAATGTGTAAGAGACTGCACAAGAGTTTTTTCATTCCTGGAAAAACATGAACAATGCATTACTAGTTAGATGGTATTTGGAACCGATAAACTAGTGGGAGCTTAGTTCTGGTGATTTTCTAATCTCTGGAAAATCATAAACAAAGTATTGCTAGTTAGACGGTATTTGGAATAAACTAGTGGGAGCTTTAACCTTATGATTTGTTGATTTATTAGAAAAATCAAATAGTCTAAACGAGTAACACTATCATTAGACATCCCACAGTTCACGAGTAGTGTCTACTCAAATGAACTGCTAGTTCAAGACTGTTTCCATATAAGGAAAGTCAAGAATGGGAAAGAATGTCTATACGTGTTAGTCATCTAAAAACGTTTACAGTTCTAGTCGAAGATTATTCAGTTCAGGAAAAGTGCCGCGAGAGGAAGTTACTAAGTAGTTTTAAGGCTAAACAGGAATATTAATAAATAGAAAATCAGAGGATAAGGAAGGAGATTTTGGATCACTGACCAATGCATCCTTAACGATTTCCTCGGAAGCTAAGTTCTTTGGAAGAACAAGGTAGCTATGCATTAAACGATAAATAGAGTAGACAACGGGCAGTTATTTCAGCTAGAATAGTGGGAGTGATATAAGAAAATGAATTTCAGATTCAATCCTTGAATATCACAGAAAATTTATTTTCTGTTTTCAGATTCGTTGGAACAAATGGATTCACTTTTAATTCGATAATTTGTTTGTCTTATAGAAAGTGAATATGACATTTGTAGCACGAATCCATGACTCGGACTTTTGTTTGATAAAGTCAGAACCACTAAGAAATGCTGAAAAGATATATGTAACACATCTTAAACTTTTAAAGGCAAAAGGTTTCCGTATTTAGATAAACACTTCTTCATACTCTATTAATTAGTTCATATTTCCTAAAGACAAGATCTGAAAACTGGCTTAGGGGGATTCCTATCTCCCAGTCAAGGAACACTGTCTCAAAAGGAACAATGACTAAGCTTCCTTTCAATCGGGAAAGGGTAATAGATTTCAAGAAGTAACATAGCTTGTTCATAATGACCTTCGGGGTCTTGTGAAAGATACAAGTTAGAAGGAGCTTCTGAGTAGTGACATCTCATCAGACAACTACTCGAAACGCCAGTAAGATTATCTAAAATATTTGGAGGTATCTCTGATTTCACCAGAGATAGAGTATTCCATGCTCAGTAATAGGCCATAGCATAGTCTTGGGACTGATGCTCGGCCTGCCTCCCAGTGGAATTTATCCACTGAGGGATAACACCATAAATTTGCCTCATATAGTTATTAAAGTGTTAAAATACACTGCTTAACTCATTTAAGATATTGGTAGCGAAATAACGGTTTACACTATCATGTAAAACCGAGAAGTCTACCTAGAAGATGCTTACAAATTTGTGGATAATGAGTGAATTCGGTTCACCCCACTTCCGTCAATGTAGGCATTTAGCACTTAGTGCTTGAAGGTAGGACTGGAAATTTTGCGTACACGTTCAGATGATGACTGTTCGTGCAATATCTTATACGTTGAGTACGTAAAGGTTGGTTATAAGATTCTTAAGATCAGAAAGTGACGGTTATACTGTCAAAACCCTTCTGAACCCAGTGAATGGAGTTTTGGTACTCCAGTTCTGTTCACACTCTAGTAGAACCACCTGAGTATCTCAGGCCCAATGGGAGTAATTGGATTTACATGATAAGAGTCGAATGAATAGGAAAGTTTAACTTTTAGGGCAAAGCTGATTGGTCTAAGGGTAATTCCCTAACAAGGAGAGAGTTAACTGATCGTGAACTCTTTCACCACTCGGTCTTGTTTGATTTCGTTAAAAGCGTAAAAATAGGGTGATTCCTCGGGACTTTCTTGCCGAACAAACGGAATCAATTCATTCGAACGAAGGGTTTTAGCTAAGAACAAACGGCGATTCATTAAAGCGTAAAATATAGAGAGTGATTCCCGAGACTTTTTGCTTTGAACAATCGAATCAATTTCTTCGTAACCAAGGCTTATATCCTTTGTGGATTAAAGAAAACCTCTAGGTCATTTAAAAGTCACATATTTCAAGTATGTGGACTTGACCAGATATTGATAAGTCTTTCTTAGACTGGATGTCAATAATGGTAAAGTAGTATATACATTAGTGTTCATGAATGGTAACACTGAAACAGTTGGAAACAAAATGGGTGTGTTATCTGAAGTCGGAAACTGACATACCAAGATTCTCTTTATGAAAGAATCGGACTACATGCTAAAGGATTTGATTCGGTCAAATTCCCGAGAATATGTGACTGGAAATCCCATCTATCCTAATGGTTAAGATGATTTTGCATATCGGTATGCAACATTCAACGAAGTAGTCCTACCCTACCTATCACGGAATGCTTCTCTAAACCTTAGGATGAATAGAAAATAGGATAGACTCTCTTTTGATAAGAGAAAGCCAGGTAATTACAAGTTAATCGAATCTTGGATTCGAGTATTAAATAGCAAGTTAAGTACGTCTTCAAGTATCTTTGGAGAACGAGGAATAATATGTTAGTATATTCGGGTGCAAACGTGAATATAAATGATTACACTGATTCTGACTTTAAGTCAGATTAAGAATGATCGTTAAGTCGATTTCGGGCTCAGTGTTTACTCGTGTGATTCTGACTTTAAGTCAGATTGAGGATTTCCTTCCATGTCTGGGAGTAATTCTAGATCTGGTAAGCCGATACCACTTCATTGTGAAAACAGTGGAGAGGTAGCTGATAAGGATCTTCGTATTCACTAGAGGTCAAAAGCATATTGGGAGAGTACCACCTGATTAGATGGACCGGAAACGTTTCGATCCTAAAGATCATCTCGAGCTGACAAACCAACTGATCAGTGTACCAAGTCGCATGCATTCAGATTTTAAGTGCTCGCCAGGTCACTGGCCTACCCTATGGCGGCACACTCTGGCCGTACTTTGAAATCTGAAATACTTAGATGCGCTTGGCAGGTACAGAACTAATGGATATGTCTCATTTGCTTTTAGAGCAAGTGGGAGAATGTTGTGTATCAAAGGTATGCTTTAAACAATTAATCACTTGCCTTTCGTGCAAGTGGGAGATTGTTAGGTGTAGTGCCCGAAAGACAATTTCTGTAATTGTTTTTGGCAGGATTTATAATTCATCTTAATATTTGCATTTATGCTTATATTAATACAATCTTGAAAACCCTAAGTATATCGGTATGCAATCACATAACTTCGAGTGTATGGCATACACACGAGGATTGAGTTAGTGATGATATGCTTAAAACTATTTAGTCCGTGGTGAATTTAATCAGAGTATGGGTCTCGTGATTAATATACCAATAATGCGCCCAGAACACTTAATGGTGTGACCTTCTTATCCGGACCGTCGGTATAGGGTACCTAGTGGGGCGTTTATATATGATGTCTATCATATAGGACTGGACCGATTTTATTTGAGTTCTCGATATAATTCCGTGATCGAGAAATCTTATCGAATCACAAGATGATCATATATGGATGATCTCAATCTGATGTGATCACGATCTCATCGCTTGGTTCAAAGTAGGTTTTGATGTGTTAGTTAAGGATCACTTGGATACATGTGATCTCGAACACTTCGTTGGCTCTATTCTCGAATGAGTGAGTAGTCTCGTGACTTCACGGATATGGAATCCATTCCTTCTGCGGGAAGTAGATGCATTAGACTCCTTTATTTGTTAATCCTAAATCGATCGATGGGCCTGGTTCATATTATATTAGTTATGAACTAATTGATCACTAGGGGTTAATGGTAAATAAGGATAAGATGTTTTGAGAAGGGTTTACGGAGATATCCCGAATCAAAACGAACAGTCCATGGAGGATTTATCCGTATGTAATGATTATATCAATGGACGCTTTTACTCAATGATTAGAGTGTAAGTATATATCTATAATCGATAGAGCTCGGTTTTGGGTTTATGGTGCGTAATCCCGGAATTAATAGATTGAATAAGAATTGTTCTGTTCGATGAATAATTTTATTTAATTTATTATAATATCTCTTAGTTATAGGTCCATGGTCCCCAATGTGGCTCCTAACATGCATATGTTTCTTGACGTTGGGCCTTAAATAATAATTAAGTAGTTGGACTGTTTAATTGATGTGCGATTTATTATTTATTGGACTAAATAATTAAATACGTGGAAAAGACATTTTTCGTGGACTCGGCCCAATAGTGTAAAAGTCGTGTGCTAGCCTTATTTGACTAGGGAATGGCGTGTTCTACATGTATGATTAGAGAGAAATTAGTTTTCTTGGATAATTACATGTCATGTGATTAATTGTTTATTTGTTAAATAATTAATCGGGAGATATTAGATATTATCTATTATATATTTCTAAATTAGTTTTAGAATATATTAGATTTATCTTATATTTAATAAATGATTATTATGATTGATTATTTAATTAATTATTAAATCCTTAGAAGACAATGATTTCTCTCATATATAAAGAGAGTTCTCCTAAGCCTTTTATTATGAAATGACACACGCATATACACACAAAATAAGCTTGGAATTTTCGGCCAAGCTTAGGGTTTCGAGTTGGGAAAATCTTCGTGATTTTCCGGGTAGCATATCGAGGAGGTCAAACATCAATGATCAACATCCACCGGTTGTTGCTTGGAGATACACATCGGAAGACCGTGGCATCTCAACTATTTGGATCTCGGCTTCTCAATCTTTGGATCTAATCTTTTGTTTGGTAAGTAGATCTAACCTTATTGTAGTTTAGATCTATTTATTTTATATGCTTTAATTCATATTGATCGTGATCTTTGTTATTCCGCTGCGTAATCGGGCGGATCTAGATCCGTCCGGCGACATTACATCCAACACAAAGTTGGAGCAGTTTTTATGACAGTGTTGCATTGATCCATCCAAGGACCAGCTGATCCTTTCGTTACCATTGTTGATATTCAGAATTCAGAGTTGGCATTGCCTGCATTATCAATGGTAAATGTAATTTAGATGGGAACGATTGAGAACCATCCACGAAGCCCATCAGATCTTGGCTCTTAAGAACTGGAACCATTTGTGACATCCACATAAAATTATTTGTTTCATCAAGTTTGGCGGTGATGATTTGATTTCAATTAGGAATTGCCAAAATCGTTGGAGATGATGAAGAACTGGGAGAAATCGAAGTGGTGATGGCAGAAGTGGTGGAAGACATTTTGTTACGTTTGCAGTAGAGAAGAGTTATTGTGCAACGGTTATTGGAGAGTTATACCAAGTGGATGGATGTGATATATCCACATCACACCTATACATTTCTATTGTGTGAAAATTGATGAGTTGGATGCATCTCATCCCACCACTTGGCATAACCCTCCTAATGACTGATGCACCATAATTTTAATCTCAAGCTCTACCTTGTAAATTTAATAGAGTAAATAAGAAAGGGAGGTTTTTTTCATTCAATGATTAAAGTGTTAGCCCAATACATTGTTTATATGGAGTATTTGCAGATAAATGATATGTTTGATCATTAATCCAACGTTGAGCTTATATGTGAAATAATTATTTTTTATCGACTGTCGATAAAACTAGCCCGATGTAAAAATGATCTAATTCGGTTTACGTTTATTGGGCTATTATGTATCATTAGGATGTGGGCCTTTTATGTGTAGAGACTAAAATGTAATTTTTGTTTTATTGATGGGTAGAATCGGAAATACCTAAAATATAATTAATTAGATAAATGGGTCATGGCCCCTAGGTCAAACACTATATTATCTACTCTTATGTCTCCCATCATCAGAAAGATTACAATGGGTGTAGATCTAGAAAACCGGATCATACGGGAGACCTGCAGCACTATGGATTCATGTACGCTCCGTTTTCTTTTTTATTTTAAATTCTTGATATTTTATCATAAATGATCCTGGATTGAAGTGATTCGTCACATACGGTTAAATCAAACATGATAAAGTCAGCAAACTAAAATAAAAAAAACAAAAAAAAAACCGGTAGACAAAAGATAAATGCAACTTAAATGAAAAGTTTGACTTCTTGAATGTTTCTGCTACGTCTCTTCTCTATCTTCTTCTTTATCGGTAGTGCTACATACACTACATTTACCTCCACTACATCATCCACAACATCATCCACACCACACATTTAGTCAGGACCCAAAAAAAAAAAAAAATTTCTCTCTCCAATCTGTGGACAGGATCATCCACTACATCATCCACTACACATTTGTGTAGTGGACATAGCATTTTCCCTTCTTTATCCTCTTATTCTATGGTTTGTTTTTATTTTTTATTCTACGGTTTGTTTTGATTCCTCATTATATTAACAATTGCAACATCTGTGTAATTTTTTTCCTTTATTAAAGCCCTCGGTATCCGGAACGCATTTGTCCGACAAATTCAGAGTTTGTGTGTGACTTTCTGTGCATAATAAAATCTCCTCGTTTCCGTCTGTGGATTAATCAGCATATTGCCGGATACCACGTTAAATCTGTAATTCAAGTTCCAAAATTTCATACAAACACTTGTGCAGATAAAGTTCACTTAACAACACAAGACGATCCGGCGCGCTTACGCTGAAAGAAATTGTTGGTCACGACCTTATCCCCGAGTAAAAAGCCACACTCTACAGTGCACGATCTCACCGAACTCCTGATTAGTTGACCAGAGTGGGTTTTGAGATCTGGGGTTTTAAAGCAGAAAAAAAAAAAAAAAAAAAAAACACACAACAACCCAAGACATAATTCATATTCGATAATTTTTGAAGTACATACACACCTAATTCACCGAGAATTACGCAATACAGAATTCATATTTGATTTGATTTGCAGCACAAAATTACAAAATACATAAGAATGAAATCTGAATTGAACAGTCGTTTTTTTATTGATCGTTTCGAAATTCAATTCAATTCATCAAAAAAATCACATTCAAAGATAACAAATTTACTTCACGTTCACATCTCACGTTAATAAATGTTGTACCAAATGACATACATTCAGGGGCAGATGTAAGTGTATTAAGGGGGTAACGTGACCCCACTGAGATCCGGAGATTTTTTTTGTATTAAAACGATGTAGTTTTGTTGTTAAAAAATGTCGTTTTGTTCGTAAAAAATGTAGTTTTAAGCTCTGGTGACCGCAATTGAACAAATTTTTGGATCAAAAATATTGTTTTACGGTCCGGTGACCCCACTGGAAAAAATTTCTGGATCCGCCACTGCATACATTATACGTCCTTGTTTTTTTACTATTTTTCACACATTACACATTTTTTGTGTGTGTGAGGGAGTAAAAATGAAAACTTGTATATTACGACGGTTGATACAACTTCCGTATAAGGGTTGTATTCTAAACTTTTTTTCCTCACAATATAGTCGGTCTTTGTGTTGTATTGTGTCATGCTCCCAAAGAATTTCAAAATTGACCTGTAAGAAAATTAATTGAGATCGGAAGAATTTGAATTAAGGAGATTTCTTATATTTCAATAGATTGAAAAGCACCAAGATCATGTGCATGTTCTCACCTAGATTGTTTTGTGATAAATCTAGTACTTCAAAAAGTATAAATAATACATAAAAATGGTGGGGATATTTCCATTGAAGTTGTTTTCGGATAATCGAAGTGCATACATGTTGGACAATGCACTCAATTGAACACGGATTAGTCGAAAACTATTTCAGTGGAAATATCCCACAATCTTTAGGTAATATTGATTTATCTGAAAAACAATCTAAATGGGAACATCCCATATGAGCTCGGTAAGCTCTTCAATCTTCATTTTCTGGGATAGGCCGTAAACAAGTTATCAGGCTCGATCTATTCGTGCTGAAATCTACAAAATCTCTTCAATTGAAATTTTGAATTTTCTAACCGGTCAATTTCCGGATTCTTTGGAGTTGACACTTCCAAAGATGACACGATTCTTTGAAATTTCTATAAAGAATGCACCCTTATTCCCTAGCTGCAAGTTATATTTATTTATAGTAGCAAATATCTTTCCAATCCCATGACTGCAATTAGTATAAGGCATTGGTGTCTTGGCTTAAAAACAAAAAGGCAATTAGTAGGAATGCAAGAAAAGCGCGTAATTAATTTCACAGAATGAATGCATTCAACACCGAATGGCACTTGGGATCCGCAAATGGACTGCACTTGAACACTGGGCCATATCTATAATGAAGCAAATAATATATCTCAAAAGATAGGCCATATATCTGTAATGAAACAGATGCTAGATCTCAAAAGATAAGGATCAATATCAAGTGGAGGTAAAGGTTTTTATATTACTTTTTTTTATTTTATTTTTTTATAATCATTTTGGTTTTTATTACTTTTTTTCCCCTTTATTGTTAATACTTTATTATCTAGATTGAATCAAATAATTAAAACTCACTACAACACTTTTGGCTTTTTACGGCACAAAATAAATGCCGAGAAATGGAAAATAAGCGCCGTAAAAAGTAATCCCGGCACATAAAATGGCGGTTATTTAAATGTCGTCAATACTGATGTCGGCAATGTTTTGCGGCAATTTGTTGTTTTGCCGGGAAGTTTTTGCGGCGATTTTATGGCATATAGTCAAAGTGACGCATGTTTTATTTGTGGCACTTTGCTGACACTTCTCTAATGTGTCGGAATGTTTTAAGATAGTTTTTCCGGCACTTGATTAATGTGATGGACATAATTTTGTGGCATTGAAACGACACTTATTTTTATTGCCACAAATAATTTGAGGCAAATTTGTCGACACTTTTCATCTAGAGTGACACATGTTTGTGGCACTATACCGGCATTCGTTCCATTTGACGTGGTTTTTTAAAAGGTAATTTACCGACACTAATTTTTATTGCCGTGAATCTCACAACATTTGTATGGCACATAGTGAAAATGTTGGTCCTCCTCTCTCCACTCATAGTTTGTCTTACAAAAATATAGAGCAGAAATTTATTGTAAATAAATAAATTTATTAGAATTCAGCAAATTGCTGATGAAAGTACTTAAAATTTTAATACAATGAGAACAAATCAAAAGCAAAAACTTCTAAAGACCAATCATATAACATGCACTGAATTCTAGCCTCAAAAAAATAGGGAGCACGGGAGAAAATTGATCGAGACCCCTAACATCAGGCTAGCAATAAGAATCAGACATCTCCAAGGACTACAATAAGCTCCATAGCATCTGCAAAAATAACCATAATAAAGATGAAAAATACTCATCTTTATTCTTGGACTCTCATGACTGTGTTGGAGGTGGGATTGATCTCAGCTTTGAAGTTTGAATTCTTGGTATGAATAGCTACAGTGACTTCACATTGCTTCACATTTCTTTGTTCTATGGCAGCTAGAGAAAATGGAAGAATCCTTTTTAATCCGGAGATTCACATATACAAGAATCAAGTGCAGGCTGCTTTTGACCTATGTGGTTTCAATATGGATACATAAGTTAGGAAAGAAGACATTTTCATACGCATAGATGTTAGAATGGAACATCTTGAATGAAAAATAAGCATAAGTAAAACCCAGTTGAATAAAGACATCATCATACGCATACATGTTAAAATGGAACATATATATCTTGAAGGAAAAAATATAGCCATAGAACATAAGTAATCCCTATCTAAAAACAAGAAGAATTACTCCACATAACCTTTACTAGTTCTTTTGGTTCTAGCTAATTCTTATTCTCATTGACTCTTCCATATTTCTAACCTTTGGATTCTAGCTCATTCCTTATTCTCATTGACTCTTCCATATTCCTAACCTGCTTACCAATGTACCTCAAATCAACATGTAAAAACAATAATTAGCCCCAGCATTTCAAAATTAACCAACTAAACTATATTAAATTCACAAAGAGGTTTTAAAGAAACAACACCGAAACTCAAAAAATTCTCACTTAAGGAAGCATGAAGCTTCATCAATGCTTGCATAACTATAATGATACATATAACAAGAACTGTGAAGATAGTGGAGCACATTGACAGCCACCACAATGTTGATTGAACAAACCTGCAAAGTTGTATGCTTACGAGAACACCATTTTGCTCTCTCATTTCCAACATTACTTCAGTACATGAAATTGCAGAAAGGAGAATTCACCCAATCTTGCAGAATGGCTAATTGGCAATAGATATAAAATAGAACAAATGTTAAATCACAAAACCAACAGAGAAAAAATAAACATCTCAATACACATTTAGTCGTTTGTGTCAAAAGCTATGTACACAAATATAACCAAACCTTAATTAAAACTCATCAAATGCGTTATCATCAATTGTACTCCTACAACACTATTTTATTTATAGTGCACTTACAGGAGAAAAAAAGATTTTATACTTCCTTTGTTTGAGAATTTAAAATAATTTTATTGTATGAGTTTATATACCTGAATCCGCATCATAAGATAAATGTACATTCCATGGACAAATCACCAACACAAATGCTTCAATGATGTAGAATCAACTACCAAGAATGTCTTCCAAGCAAAAATGAGGTACACACCAAGCACAAACATTATTAGCCAAGTTGAATAAATGTCCACCAAATAAGCATCATCAAGATAGATGTCGATTTGGGAAATTCACACAACCTAAGCTGTCGTAGAAGAAACATTATTTCAGGATGATCATTATCTTTAAATATCGAGCCAAAAATAAAAATGTTTGGTACCATATAGCAATAACCGGAATCTCTGCAGCAAGCCATGGTGCTAGACCCAAACATAGGGCATGACAGGCATGTGCAATGCAAAACCTAGGACTGCCAAAATATACAGCTGTGTAAATTACAGGCCAACCAACAAATATTTGGGGATACAGATATAGCCTGACAAAATCTTTAGAAAATTCAGATCATTTAAAGACGACCCAAAAAATAAGACATATCCTAAACAAATCTTCAGGACAACATATAAGACACCCACACAAATAACCATCAACAATTTTGTCTCCTTCAAATTATATCCTGAGAAAATCACAAAAAAAAAATAAAAAAAGCCTATAACATTCCACGCCCCAAAAACTTATATAGTCAGATGAACTAAATTCACCTTTTATTAGTTAAAGATCGCTACTTTATCCAACATAACCAAAATAACCCAGAATCATACAACTAGACAAGACATTGTAAAACGCGAGAATCATGAGTAGTTCAATACATTATTAAAACCAGGGAAGAACTAAAAAATGATGAATTCCAACCATCTAAATGAATGATCAGTAAAAAAACCAGCAAATGAGAAAAATGAGGAAACTTTAACAGTTCTAAAAGGCTACTGTTTCAGGAAATCACAAAAGAAAAAGGAAAAAAAAAGATTCACCAGTTCTCTGCCCATAGCGATTAGAAATGCACAGTCAAGCAAATCTTCCCTCCTCGATACATCTGCTCAATTCACAATCACAATCACAATCCATCAGAAAACACAATCAAAATCCATTAAACCCATAAAATACAAAAAATTACCTTATGGGTTTTACCATCGAGCTCAGGCAATTCGAGTTCAGGAGCAGTGGCCGGATAAGTGACGGGAATATCAAATTGGAGATCAAACTCGTACTTGAGGAGGTTCTGGACATACCAGCACTTTCTAGTCCACCGGTTCCTTCCGTATTCGCAGCGGATATCCGGAACCAGTCGTTATCATTGGACTTGTTCACCGATGTTTAGGCTATGATGGCCTTGAATTCCTCCTCAATCGATGTGTACACGCTGCGCCGCACGTGAGCCGGCTTCGGTGGTTAGTAATGGAATCTGAGTCAGGGTTGATTTCGTCGCCCGATCCCGATCCACCATTTTCCCGGCGTCTTCTGAGTGTGTGGACCTCGCCGGTGATGGTTAGCGTAATTTCACAGGAAAATTAGGTTCGGTTTCATCTGTCCTGTCAAAGTTTGAAGATTATGTGAAATATATACAAAGTCATGACTACAAACTTGGGAAAAAGCTAGAAGCCCCGAAAGTGAGCCCAACTTTTCCCCCGAAAAGTGATCTCCACCGTCCAGAAATTAAATAATTTCCTGTAAAGTGTAAAAAAAAAAAAAAAGAATGGCCAGGATGCATTTTCGGGGACCTTTCGGGTGTAGAAGTCGGGGGATGTAGCCTTTTCCACAAACTTGGTGTATCTCAGTGATTATGTGAAATATTTCCAGTGATTTTATCGGTGTATCTCCCATATTAGGGATAAATTACGAGGACAAAACTGATAAACTTTTTTTAATTTATTTATTTTTAACTAGCCTATTTATTACCGGGTTTGTAGCATATACAATCGGGTAATTTCCGGATTTTGATCAAAATTAATTTTATTTCCATTGCCGGGTTGCTCAAAAAAACTATTTATATAGATGTATATGTATATATTCACCTTACAACACAACATATAAATGATGATAAAGGGTTTCACGAAATCGAAAAGTAAAATAAAATAAAATGAACTCAAACAACCATGCATTATAGTTAAATTGTTCTACGTAATAATAGTTATTTCACTTTTGCTTATCATGACCCATTTATGGAATTTGTGGTTGATTAGGCTTGACCTACCGTCAATTTAGAGTTTTGTTAACCTGATAATATTGTTGAGCTTAGTCAGGCTTGATCGACAATCAATTTGATGTTTAGTTAACCCATTACAATGTTTAGGTGACGTAGAATCAATTTTAGGTTTTAGTTAGCCCAATTAGAGTGTTTATGGTTGATCATGATTGATCGGTCATCAATTTGACGTTCACCATCCAGCTTACAATGTTTGTGGTTGATCAAACCGATCAACGCCAATTTGATGTTTAGTTAACCTAATTAAAGTTCTCTCGGCTAATCGGGCTTAATAAAAGTTGAAAATGAAGTTCAACTAACCCAATTACAATGATTATGGTTGATTAGGCTTCGACCGACCGCCGCTTTAGGGGTTCGCTTTTACCGAGTTTCGCTTTTGTGGTTGACTAGGCTTGAGTGAACATCAATTTGATGTCCATGTTACCCAATTCGAATGTTTGGGGTTGATTAAGCTTGATCGGCGATCAATTCAAGGTTAAGTTAACCTGATTACTAAGTTTCGTTGATCGAGTTGTATCGACCGTCAAGTCGAGGTTTAGATAACCCAATTAAAATGTTTACGGTTGATCCGGTTGATCGAGATCAATTTGATGTTCATTTACCCCGGCTACACTGTTTAGTGTCGATTAGGCTCAATCTACGATTAATTTAAGGTTTGCTTAATCCGTTTAGAGTGTTTTATTTGCTCGGGTTTGATTGATCATCAATTTAAGGTTAAGTTAACCTATTTACATTGTTGAGGTTGGTTAGGCTTGATCGACCATCATTTTGATGTTCGATTAACCTATTATAGTGTTTAGGATTGATCGAGTTTTGACGGGCTATAAGTTTGAGGTTCAAATAACTCAACTAGAGTGTTTATAGTTGATCAAGCATGATCAATTGTCAATTCAACATTTAGTTGAGCCAATTATAACGTTAAGTGGTTGATCGATCAAGCTTGATCAACCGTCAATTTAATATGTAATTAACCCGATTAAAGTATCTTGGGTTGATCGGGCTAATGAGAAGTTCACTTTCAAGTTCAGCCATGCAAATTACAGTGATAAACATATGTTCATTATATTGCTTTGGGGAAAATAGAAAAAAAAATTAAAAAAAACTTATGTTCATGATATTGTTTAACGTGAATTTGATATCTTTTTTTATTACTTATGCTATTTATTAATATATGTACAACGATCCTACTCAATTTGATTATGACTGAATGGGTTTCCAATATCGTGGGTTTTTAAGCAAAAAAAAAAAATATATATATATATATATATATATATATATATATATATATATATATATATATATATATATATATATATATATATATGTACAAAATTTGATTTTAATTGAAATTCATTATAATGTTAAAACAAGTAGTATTGTAAGTATAAAATGCTTTAATAACAAACATATAATAAGTTGTTTATTTTTATTTTATTTGTACCTAATATTAATAAATGATATGCTTATAAAACAGAAAAATAAAAATAAAAAAGAAAATTATTCCCTCAAAAAAAATATAAAAACATAAAATTATTCATTCCATTTTGACTGTTATATATACTCTTGGCGTGTTTTTTAGATCAATGTTATATGCTTCTTAAATAATTATATTATTTGTAATTAAATACAACAAAACTTATTATTTATTTACTATAACCGCATGTTGTAAAAAAGTCTTCTTAGCACAGTGGTGCACAGTCTCTTTTTGGACCTTCAGGTACACTGATCGAACCCCCCTTAAAGAAACTTTCCAATTTAATTTAGCGGTAGTATTGACAATTGCAAATAGTTTTTTATTTCATTTAAAGACAGTAGTTTTTTATCCACTAACTTAATAAATAACGGCCAGCTAAAAAAAAAACAATCTCAACCTATTTAAAAAAGAAACTTGATCAAACAACTTATATAACAAAATCTCAGTTGGGAATTAGGTTTACTAATCATACGAATCAGGCGCGGATCTATTCATTGCAGAGGTCGCGTGACCGTATTGAGATTCAAAATTTTTTTTACTATTAAAACGATGTAATTTTGTTGTTAAAAATATGGTTTTGTTGTTAAAAAAAATTAGTTTTAGCTCCAATGACCCTGCTGGAATAATTTTTTAGAAAAAAATATTGCTTTCTGATCCCAGAATAACACTAAAAAAATTATTGGATCAGCCTCTGATACGAATGGAGGTAGAGGATGACCGTGTACAAGTGACCCCTCTCATTTAAGAACATATATATATATATATATATATATATATATATATATATATATATATATATATATATACAAAGACACCATAACTAGTGTTGTATTTTAGGCGTAAGAAATGGCAAGGTGAAACTTGTCATGCATTTGACAACATATCCTCAAATTTCCCCTGATATTAACACAAATTTTGCAGCATTATCACGAAATGTCGGGAAAGTGTCATGTGTTATGCGACATAACATTAAACCACCACAAAAAATGCCATGTATTTGTGACATAAACAATGAGTGCCGGTTAATTGTCGGCAATTAGCGTCATAAGAAATATGTGGCAAAAAATGCCGTACTTTTGTGGCAATTAGTAGCTTATGCCGGTAAACTTACGACAATTATCAAAATGCCACAAATAAAGTGTCGCAAAAGTCCTTATTTGTTGTAGTGACTGTGTTATCTGTGTATCTGTGGTCAAAATCCATGCTACTCAAGATTGCAGTGAGCAGAAGAAAAAAAAAATCATGAGTAATTCAGCTGCAGGAACTCACTATTAAAATGAACCGTTGGATAACTGTCACATGTATAAGGAAAACGTAAGAATTTTGTCATTTTATATACTCCCTCCGTCCCATAATATAAGGCATTTTGGCCATTTCACACAGTTTAAGAAAACACAATGAATGAGTTGTTTTTTAATATTTCAATACAAAATGTTGTATTGTTTTTTGGGACTAGCTAATAATATTACATTGTTTGGTGTGAAAGTGAAAACAATGTATTTAATATTGTATTGTTTTGTGAGAAGGACTTATATTTTGGGACACTATTAAAAAGCCAAAAAGACTTATATTACGGGACGGGGGGAGTACATGACAGTCATTCAACGCCTCGTTCTAATAGGAAGTCCCTGCTACCGTAGATCTTCTGAAAAATTATAATAATATTAATACCTGGAGAAACTTTCATAAATATGGCAGAGTATCACCTATGAAGGGCCATCTTAATTATGCTTCCTGGAAACATCTGGAAAAAGGGAAAAAAAATTACCCCAAAACTCAAATTTCTATACAAACACTCTTTGGAAAATGATATGTGTACTACACAATAGGTGTAGTGCACATACATTACATGCTTTCTAGCCCTTGCTGAAAATGTAGGGTCATTGATTAAATGTGTTTTGATTTAGGGTCGGACTCACCTCCTTATGTGTGTCATCAATAGAGAGGTCAAGTCATTAATGAAGAAAGTCAACTACCATAAAGGCCGGGAGCCTCAAGTCCAACCAAGGAGCCGACCGTAACCCCAGTGGGAGGTCACCGGCCATCCTAGCAACCACCGCAGTCACCGGCAAAGATTGGAGGTCGGGTACGTAGTTCGGGTCGGAGATGACCTAATGAGGCTCGAACCAGGTCGGCTAGAGCTTCCTTATCCGATATTTACACACGTTCCTATATTATAGGATAAACATGAAAAGAATCTTAGGATGTTATGACATTGATCCTGTCATTTAAACACGCCCATAATTATCCCTAAATAATAGGGATCTACTTGTGATTATCCTTAGGGATTAAGAATACAATTCCTTGTAGAACAAGGAAAGGGATGGGCCATCCCCTATATAAACAACTCTAAGGTACTATGTGACACTTGATTCCAGTACAGTCATTAGATACATAGGCAACTTGGGAGAAATAACTTTCAGGCTCAATCTAAAAATCATCATAAATACCTCCTCTTTTATTTAATTGTTCTTGAATTATTGTCACAAAAAGGAAAACGGCCCGGATAAATTAATAGACGATTCCCAGCATCGTCAATCGGCGCTAGAATGAGGGCCTCTTTTCTGGAAATCGTTCAAGGATCCTCCTAGAATTTTATTTATTACTAGTTATGGCCAAGAACACCGTGAAGAAAGGTGCCCAGACCTGTGGATCCAACAAAACAAGGTGGTGCCACCACCACCCAAGTTGGAGGCCAAATGCGCAGAGGCAAAAGGATACAAACCTCGCCGAGGATTAGACTCACTTGCCATGATCCAGCCCTTCAAGATCCAAACAACCAGGCGTTGGTGGAAGTTTTAAAAATATGGATAATGCAACCTCAAGACTATATTTGAAGAAACACTTAAGGAAGAGATACCCATGAAGTTTAAGAAGCGAGCCCCTTCAGGAACTTTCAAAAACAAGAAGTGGTGGAATCTAGCTTTCATACAGAGCGGAAGAATGTTAATCATCATCACAATGATATCGCTGGGTCAAATCTGGATGCCTACGGGGGACGACGATCGAGATGAGTTCTTATGTGTGTCGCCGTTCACGAGTACATCGATAACTATCCCGACCAGCCGGGCTTCAAATTTCTTAAAATCGAGCCATATGACGGATCTAAGGACCTTTATGATCATATGCACCAAGATATATCTCACATGAATCACATTCAACGCTCTGCATTTAGATGAAGTGCAAGACATTTCCTGCTCTGCTCACAGGAAGAGTTCGGGGGTGGTTTAATAAGATTCCGTCGAGGTCGATCTCCGACTTCGGAACTCTCACTCGGATGTTCGTCCATGCCTTCATTGCTGCTCCTCACACTAAATCAAAGACAAGACGAGGCCGTGCTCCACTTCATAAAACATTTTAACAAGGAATCTGCACAGGTCAGAGACACGGATGACCGAATTCTGGTCGCCCCTTTCATGGCAGGTCTGCAAGAGGGACGGATGCACGCCAAGTTGAACAGAAAACTCCCCCAATCTTTGGAAGAATGCCTAGATGTAGCTTATAAGCATTGCCAAGGGGAGGAACCTAATATGATGAAGAGAGAGATGGAAAGAGGTGAAGGTAAGAGGAAAAAATCTAAGGACAAATTAGAAAAGAAGAGAAAATCTGTTTAGGATCGAGTAACTGCACCTGTCTCAGATCAGCTGGGGAAGAAGGGAGCTCTGCAGGACAGTGACTTCATTCCATTGAACAGGTCTCACGAGCAGGTCCTCGCAACTATGGAAAGGAAAGTAATAGCAAGGATCCCACCCCCGATGAAGGGACCTCGGGAAAAAAGAGATCCTAACAAATTTTGCAAGTACCATAAAGACATCGGCCACGACTCGGAGCATTGCCGAGATCTGCTAAGGGACACTGACGTGGCAGTAATGGAAGGGAAGCTAGACGAGGTCATAGAATGGTCTCAACATCCCGAACCATGAAGAATCATTATCAGGACCGGGATAACTGGGATGAGCCCCGATGAATGAGAGACCACACACCAGACCCTGATAATCAGATGGACAACCGCCCCATAAATACAATCAATACGATCTCAGGTGGGTCGTACAACCCCACCCGAACTGAAAGGACGGGCAGTGGCAAGTCTGCTGCTCTTTTTGAATCGAACAAAAAACAAAGGCTTTCAAGTGAGTATTTGATAAGGCGCATATGCGTGGATACAAGCAGTGCGGTAAACGTACTTTACTACAACGTTTTCCGAGCTATAGAGTTGAAAGATGCAGAAATAACACCGGTCTCCGCTCCTCTATTCGGCTTCGTGGGACCCTTAATTCATTCATTGGGTATGATCAAGTTACCTACCACTTTTGGAACAGAATCAAAGGGCAGGTCCCTGATGGTTAATTATTTGGTCGTGAAGGCTCCCTCAGGGTACAATGTGATTATGAGAAGACCAGCCTTGATTGATATTCAAGCTGTGATAACCCAGCTCATATCAGTATGAAGTTCCTAACAGGGGAAGGCTCAGTAGAGATTAAGGGCGATGTGGAAATAGCCAGGAGCTGTTACACCGCCACCGTAAACGGGAAAATGATGGTTCAACAAGTATGCATTAAAGAATTACTCCTCGAAGATGAGGAGAGCTGGTTGTCTGAAGACCAGACCGAGGTTGTTCGCCTATAGGACGAACAAGTGGACTTAACTGTGAATGTGGGCTCTTGAGTCCCAAACCCACACAAAGAAGCTCGTTAATCTTCGAAGGAATTTAGGAATGTGTTTGCGTGGAAGACCAAGATATGCCAGTCTCACCCGAAGTTAGTTGTACATAAAATAAATGTTGATCCGAAAGGGAAGCCTTTCGACGTAAGAAGAGGCACTTCGCTCTTGAGCGAATCTCACCCATTGAAAAAGTGACCAAGTTGCTTCGAGCAAAAATCATTAAGGAAGTTCTATACCCATAGTGGCTGGCAAATCCGGTGCTAGAAAAGAAGCCAGACGGGAGCTGGAGAATGTGTGTTGATTTCACGGATCTCAAAGATTGACCGCCTCGTTGACTCAACAGTAGGATATGAGGTATTCATGTTCTTAGATGCATATAAGGGTTATCATCAAATTTCTATGGATCTACAGGACTCAGAGAAGACCTCATTCATCACAGAGTTTGGTATATACTGTGTTAGGAAATCTACGCGGGAACGCAACGGAATTCAAAATTTTGTTTCCTTTTTAACCAGGATCGACTTCGTTTACAAGAAGCATAAAAGAAGTAGACGGTGGTAACCTTGTTTGCTCTAAAAGATCGACGCTTTGATCATCTAAGGAGAGTAGCGATGCATGGAGCCGCCTAAGCGTTCGGCCCCTACCGCTAGTCCACACGAACAACCCGCCGGAATCCACCATTGGATTGCTACTAGAAAAATCCGGTTGCTAGACCGGCCTTTTCTCTCTCTCTCTAAAACTCTCCAGAAGAAGCTCTCTATTTTTCAAAAAAAACTATTAGCTCTTGGAATTGTGTTGTACAAAAGAGCTAGACAAGCCTCCCTTAAATAGGGTGACCTGCGCCCCTAGCACTTTCCAATCTGATTGGGATTAGCTTCCGAGTAGAAAGGGGAGAAAGAAAACATTTTCCTAATAAAATAAGAAAAATACATTTGATTGATATATCTCATTAATATTCACTATCTTATATTAAATATTTTTCCTAAGATATATATTGACAATATCTTATATTGAATATATCTTTATCTTATTACCATAAATCTATTTTTCCTATAAATCAATTAATATCCAATATTAATATTATGGTAATCTTATTAATTAAATTGCACAACTCAAATGTATCCAATACACTTTAAAATGGCGCCACTTCCCACTAATTTGGGAAATTGAGATTTTCATTAATTAATATAATACTATGATTAATTAATTCACAAAATACTTGTATATATATATATATATATATATATATATATATATATATATATATATATAGGAATTTATGTATCAATATACATATTTAATTAATCAACATTTAATATCTTATATTTAATTTATTCATAATAAATAAATACCACCATATTAATTTACCACTATAAACTTTATAATCGTGAGATAAATTCCTTCCTTATTTTGTCATCAACTATAACAATATTTTAATCCGACTCGATGTTCATATGTGTGTGACCCGATAGGCTTCCAAATATGTTGGACGTAGACACAACATGCAAATTATGAAAATACCCTTCATACCTAACGATCACGGGATAGCATCTAGCAACAGACCATGACCCCCAATCATTGGAAGAGTCAAATACAATGACTACTACATTTCATGTAAAACGGTTACCGTGTAAATAGAATCCTATCGTTGTATTAATATCCATACGGTCGTTTGTGGAGTGTCAAACATCAACGACCGTATCTTATAATCTGGATATCATACTCTCTCGAAATAACTCATTTACTTCCACTTTGCAAAGATTCACGAGAGTAAGACATTCCTTATAAGAAGGCCTTTTCGGATATTCACCCTATTGATAGAGTACGCGATTTCTAGACGACCAAACATGTATACTCCGCATGCTTCAGTATCACACCCAATCACTACTGCATGATCGCCCTATGGCTAAGGGAAACTTCAATAGTGTCAAAGCATGACAATCCACACCGTGATGCCATGTAGACTCCGGTCCTAAGGATAATTACACAACCACCACATAGTGTGACACTTAACAGTGTATGTGAGTCAGTCTAACATATGCATTCTCTAATACACGTTCACGTACAGTCCAAGTGTCTCTACACTTTGATAAACGAGATCTATCCCTGCCCTTAAAGACATAAGACATATAATACGTGCTAGTCTGTTTGTACTATCAATTCCCTGTTTAATAGTACATAAGCCTAGAGACATTTAAGTATCAAACTTATTAAAGTGATTAGAGATCTCATCAATCGCCTATCATGGTTTCTCTATCACAGTTTAATACCAATGACATTATCATATAACAATTCACAATTGGTTCTTTAAAAGAACATATATATGACGACCGAAAAGTCATTTAATATATGTATAAACACAAAGAAATAGTAGAAATGATCCGACCCGGTCGGATCCGGTCCAACCCGATTGGGTTTAGGACACAATTTCAACATACTGCTATATCACCATGCTGTTTGGTTTGAAGAACGCTGGGGCAACATACCAGTGAGCTGTGAACAAAATATTCACACGGCAGATCGGTCGGTGCATTGAGGTGTATGTAGACGACCTCCTAATCAAGAGCAGGTCTCTTGATCAGTATTTACTGGATGTCAAAGGAAGTGTTCAGCTTGCTAAGGCACACCCAGATGAAGTTAAAACCTAAGAAGTGTACATTTGGGGTCAGATCAGGAAAATTCCTAGGGTATATAATATCCAAAAATGGAATTAAAGCGAATCCTGGTAAGGTCGACGCGTTGAAGACTATGTCGCCTCCAAAAAGCATTAAAGAGGTTCAGAGATTGACCGGATGAATAGCAGCTCTGAACAGATTCCCCTCCAGGTCAGCACAGCGTGCCTTGCCCTTTTTCAAAATCTTGAGAAGAGCTAGTCCATTCCAATGGGACGAAAATAGTCAGAAAGACTTCGAATAATTGAAGTCATATTTGGCTGAGCTGCCAAAGCTAACAGCTCCTCAGGTTGAAGAAACTTTGTATGTGTACTTAGCGGTGTGTGAAGAAGCACTAAGTGCAGTGCTGGTCAAAGAGCAAGGTGGCAATCAAATACGATCTTCTTTGTGAGCAAAGCACTTCACGGGCCAGAAGTAAGATACTCGAACACAGAAAAATTGGCTCTAGCCTTGGTGCATGCCTCTCATAAATTAAGGCCCTATTTCCAGGATCACCCGATTGCTATAATTACCGACCAACCTCTTCGACAAATAATGGGACAACTTGAGACTTCAGGAAGGTTGGCAAAATGGGTCGTAGAACTAGCAGAGTATGACCTCGACTTTCGTCCGTGAACTGCGATCAAAGCACATACATGGATTTTTTGGCAGAATGTACAGCCATTCATTTGGATGACGATCAACCCACATGCCAAGAAGAAAGATGGAATTTATATGTTGATGGGGCGGCTAGAAAGGACGAGCAGGGGCAGGTCTGCTGCTCGTTAGTAAAAAAGGGGAAGAGTTTCCATTTACGCTTTGGATTCCAAGCTACCAACAATGAAGCAGAATATGAGGCCCTAATTACTGGGCTCAAGTTGGTCAGAAAACTCGGAGTAAAAAATCTGCAAGTCCACGGTGATTCTCAACTCATGGCCAATCACATAAATGGTGAGTATGAGGCAAAGGAAGAGCCCATGAAGAAATACCTTACAGTGGCCAATTCTTTTCTTGGAAAATTTCAAACGGTCCAGTCGTCAGATACCTCGAGCTGAGAACAAGAGTGCAGATGCAATCTCAAAGTTAGCCTCGAATTTCAAATTAGATAGAAAGGTGCTGGTAGAAATCCTCAATGAAAGAAGTTATGATCAGCAGATGGTTCAACCGATCATGCAAATTAGCACCTGGATGGACCCTATTGTCTCATATCTTAGAGATGGAATCCTTCCTAATGACAAAGTTCAGGCCAAGAAAACAAAGCTTTTGACGGCCAGATACGCCATGTTCAGTGATGTTTTTTATCGCAGATCGTACATCGCCCCGTGGCTCAAATGCTTAGCAACTGAGGAAGGAAAAGTACCTCCTTCAAGAAATAAACCTTGGAATTTGTGGAAACCACTCCGGAGCTCAGACATTGGCAAGGATGTGCCGCCTGTTTGGCTATTTTTGGCCCCCTTGCCGGACGCTAAAGATCTGGTCGAGAAATACAAATTGTGCCAGCTGCATGATAATCTTTCACACCAGCCATCTCAGGCTATGATTCCGCTCGTATCCCCATGGCCTTTTGATCAATGGGGAGTCGACATAGTGGGACCACTCCCTCGAGCTCCCGGTAACTTCAGATATTTGGTGGTAGAAGTGGACTACTTCACTAAATGGGTGGAAGCCGAGCCACTAACCACAATTACTGGAAAACATATTCAAAAATTCATATGGAGAAACGTTGTTTGCAGATATGGAATTCCAAAGACATTGATCTCTGATAATGGAACCCAGTTCGAAGATAAAGCCGTTTAAGATTTTGTGCTGAACTACATATAACACAACACTTTACATCAGTGGGGCATCCCCAAGCTAATGGGCAGGTCGAACAGACCAACACGCAGATCAAGACTGGGTTAAAAAAGAGCCTTGAAGAAGAAGGAGAAAACTGGGTCGAGCACTTGCCGAACATATTATGGGTGTACAGAATGATACCAAACTCGGCTATAGGGGAAACTCCATTCAGCCTGGCATATGGTTGTGAAGTAGTAATTGCGGCTGAGATCGGCCTACCTTCACCTAGATCGGAGCTTTACTCCATAGAACAAATAGTCGAGCTCAAACACTCTAAAGACGACCTGGAAGAAGCTCGGAATGTGGCCTTCATCAGAATGGCCAAGTATAAACAAAGAATTTCCCAGTATTATAACTCCCGAGTCAAGCACTCGAACTTTAAAGAGGGAGATATGGTACTCAGAGAAAATGAGGTGAGCAGGCAGGGCCCTCAAGGTAAACTTGATCCGAACTGGGAAGGACCTTCTAAAGTGGTCAAGGTACATGGAAAGGGATCATATCAACTAGTTGATGCAAAAGGCAGGACCATCCCTCACAGTTGGAATGCAACAAATTTGAGAAGAGTTTATGTGTAGGGAACGTTCCCGACATTATTCCTTATGATTAATTTGTGTTTTGAGTTTCTATTCCCCAAATAAGATGTAATTGAACATTAGTTGTCATAATAAAATTTAAATTTTGCATATTTATTATTTGCATATATGAGGTTACGAAAGTTTACAAAGTACAAACTTCCTAAGTCTGCAGGATAGATGATTAGAACTAAGCTACATGTTAGACTCGTAAAGTTTGCAAAGGGCAAACTTCGTAAGACTACAGGATGGACGATCATAACTGACCTATAGGTCAGACTCAAAAAGTTTGCAAAGGACAAACTTCCTAAGTCTGCAGGACAGACGATCAGAACTGAGCTGCAGCCCAAACTCAGAAAAAAATTGAATTAAAATAAACAAATTATACCATATGAGCCTAGAGCTCACACATGGTATACTAAGAGGGCAGGTTACCCTAGAAAATACTGTGAAATCAAAACAGTAAGATAAAAACAAAGCAACAAAACACAAAGGTTCCATAAAACCCAAGTAAAAGGCATAATTGTCAAAGTACAATTTTTAAATTTTTTGAGCAAAATACAAAGAAAGTTACATAAAAAAAACTTAAAAATCTATTCTAAGACTTGGGAGCAGGATTCTGTTGAGCAGAAGAAGTAGATCCAGAAGCTTAATAAGTAGCAGCGGGCCGTAGAGCATACTTTACAGCCAGGTCCTCACCTGCCTGGAATTCCTTAAGCCTATCATCATAGACTTTGTTGGAACCAGACTTGCGCAATCCCTGGTGGGGAAGATCCTCAATCACCAGCTCAGGACATTGGCTCTTAGCCTCATCTACTCCCAGAGTATAGCCATGCCACAAGATTGGGGCCATTCAAAGCCCTAGAGCACTGAGCAGAACTCTTGTATCCATGAACTGCTCGGGCGATCTGGTTAGGAATCGCAGCCTTCAGCTCCTCTTTCTCTGATCGGAGCCGGGTGATCGCCTCTTCCAGCTCGAAAGTCTGTTTCAGATGTTCATCGGTTGCCACCTATAGATCGGAGGTGAACCGCTCCCTGATCTTCTGAAGCTCAGCCTATTGAAGAGCAAGCGGCTTATTCAAAGCCGAGATCCCTGGATGCCAGATCATCCTTGGCCTTTTGGCGACTTGCTGATAGTACAATAACTCGTTTCTCTAGAGAACCCTTCTAGGAGGAGAGGTTGTTAAACCTCTTCTGAACCTCCTTGCCAATCTTGGCACCAGTATGTAAGGTGTCAATGACTCTCAGAGAAAAAACAAAATATAATCAAAGAAATGAAGAACTTACAGCTGCAACTAAGTCCTTATCAGACATCCCAGCTATGTCTTCAAGATGGGGCAAAAAACCTCCTCCAAGTCGGCAGGGTCTTGGTTATCTCCCGCAGCCCTGCTCCTCTTTCTCCCAGATCGGGAACGCAGCTTGAGCTTGTAGAAATAGTGTCCTAAACCCAATCGGGTTGGACCGAATCCAACCGGGTCGGGTCATTTACAGTCTATTTAGTTCATGTAATAACTTTATTATGATTAATAAAAGTACTTTTGTTATGATATATTTTTCTTATCTTCATATTATTGAATATATATATATATATATATATATATATATATATATATATATATATATATATATATATAATAACGCCCTTAGTATTAAACTGTGATAGAGGAACAATGATACTGATTATGGTTGATGAGATCTCTATTCACTTTAATAAGTTTGATACTTAAATGTCTCTAGTCGTATGTACTGTCAAACGGGACATTGATGGTATGATTAGACTAGCACGTATTGGATATCTTATATCTCATTGAAGATAGGGATAGATCTCGTCTATCTAAGTGTAGAGATGCTTGGACTATACGTGGACGTGTATTAGAGAATGCGTACGTCAGACTGACCCACTTACATTAAGTGTCGCAGTATGTGGCAGTTGTGTAATTATCCTGAGACCAGATCTTCAGGGCATCACGGTGTGGATTGTCATGCTTTGACACTATTGAGGTTTCCCTAGCCATGGGTCGATCACGCGGTAGTGATTGGGTGTGATATCTTGAAGCATGTGCAGGATTCATGTAGCTCGCTCAGAAATCATGTATCCTATGCTTAGAGTAAATATCCGAAATGGCCTTCTTATAAGTATTGTCTAGCTCTCGTGAATCTTTGCAAAGTGGGAGTAAATGAGTTATTCGAGAGAATGATATCTAGATTATAAGATACGATCGTTGATGTCTCGACACTTTCGAGATACTATCGTATAGATATTATTACAAATGATAGGATTCTATTTACACGGTAAAGGTAGTAGTCATTTCTTTTGTCTCTTCCGTTGATCGGGGTCACGGTGTGTTGCTGCAGACTCTATCTCGTGATCGTTAGGTATGAAGGGCATTTTCGTAATTTGCACTTTGTGCTTACGGGCAACATATTAGGAAGCCTATTGGGTCACATGATCGCGTGCAAAGCACTTACTAGCAATAGGACTAGGTCTATCGTAGTAGTGTCTTTGGCGAGTCAAGGTCGATCCCACGAGACTCATAAGAACGCCTAATTATCAAGATTGAGCTTGTCACGATAATGGTCTACGACCAACTATAATATACACACATGAGGAAATTTGGTGCCTCAAACTAACAAGGTTTTCTTGTTCACACGAAAGCAAAAACGAGTTTCTAATGTATTAGTTCAATTATGAGTAATTAGTTATTCCCCCACACATGCAAAAGTCCTCCCATTGATGAATTTATTCATTGTTCAGCTACGGGTACAACTCCTAACCCTATCTACTCCGACAATGGTAGTAGACAATCTATACGCAAGCTACCCTCCTTAATTGGTCCGTAATAGCCCATACGCATAAAGAACTAGAGCTGTCGATATTGAGCGCTAACTCATCATACCGCAAACCCGCCTCTAGATAGCTATCGACATTGATTAGCACGCCCTGTGGTCCATTCTAGATAATGTCCAAACATAGAACTTCACTATTCGTATTTCATGCTAGTTTACGATGACATGCAAATAGTTGATCAGGCTAAAAACATGTAAATTAAATCTATCGATCAACGTAGCTGGTGCCGATTATCATGAATTAGTAATTTACTAGGTATTCAGATCTAGCGATATAGACCGTCGCAGATCTGAAGAATGCAACTACTATCTCATGATTTCTTCACCAACAAATCAGATCTATAACACATGGGGTAAAATAAACTAACTACTACATAATTAAACTAAATAGGCAATTAAAAAATACTAGTTGAATAGAACAACGATCGATCTACATATTGGAAAAGACAGAATATCATACCCTCGAAGACGAGCGTAGATCTCCCTCGGATCTCTCCCTAGGCGGCGACTCACTGCCTCTCCGACTGAACTTATAAAATAAATAAAATAAAGAACTAAGAACTTTTATTGCATAATTTGCCTTGAATAATTTGGGTACATTGTGTTCTGAGGCGAAGCCTTTTATTTATAGCTATCTAAACCGACTTAGAAACATCTAGTTCTACCCTGCGTCCAAGAAAACGCGCTTTGAAGGATTTGGAGCCTCGATAAGTCGGCACCGCCTCCCAGGTTACCGGGTATTTTTGTCCTTTTTCTTGACCGACTTAGCTTGGAAGGTTACGGAATACCATAGGCCTATTCCTCTCGTCCAGTCCACTCCAGATTCGTCCATCATGCTCAGCCCAATATTCCGTATCCTGAAAATCATCAAATAATACACGAAATAATATCGAAATAGGGGAAATAAACGCTATGTGCAGATTTCTCGAATCACGAACCCGACATATGATATTCAACTCAAATGGTTCGTATTTATAGGTCAAAACGACTATTTTTAGCTCATAATGGATAGAATGTTGATGCCGTAGGATAGACTATTTTAACCGTCATCAACTACCCCCCACTAGCCTTCTGGTCGTCCGTGAGCAGAGTATCAAGGCGGAATGTACCTCCAAGAACAACCCCCATCAACTACCACATATTCAATCACGATTTCCGGCAGAAACATACATCAAGTCACAATCCATAAGCTCCCCATTAATCACTATTTATCACGCATCAATGTGTCGTGTGATGAATCAGTCGTGATAGTGCACTCGTGAAGAGAATCAAGTTGTATTAACCCCACAATCTTAACTTACCTACGTTTACACTTGCTCATCTTGCCTTCAGACTTGGTTACACAACATGGTACCTTAATCGGGTCGGGCGGACTCGGGGACTGAGCATCGCTCTTAAGTCCTCGTTTGTTTCTTTTTATGCGAGGGTCGTGCCCTTTTTACACGAGTTCGCTTCCCTCACTGCCTTTATTGCATATATTTTTCTTTTTCTTCTTTTTTTTCATTTTTTCTGGCAGATTTCCTCACCTTTTTTTCTCTTTCTCTCACAAGTCCGTTTTGTCCCGGTTACCTCTCGTTATCCAAGTTGCTTCCCTTGTCTTACGACAATTTGTTAAAGTATATAGACAGACAAATAATGATTCTCGGTTAAAACTGTTATGTGTAGTGCCCGAAAGACAATTTCTGTAATTGTTTTTGACAGGATTTATAATTCATCTTAATATTTGCATTTATGCTTATATTAATACACTGCTGAAAACCCTAAGTATATCGGTATGTAATCACATAACTCAGTGTATGGCATACACACGAGGATTGAGTTAGTGATGATATGCTTAAAACTATTTAGTCCGTGGTGAATTTAATCAGAGTATGGGTCTCATAATTAATATACCAATAATGCGCCCAGAACACTTAACGGTGTGACCGTCTTATCCGGACCGTAGGTATAGGGTACCTAGTGGGGCATTTATATATGGTGTCTATCATATAGGACTGGACCGATTTGATTTGAATTCTCGATATAATTCCTTGATCGAGAATTCTTATCGAATCACAAGATGATCATTTATGGATTAATCTCAATCCTGATGTGATCACAGTCTACTTCTTGGTTCAAAGTAGGGTTTGATGTGTTAGTTAAGGATCACTTGGATACATGTGATCTGAACACTTCTCGCTGGCTCTATTCGAATGAGTGAGTAGTCTCGTGACTTCACGGATATGGAATCCATTCCTTCCTCGGGAAGTAGACGAGCATTCCTTTATTTGTTAATCCTAGAAACTAATCGATGGGTACAGTTCATATTATATTAGTTATGAACTAATTGATCACTAGGGGGTTAATGGTAAATAAGGATAAGATATTTTGAGGAGGGTTTACGGAAATATCCCGAATCAAAACGAACAGTCTATTGAGGATTTATCCGTATGTAATGATTATAGCAACGTATGCTTTTACTCAATGATTAGAGTGTAAGTATATATCTATAATCGATAGAGTTCAGTTTCGGGTTTATGGTGGCGTAATCCCGGAATTAATAGATTGAATAAGAATTGTTCTGTTCGATGAATAATTTTATTTAATTTATTGTAGCTACTGGTTATAGGTCCATGGTCCCCGATGTGGCTCCTAACATGCATATGTTTCTTGACGTTGGGCCTCAATAATAATTAAGTAGTTGGACTATTTAATTGATGTGCGAATAATTATTTAGTGGGCTAAATAATTAAATACATGGAAAAGACATTTTTCGTGGACTCGGCCCATAATTGAGTGTGGCATGTGAAACCCTAATTTTATGGTTGATGGGCGTGTTCTTGTCTTGTTATTTATTAACGAATTAGTTTTCTTGATAATTATAAGACATGTGATTAATTGTTTATTTGTTGAATAATTAAGGAAAATATATTAGATTGATCCTTAAATATTCTAGATTTATTCTAGATTATTCTAGGAGTATCTTTTATGGAAAAGGATCATTATAATTGATTTTGTATTAATTATTAAATCCTTGCAGGACAATGATTTCTCTCCTATATAAAGAAAGTTCTCATAAGCCTTTTTTTATACATCAACATACACGCATACATACACAAAAAATAAGCTAAGGAATTCGGCCAAAGCTTAGGGTTTAGAGTTGGGAAAATCTTCGGGATTTTCCGGGTAGCATATCAAGGAGGTCAAGCATCAAGGATCAACATCCACCGGTTGTTGCTTGGAGATACACATCGAAAGACTATGGCTTCTCGATTCTCGGATCTCGGCTTATTCTTTGGATCACGGCTTATCTTTTGATTGGTAAGTAGATCTAACCTTCTTGTAGGTAGATGTTGGAAATAATATCTGTGTTTTGATGATGATTCGTCACGTAATTAGTAAGATCACTTACAACCCATGATGATGAAGTCATAACTAACTGTTATAGTGCAAAATGAAAGAAGAAGCAAGAAATGGTCTAGAGAAAATATATAAGTTCTATCTAGGTCCGAACCTTGTATAGGTTGTTTCGCATAAGCATTGTAATAGATAGAACTAGGCGAACAAAACCGAGTCACAAAGAAGCAAGCCGAGTATACACTTGGAAAACGAGGATCGAGACTTAGTTATGAGAAAATCAAGAAGAAGATGAGTTCGAGAGGACATGCACTCGCTTGGCTTATCTAGAAGATTGAAGAACGAGGACACAGACTCGCTTATCAAAGACCAAGAACCGAGGTGGCAAACTCAGTTAGAAGCTGATTAAGTCGTGACTATAAGTCAGGATTCAGGAAAGTCTGTGGTGACCTGAAACTGAACTATAGATCATGTAAATTCTCAGACAAATCCAGAATCTCAACTCAGTGATGATGTGGATAGCAATCTTAATGTATATTTTGATGAATCCAGAGGAGTTCTATCACTAAGAGATCTCTCAGAAGAAGAAGAAATGGAATTGTTGCAAGTAACTGTTGATATAGAAGATTCATCAGAGCAACAAGAGAATGTACAGTCAAACATTAAAGCTGTAACAAACAATCAAGAAAAGGTACATTTCTCAACTCATTTATCATCAGCTGAACTCAGTCAGAGAAACTCTGAGCTTACCAAGTTGACAAAAAAAACTCACTCCGGAGTTAAAATTAAAAGATATAGAACTCGGCAAAGCAAAAGATTGCAATGAGTTTCTTGAAACTGAAATGCCAAATCTAGCTGAAAGGCTATTATCTAGTAAATTTGACAACATCAATGATAATTCCCAACCCTTACCCAGTCTTAAGATTTCAAGGAGTATAAACTCCAGACATCAAAATACTGGAAGACCTAGTGGATTACACAAAGGAAATAAAGATAATAAATCTAAAGGAATCCTTGTGAAATCAACTAAGGGTTTGCGTAATGGTTTATCTAGAAAAGAGATGTGAAAGCTTAATTCTCTCATCAAAGAAACTGAAGTGTGTACTTCAATAACTAATCCAGCCGGACCCAAAAAGATATGGGTATCGAAGAAAACTTAAAACTGTTTTGCAGGCTAAGTCAGTTCTCATATTGCTGAAACCTGAGAAAACTGACTCCTACATAGCAACGAAGCTGAAAAGGCAAAAGCTGATAAAGGGCAAATTGGTCAAAAGCAGAAAACTTTCCAGCAACCATCTGACACTTGGGCTGACAAGACAAATCACCTAAAGCCACGTGTCAATCAAGGAGAAGAAGTAGATGTACATCCGTACAAATCTCATTGATTGCAACACGTCTCTTATTTGAAAACGATTGAAAGACTCAGAGACGCAATCTTGACAAAATCTTGCTCAATCAATTTCAAAACATTCAAGTTCCCCCACGAATTCTTAATTCAGAGATCCATGGAGTGATACAACATTGATGAAGGAATTACCATAAGTCTGAATGACTTCAGTAAAAAATTCTCAAACTCCATCCTTTCGACCCAGATTGCAGACAAAATCAAGAAGATTCGAGGACTTGAAAATTTGATTGATACGAAGGTCAATACTCACACCCGAAAAGTATCAAAGATTTCTACAGAAATGCCGTTATCACCATTGATGGAAAGAGTTTCAGATGGCGCTTCAAAATAAAAGCATTAATGTTGATGAACATTTGCTTTCCCTAGTCTTTGGTTTAGACATATATGGAGGATCTTCATCTCTCACCTTTGGAAATGAAGAAAAAGGAAAACTTTGGAATATCACAGCACTCAACAAGGACGAGAAGAATTTCATCGGATCCATTTATCAACAAAAACAAGAGTTCGCATTCTTGACAATTCTTCTGACCAAAAATGTTATTGGTCACACTTGGAATCTCTACACACTTCCAACAGAAAAGATGAAGCTGATCTATGCCATTTGGTTTGAAGAAAGACTGGACTGGAACAAGTTTGTTCTCAAGCAATTGATCAAACAAGTATCAGATGAAAAAGCAAAAGGCCAAAGGAAGAAGGCTGTTGGAGAAAAATTCTTATTGAAAAAGGGATTCACTTATCTAGTTCAAAGAATACTAGACTATTTCTCCATCTCAAAATCCACGAAAAGTATGAAACAAATCAAATCATTGCTCAAAGGGAGCAAAGAAAAGGAAAATCGTTGAAGAAGAAAGGAGAGAAACTCAGACTCTAGCTCAAGAGAAACTGTAAGTTTGGATGACAGAACCTTGAGGAGACAAAGAAGGATGTGGAACAAACATCTATCAAAGAAAACTGAAACTGAAGATACTATTCTAATAGAAGATGAAATCAAGGAAGTGAACATGATGAAATCAAGAAAGCGATCTTCCAACCGAAATGCATGAAGAATTTATCAAAGAGCAAAGAGAAGCTTTGGAAGATGTCAATTTTGCGCGATCGAGTATGAGAGAGAATTATCTAGTCATGACTTTCATTTTCATTATCATGAAGCCGCCCCTCATCTCAAGTTCATGAAGCGTCTACAAGCAAATCAAGAATCAAAGGATCTCGGCCCAATCAACCGAGATTGAAGAAAAAATGGAAGTATTAAAAGAGATCATCGAAAGCCTGATGCAGACTCTACAGCAGAAACTCTACAACTTGCATGAATTTATTGGAAAAGCACATTACTCAGGTTTGAACAAATACTCAAGCATCATCACCTTGCGCAAGTTATTTGAAGAAAGCTTCTGCATATCTTCAAACAAGGGGGAAGATAAAACTGAAGGTGATGAAGCTGAAGATGATGCTGATGCCGACAAAGTCAAGAGGTCTCAGCCGATCGTTGATTAAAGAACAAGACATACAAGTAGATACTGATCTGCTTGCTATTCAACAAAATGGAGAAGCAGTTGATAATCTGATTGAAGAGCTAATTGCAGAAGAAACCTTTGAAGAAACAAGAACTGAGGAAGATGAAGAAGCCTCAGTTAAAGCTATGCTGAACGTTAGGAAGAAGCTTGTAATCTGTGCCAGATTAAAGGAATATTTAAAGGCAGATGGAGGCAAAGAGATAAAAACTGAGGGGGAAGCTGAAATGAAACCAGAAGGAAAAGCTGAAAGTGGAAGACATAACTTGATTTCAAAAGAAGAAGAGAAGGTAATGAATGAGGAGATTAAGGAAATTTTGGTGAAGTTCAAAAACCAAGAAAACGAAGAAGCAAATCGGCTGATCAATGAGTATCTGGATATCAAACCCAGAGATAATGAATCAAGTGAAGAAGGAAAAGCTAGGAGGCTTCTAGAAACGAAAAGAAGCATTTTTCTTGGTGAAAAGTTAATGATTTTGGAAAAAGGGAAATTGTAATGAATCCAGTTATTCAGTTTGCTATGTAATGAACTCAGTTGTTTTTAGTTTGTTATTTTTATTTGTTGTGATTTCTTGCATTATTCTTTTATTGCTTTTAGGGAGGGTTATGATACATCATCAAAAAGGGGGAAATTGTTGGAAATAATATCTGTGTTTTGATGATGATTCGTCACGTAATTAGTAAGATCACTTACAACCCATGATGATGAAGTCATAACTAACTGTTATAGTGCAAAATGAAAGAAGAAGCAAGAAATGGTCTAGAGAAAATGTATAAGTTCTATCTAGAGTCTGAACCTTGTATAGGTTGTTTCGCATAAGCAATCGTAATAGATAGGAACTAGGCGAACAAATGAGTCACAACAACCAAACCGAGTATACACTTGGAAAATCGAGGATCGACTCGCTTATGAGAAAATCAAGAAGATGAGTTCATTGAGGACACAGACTCATGGCTTATCTAGAAGATCAAGAACTGAGGACACAAACTCGCTAACGAAGACCAAGAATTGAGGTGGCAAACTCGCTTAGAAGTCGATTAAGTCGTGATTATAAGTCGATTCAAAGCTAGTCTGTGGTGACTCAAATCCGAACTATAGATCATGTAAACTCGAATAATCTTAAAGACAAAGATTATCGCCACTAGGAAAAGGAGAAATCGAACGGTGTACTCGACTCGACCAATTGAAGTCGATGTAAAGATCATAAGGTACTCGGTTTTGAAGAGGAGTAGAAAACTGATTTAAGGCCTTGTTAAATTTGAATTGACAATACGACAAAAGGTCGCATGCAGATGAACGCGTTGGCTAACCAACAAATGTAACGGCTACAAGAGCTAGCGATCACACATCTCCCCTATAAATATACAAGGGAAACACTTAAAAGGAGGAAGGAGGATCTCAAAAGGTTTTAATAGCATATATCTAAAGATCCAGATCCAGAAAATCAGATTTCATATCTAGAAAATGGGAGCCAAATGAATTTCCTTGAAGATTAAAAAGGAAGATCCAAAGAACCCATTAAGGGGGAAAGAAGGCATCTTGGAGCCGAAAAGTCATATCCGTAAGAAGCAAACAGTTCACTGAATTAATCTCTTGATTAATTCTAAACCTAACCTTTGTGAAAAAGGGTTGGCTGTGCATAGTTTGAGGAGAGAAACTCCACCTTTCCTCATACGGTTGCAACTTGGTTGCCACACCACAGTGCATCATGGATCGTGTTAGTGGTGAGTGGGTGAAGGAGCCATTCCACCTCCGAAATCGATCAGCAAAGAGTGAATGGAGCAATCTTACCTTTCTTCATTATGTGTAGACAGTGAAACTAGGGTGTCGTGAAGGACTGTCATTAGGCTAGGATTTTGTAGCAGTTATCTCAAGATTCTAGTGATACCTCCTACACCACAGGAGAAGGGGAGACGTACGGGATTACACCACCCGGAACTTCCATAAAAAAAACTCTGTGTTGATTTACTTTATGCATTTATGTTTGTGATATGTTTGTCTTACTTATTGCATAATCATCTCATCACTTCACTCAGCAAACACCAGATACTGAGTCACCACAAAACTGATACATAGGAGGTTTAGATCTTTACTGACACATCTTTTGCACAAAAGGTTTAATCTTATCCGCTGCAAGTTAATTCAGTTCTCGCTTTAGCAAAACCGAATTAACTAACTCCTGCAAGTTTAAAGGATATGAACAAAAGCGAGAGCCGAGCATCGCTTGAGTTTGGGAAAACTCGGTTCTGGTACTTCTAGTTTAGGAAATTTTTGGTGACAAGTTTATTCACCCCTCTAAACTTGTGTTATCCTTTCCAAGGGACCAACAAGAGATCTTAAATTATGTGCTTTAATGTTATATTGATCGTGATCCTTGTTATTCCACAAGATAATCGGGCGGATCTAGATCCGTCCGCGATATTACATCCAATAAAAACAACTCATCATCTAATCTCAAACACTTCTCACTCAGATTATGTGCTCAAATATTGATTGCAATGATAGAATAATAATTAATAAGTTACTACTTCATGCAACATAACATATGCTCGTTCTTCCACACGAAATTGAATATGCTATAGCTCACTTCAAATTGAACTTGGGCTCCTTTTCCACCGATTCCTTACTCGAAAATGTGCAAATAGCAAGCTAAAAACAGCGTTAAATTTCAAAAATATTCCCTTTCTCGATTAACCAGCTAAGACGCCTACCCCTCCACTTATTATAGACATTGTCCCCAATGACTAATAATGAAGAAAAGGAAAAGTACTTAGCTCTGGAAATGTCGGCTGAGTCAAAACGAATCCCGGAACAGATTCATTAGCTCCTAGGTCATTTCTCTTCCAAGTTGTTACCTGCTTTCCAAAATACTTCCAAAAACGGTGAGTAACATGCGAAGGGCTATAATAAAATAAGGTGGCGGTAATTGTGCATACCGGAGGAATGTGCAAAATAGTTTAAGCCACTTTATTCTGCTATTGGCCTAAGCAAGACGCGAAAACTTTCACGAGGGTATCACATGAGAATCGTGAAGGAAAAAACCACATATATCTCTAGTCAGATGGCCGAAGATATATGTGATGAAAAAAACCTTGCGATTGCCATGCTACTTTATTGACTCAAAATAACCTAAATATACCAAAGCAATAAATAAGGGTTTCTAGAAATAGTTCTGAGTTTATAGTCGCCAGCTCGACTGTACTATTAGGGCTCATTTATTCATATTCTGGCTCTATCAACGTAAAGACTTCCAACTCAGGGTTATACTTGTGCTCTAGGTAATGTTTCAGTATGTGGCCGTTACCTGTGAAAGTCTGCCCAGAGTATTCATGTCTAACTTCACACACTCCTGAATTGAAAACTTTCGTGACTACATGTGGTCCATACCATCTAGACTTCAACATCCCAGGAAAAAGATGAAGACGCGAATTATATACCAGCACTTTATCTCCAACCTGAAATGTGCGGTTCAGAATTTTCTTATCATGCCGACGCTTCGTTCTTTCCTTGTAAATCTTGGCATTCGCATATGCTTGAAGTCTAAACTCCTCCAATCTATTCAACTCTAACATTCTCTTTTCACCGGCTAAATTCTCATCCATGTTTAGAAACCTCGTAGCCCACAGCGCTCGGTGCACGAGTTCTACCGATAAATGACATGCTTTTCCAAATACTATCATATACGGTGACATCCCAATCATGGTCCTATAAGTTGTTCTGTGCGCCCAAAGAGCGTCATCTAATTTCAAAGACCAATCTTTCCTCATGGGATTCACAGTCTTCTCTAAGATCCTCTTAATCTCTCTGCTCGTGACTTCTACTTGCCCACTGCCCTGGGGTGATATGTCACCGCAATCTTATGTCTAACCCCATATCTCATCATCAACTTTTCAAACAACCTATTACAGAAATGACTCCCTCCGTCACTAATTATGGCTCTGGGCACACCAAACCTCATCAAAATGTTTTTCTTAAGAAATCTTAGGACAACCTTGGCATCATTAGTAGGTGAAGCCACTGCTTCCACCCATTTGGAAACATAATCGACTGCTACCAGGATGTAACGATTAGATTCTGAGAATGTGAATGGCCCAACAAAATCGATTCCCCAAACATCGAATAACTCCACTTCAAAGATACTTTGCAGTCGCATCTCATTCCGCTTAGAAATATTACCACTCATTTGACAAGAATGACAGGATCTTGTAAACTTGTAAGCGATTTATGAATTGTTGGCCAATAGAATCCATACTGCATACCTTTCTTTCTTTGCCTTGTCCGGCCCATAATGACCTCCAAATTTTTCTAGAATGACACATGTGCAAAATACTTGGAATCTCGTCATCATGGATGCATCGCCTAAGAATGGCATCAGGGCCCAATTTGTATAGGTAGGGATCGTCCCAATGATAATGTTTCAGATACGAGAAAAATTCTTATCCGCATTCATGAATTCTGGTGGTAGGTACCTTCATACTAGATAACTAGATAATTGACAATGTTAGAAAACCAAGGGTATACCTTACCCACTCTTGATGTATGATGTCGGGTCTGTGATTCAACTCGAGCTACCACTAAGACGGTAAAAAGTTGTTCATCAGGAAAGCTCTCCCTGACTCAGTCGGTTGCTCTTCTTCCAGCAAAGTTAATCTTGACAGGTGATCCGCCACCTGTTTCTCAGATCCTTTTATGTCTTTAATCTCATCATCAAACTCTAGTAAGAGTAGAATCCATCTTAACAATCTCGTCTTGGAGTCTTTCTTGGTTAGAAGGTATTTCAAAAAGCTGCATGGTCAGTGACAAACCTATTCTAGGCTATACAGATCCTAACCGGTAGTGTACCGGGTCAAATTGTAGCTCTAGTCTGGTGAGTCAGGTCGTATTCCTCAGGGAAAACATGGTAATTCTTTTAAGTGGGGTTAAACACCAAGAAGCTATTATTAACTCGATCTAAGTCGCAGTTTTATCGGGTTAGATCGTTAGATTAGTTAGATTGTTAGTAAAGCAGTAAATAAATATATAAATATAAAAATAGATAATATATATATTTTTGGATCTAGCCAAGAATACTTTACTGAATCAATATCTTTTTGTAATGAAATTGAATGAGACAGATCTTTTCCTTGATACAAGGAGATCAATTATATATGAACCGGTGTACTCCTAAGCTAGACAACTCCTCCTCACACGAGCGTATGAAATTGTCATATGTCAAATGTCATCAGTCCAAGGTCCACAACTGCCCCATGCTAATCTTAGTTAGTCTGAACAGGTACCGAGTACAAATCTACCCCGGATAAAAGAGGTTATTCCGTTCGTCAGACGGCCGATGTTATTCAAGAGGCTCCGGTTGTCAAGCGGATCGATTTAACACAAACGGTATAGTTTCAATTAAACTGTGATTTTAACATTATTAAGATCTCGAGTACAAATTTCAATAAGATTCATCTTTCCAGGACAAATCGGCCCCCGGGTAGGAAATAGGATTCCGTTAATCGACGGCCATTTTTACCCTCCGGTTTTTCTATTTTTACTCATATCCCGACTTCTCCGGTCGGTTCATCGCCAGTTATATGTGGTATTCATCATGATTGATTACGTCATTCGAATATATTATCAATACGTTGCAAAATAGAAAAAGATTCATTATAATTAGTTTTAATCATGATTACTGAGAGTCGATCATTCATTTTACCAAAAGATTAACTAATTCAGATTCATATCTTGGCTAGACATATTTTTAGTTTAACATAGTGATAGATATAATATATATATATAAATAAACAACAAAAGTAATAACTTGATAAAATTACCCGTCAAGTGCAAATCAAAGCCGTATTCTCTGAAAAGAACAACTTCTTCAATAACAACTTTCTCGGTAATTCTCTCGAGCATTACAACAGTACTAATTTTATTTATAAAAACATATATACATACATAGACATATGTATATACGGGCCCAAAGATGAAATAAAACGAGAAAAGAGATGAAGAACGGACATGAAGAAGAGGGGAATGGAAGAAATGGGAGGAGGTGGAGAAGAGAGATCTTGGCCAAGAGTGGCCAAGATGGGGCAAGGTTTTATGCTAGCAAGGGGGGGTATTTATAGGATTTTTTAGGTTCGAACCGAGTCAAAGTCTAGTTCGAGCCGAGTTTTGGTATAATGCCCATAACTTGAGTTGTAGACCTCTGATTGACGTGATTCAAAATCCGTTGGAAAGCTCGTTTGAAGATCTAAAACTTTCATCAAGGACTCTTCCCCTGAAAATGCCTCTAAGTTGGGTCGAAATGCAAATCAATGACAGTATAGTTGTAAATACCACCGCTGCGTTTTGATGCGTTTGAACATTTATCTTCGGAGCACTCTCTTCTATCCTCAAAAGACATCTTTTAAGCCCAAAAGTGATGTATTTTGACTTGGCCATGGGCTCCAAGTTTGGTGAGCAAAATATCGAGGATATTTATTTTGGTGATCAAATAAATATCCAGGAATATCTTGGAATATCCAAGAAAATATCCGGAATATCTTGGAATATCACAGGATAATAAATATCCATTCGGCCATTTCTTCAATCGAGATATAACTCTCGCCTCGTGCCGTTATTGATCTTGATTCCGTCTCATGATAAATCTTATCTTTTACCGAACACAAAAAACGAACCGTGAGTAAATCGACAATAAAAGTTCGTAAATCTGCGTTGAATTTTACCGACTATTTTTAGGTTAATATTACGGTCTTTTAGCTATGATATTTTTAGATCTAACATAATAGTGAAAAATAAAACGTTTATAAAATATAGTATTTTATCACGACAATCCGGTTATTAAATCGATAAAAACTTATAAAAATACCATAAAAACACGATAATTTATATAATAATTACTACTCATACATTTTGATAAAACTTAGTATTTATGACTTGATTTGATACATAAATGCTCAAAATGGTATCAGAAGTGGGGCGAAATGTCATAATAATGATCATAAATTTATCTCTCATCAGTCAGTGAATACAGTGACCTTCGATCCTATCAGATTAGGTCTAAACTTGTCAAATGCAAAGCTAACAGCTAAGAACTCCTTCTCTGTAGTCGCATAATTCCTCTGGGCACTGTTAAGGGTACGACTGGCGTAATAGGCTTAAAGATTTTATTCTCCCTTTTTCCTAGGTCTGCTCCAACTGCCGTGTCGCTTGCATCAAAAGGTTGAACCGTCTTAGTTCGTTGGAGGGGGTAACTTCTCTATCACCCCTATCTTTGCCTTATCAACTTCCATTCCTTTCTTCGAAATACTATGACCCAACACTATTCCTTCTGTAACCATGAAATGGCATTTTTCCCAGTTAAGCACAAGGTTGGTTTCTTCACATCTCTTTAGCACTTTATTCAAATTGTCCAGGCATTTATCAAAGCTATCTCCAAATACAGAGAAATCATCCGTGAAAATCTCCAGAAAATCCTCCACCATGTCTGATGTGAATCAGGATCCATCATATATCTCACTTTTAAGTATTCTTACATGTATTATTATCTAAGTAATAATATAATATATTAATTATAAAATACAGGCTGATTTTGAGGATATTATTGGTGCCACATTTTGGAGGCATTTTAAGGAATTAAATTACATATTATTATATCTTATTATTAATTAAAATATTAAAAATATTGGTTGAATGCTCTTTATAATATGGCGCCACTTTTGCTAGCATGGAAGTCCAAGAAGTCAAGTTTTGTGTATGCCAAGTACATTAAATCTGGATAGATGTCTTTTGGGGCGCATATTTTAAGTGAATTGAACTTAGTGAGCAGTCTTCTTTATTGGATCAGATCAGGAGCTTTACTTATCCAAAATTGATGATCCACATGTGCATTTCATAGTAGAAATCCTGATCTTCAACTTTCATCAAGGGGTCATCTTCATTTGAATAGGTTATAATGGTCAAAATGGCCTAAACAGCTGCGGGATAAAAAACTGGACAATATAAAGAAGATACATTGAACCTGGATGAAGCTCCTTGGATGTGCCAATATGCAATTAATTTAGGATGAAATTTTCATCTTATTATTATGAATTCATGTACTTAATTTCCTATAAATAGTCCTTGTATCTGTAATTTGAAAATTCAGCTTTTGATGATATAAAATTTATATTTTCTCGCTTGGAAAAGTGTGTGTTAAAATTCTCTGGAAAGTGGTTTCTAAATCAGGATTATCAAGGGCCTAAGCAACCCTTGTGGGTATCCATATACCAAGGTGCTTAGAAAACGGGTTTTCTAAGTGTCGAGGTTTTATTCCAAGGTGCCTTCACACAGGTTGTGATTGTTTCGCGGAGCTTATTGATTCCAAGGTGCCTTCACACAGGTTGTGATTGTGTCGCGGAGCTTATTGATTCCACGGTGCCTCCACACAGGTTGTGGTTGTGTCAATGACCTATTCCAAATACCTCAAATCCACGATCCTCAGTATTCATTAGATCCGAAGCCTTCCTCCAGGCGGTTTCGTATCAGTTGGTATCAAAGCCAAGACGGATTGACGGTATTATATCCCTTTATATTTTCTCAAAAAAAAAAACATTTGAACAAAAGAATGGCTGGAAAAAATGAAGATGTGCAAAGGATCAATGAGAAGATTACAATGTTTGCAAGGATGATGGCGGCATTGTTCATCCTTTTCTTTGTGTTGGATGACGGTTTCTATGTTGGAATTATTCGGTGTGTATGGCCAACATTCATATTCGACCCTGGTGGATTCGAGGACGAATCCTTTCGAAGAGGGAGAGTATGATGTGAATCAGGATCAATCATATATCTTACTTTTAAGTATTCTTACATTATTATTATCTAAGTAATAATATAATATATTAATTATAAAATACAGGCTGATTTTGAGGATATTATTGGTGCCACATTTTGGAGGCATTTTAAGGAATTAAATTACATATTATTATATCTTATTATTAATTAAAGTATTAAAAATATTGGCTGAATGCTCATGATAATATGGCGCCACTTTTTCTAGCATGGAAGTCCAAGAAGTCAAGTTTTGTGTATTCCAAGTACATTAAATCTAGATGGATGTCTTTTGGGGCGCCTATTTTAAGTGCATTGAACTTAGTGAGCAGTCTTTTTTATTGGATCAGATCAGGAGCTTTACTTATCCAAAATTGATGACCCACATGTGCATTTCATAGTAGAAATCCTGATCTTCAACTTTCATCAAGGGGTCATCTTCATTTGAATAGGTTATAATGTTCAAAATGGCCTAAACAGCTGCGGGACTAAAAACTGGACAATATAAATAAGATACATTGAACCTGGATGAAGCTCCTTGGATGTGCCAATATGCATTTAATTTAGGATAAACTTTTCATATTATTATTATGAATTCATGTACTTAATTTCCTATAAATAGTCCTTGTATTTGTAATTTGAAAATTCAGCTTTTGATGATATAAAATTTATATTTTCTCACTTGGAAAAGTGTGTGTTGAAATTCTCTGGAAAGAGGTTTCTAAATCAGGATTATCAAGGGCCTAAGCAACCCTTGTGGGTATCCATATACCAAGGTGCTTAGAAACGGGTTTTCTAAGTGTCGAGGTTTTATTCCAAGGTGCCTTCACACAGGTTGTGATTGTGTCGCGGAGCTTATTGATTCCAAGGTGCCTCAACATAGGTTGTGGTTGTGTCAAGGACCTATTCCAAATACCTCAAATCCACGATCCTCAGTATTCATTAGATCCGAAGCCTTCCTTCGGGCGGTTTCGCATCAATGTCCTCAAATAATGACATCATGCACCTTTGGAATGTTTTTGGTGCATTACATAACCTAAAAGGCATGCGATTGTACGCAAAGGTTCCATAGGGACATGTGAAAGTTGTTTTTTCGCGGTCCTCAGGGGCAATATGGATCTAATAATAACCAGAATATCTATCTAAGAAACAATAAAACGCATGACCGCTTAATCTTTCTAACATCTGATCAATGAATGGTAGGGGAAAATGATCTTTACGAGTTGCATCATTCAGCTTCCTGAAGTCAATGCAAACTCGATGTCCATTAATTAGTCTCACAGGGTTTAACTCATCAAACTCATTAGGTTGGACAGTGAATCCTCCTTTCTTGGGCACCACATGAATCGGGCTTACCCACTCACTGTCTGCTATCGGGAAAATGATTCCCATCTCCAACATCTTTATGATCTCTTCCTTAACAACATCCTTCAGTTGTGGTGTCAACCTTCTTTGTGGTTGTGCTCTGCTTTCTTTCAGATCTACAGAGATCTTATACATGCATAATGATGGGCTTATTCCTCAATATATGCAATCGTCCCACCCAAACGCCTCCTTATGCTCTCTCAAGACTTTAAAAGCTTCTCTTCCTCTAAAGGTGATAATAACGATGAAATTATGAGGGGAGGTTATCATCTAGTAAATACATGTATTCAGGTGAGATGGCAAAGGTTTCAATGTTAAGTTCCTTGGTGGTTCATCTAACGATGATCTTAACAGCTTACCAGTCAATTGTAAGTCAAAGAACTTGTGCCACGAAGGTCTATGAACGGTTCCTCCTAAATCCACAGAAGATATAGGTTCTATTTCTCGTACTTGACCTTCGCTACACCCAGGCCAGGTTTCCTCATAACTTTCTTCTTCTTTCAGGAGTAAAGTCTCAGCTACTTCAGGGTCTAGTGCCATTTGCTGATATAATTCTAAAAAAAGTCTATGGCATCTGGCATGTAGCATGCTTCTCCTTCATCTTGAGCATATCTCATTGAATTCATCACATTGAATACTACTTTGTCCTCATTCACTCTCAAAATCAGCTCACCCTTATGAACATCTATCAATGTTTTACTCGTAGCTAGGAAAGGTCTTCCTAAGATCAGTGGAACATCGTGGTTAGCTTCCATGTCTAGCACCACAAAGTCTACAGGGAATACAAACTTATCAACTTTTACCAAAACATCCTCCACCACTCCACATGGTTGCTTTATTGACCTATCTGCTAATTGAAGGGTTATAGATGTTTTATTTAATTCCTCCATGCCTAAATTATGAAAGATGGAGAGTGGCATCAGATTGACACTGGCTCCAAGATCACACAATGCTTTATTTAGGCATACTCCTCCAATTGTACATGGTATGAGGAAGCTTCCTTTTGGTATAGTCTCGTTAAGGCATATAGTCTCAAGGTCTAATAACTTCCTTTTGGTAGAGATTGCTTCTTTCAAGAATTTCGCATACTCTGGCATTCCGGCCAAAGCTTCTACCAAAGGTATATTCACTTGCAACTTTTTAAACATCTCTATAAACTTCTTATAACGCGCATCATCATTATTCGGCTTATATTTCCTAGGGGGATAAGGTAAAGTAGCAGGATTAATAGTTACAGTTCGTGAAGACTTACCTGCGCCGATCGCTGCCGCTCTACCGCTTGTTGCTGAATTTTCGACTCGGTTACGGAGTAGAGTCCCGGTTACCGCCCCCGCTTTTCTCAGATTCGCTGTGTTCTACTTTGTTGATCGCTCTCGATCCTTCCCGGGCAGCTTGGTATAATCGGTCCATGCGCTCTTTCGCTTTTAGTCATGAATATCCTTCGGATTCTTCTCAGTATTACTTGGCAATCCTTCCGGAGGACGGGCTTACACTTGTTCTGCAATCTGCCCTACTTGGTGCGACAGATTTTGCACCAAGGCTTCTTGATTGGTCAGTCTTGTATCATTCTTCTGACAATATGCGGTGTAGTTTGTATTCAGTTCAGTCATGGATTTAGTGAGTTGATTGACCGTGTCGGTCACAGTTGAGCTCATTTTATCCGTGGCTGCTTCCCAACCACCGGACTTGTTGAATTGAGGCATGAATCCACCAGCTTATCTCAGTCTCACTCCACCAGTTGAATCACTTTGTCTATACTCCCTAGCAGGGTCACTCAGTCTAAAACCAGGGTGGTCATGAGAACCTGGGCGATATCCGCCCTCATAAGGATTTCCTTGCCTCCCTATATAGTTCACGTCCTCAGTGTTGGTTGCTTCTATATTTTGTACTTTCTCGACCTTGGCTATGCGATCTTGCATGCCATCTATCTTTTCATTCATCGCCATTAGCCGGTATAAGATCTTTTGAGAAGTATCTTCTCCAAATACGCCTTCAACTACTTTGGCGGTCTCAACTTGATGCGTTCCCCATTGACTTGTAAGTGCGATTTGATCCAACTTCTCTTCGGCTTCTTCAGGTGATAGCAACGCAAAACATCCGTTGCTTGATGCATCTACTCTCATTTGTTCACTTGGCCGCAATCCATGATAGAAACAATGCATTCGTACGGGCAAAGTGATATCATGGTGAGGGCATCTCATCTGTGCTTCCTTAAATCTTTCCCAAACTTCTTCAAACGTTTCAGTGGGTTTTTGTTTGAAGTTCATAATGTCTTGTCTCATCTGTAGTGACTTCCCAGGTGGGCAGTACTTATTCATAAACTTCTGCAACAAATTGGTCCAAGTTTGGATCGATCCAGGTGCTAGAGACAATAACCATATCTTCGCTTTGTCTTTTAGTGTGAATGGAAATAATTTCAACTTGATGTTGTCTTCGTGTACTCTCTACCGCTTAACCGTGCTGACTATTTCCAGAAAGTTGGTGACGTGTACACTAGGATCTTCATTCATTACTCCATGAAAGGTGGTGTAGTTAGTCACCATTTGTATCACATTTGCTTTCGGGTGAAATACCTCAGTTGCATCCTCAGGCTGAACAATTGCTAGCATGAATTGCTCAATCGTGGGCATTGCATAACTCTGTAGAGTTCTCCTATCTGCTTGTACCACAGCTCCTGATCCATTCTGTCCATTCTGTCCGTTCTGTGCCATGTTGATTTCTGTAACTTCCAAAGGTGGAATCTCTTCTTCCCTCTCGTTGTATCTCCTTCGTGCATACTCACGTCGTCCAGCAGCCTAACAAATCTCTCTCGAGTTTCCTTTCTCTTTTTTCTAGAAAAATTTTCAATCTCAGGTATGAATCTCTCGAGTTTGGCTGCTGAACTTCGTGTAGCGTACTACAAGACACAAAAAGAAAATAAAAAGGTTAGTGACTTGCCTCGCCGGCCGTTACACACGCTGGCGCACTCAAAACACCGACTCGACTACGACAACTCTGGTGGCGAAACGATTCGCGCCAATATCGGCCCTCGGTTTACCGCGGTATAGCCTCGGTAAACAGGATGCCATTTTTTCCAGATTTTACAGAAATCGACTCACGTAAGACTCCAAAGATAAACAAACAATAAAAACAGACTCAAATAAATAGACTCAAATATATACGAAAAACTCAATCTTAAATAAAAGTATTCTTGACACGAGTCCCGGCAACGGCGCCAAAAATTTTGATCGCTTGCAAAGCACTTACTAGAAATAGGACTAGGTCTATCGTAGTAGTGTACTAGTGAGTCAAGGTCAATCCCACAAAGACTCGTAAGAACGTCTAATTATCAAGATTGAGCTTGTCACGATAATGGTCTACGACCAACTATAATATAGACAATAGTAAATTTGGTGCCTCAAACTAACAAGGTTATGCTTGTTCACATGAAGCAAAAACGAGTTTCTAATGTATTAGTTCAATTATGAGTAATTAGTTATTCCCCCCACACATGCAACAGTCCTCCCCATTGATGAATATATTCATTGTTCAGCTACGGGTACAACTCCTAACCCTATCTACTCCGACAATGGTAGTAGACAATCTATACGCAAGCTACCCTCCTTAATTGGTCCGTAATAGCCCATACACATTAAAAACTAGAGCTGTCGATATTGAGTGCTAACTCATACCGCAAACCCGCCTAGACAGCTGTCGACATTGATCAGCACGTTCCTAGGGTCCATTTTAGATAATGTCCAAACATAGCACTTCACTATTCGTATTTCATGCTAGTTTACGATGACATGCAAATAGTTGATCATGCTAAAATATGTAAATTAAATCTATCGATCAACGTAGCTGGTGCCGATTATCATGAATTAGTAATTTACTAGGTATTCAGATCTAGCGATATAGACCGTCGCAGATCTAATGAACGCAACTACTTTCTCATGATTTCTTCACCAACGAATCAGATCTATAACATATGGGGTAAAATAAACTAACTACCACATAATTAAACTAAATAGGCAAATAAAAAACATACTAGTCGAATAGAACAACGATAGATCTACATCTTGGAAAAGACAGAAAATCATACCCTCGAAGACGAGCGTAGATCTCCCTCGGATCTCTCCCTAGGCGGCGACTCCGTCGTCTCTCCGACTAGAACTCATAAAATAAATAAAATAAAGAACAAAGAACTTTTATTGCATAATTTTCCTTGAATAATTTGGGTACATTGTGTTCTAAGGAGAAGCGTCTTATTTATAGCTATCTAAACCGACTTAGAAACATCTAGTTCTACCCCTCTTCCAAGAAAACACGTTTCGGAAGGATCTGGATCCTCGGTAAGTCGGCACCGCCTCCCGGGTTACCGGGGGTATTTTTGTCCTTTTTCTTCACCGACTCATCTTGGAAGGTTCGGAATACCTAGGCCCATTCCTCTCGTCCCACCCACTCCAGATTCGTCCATCATGCTCACCCAATATTCTCATATCCCGAAAGTTATCAAATAATACCCAAAATAATATCGAAATAGGGAAATAAACGCTAAGTGCAGATTTCTCGACTCACGAACCCGACATATGATATTCGACTCAAATGGTTCGTATTTATAGTCGAAACGACTATTTTTAGCTCCTAATGGATAGAATGTTGATGCCGTAGAATAGACTATTTTAACCATCATCATCACACACATAAGAACATCTAGCCGATTAAAATGCGGTTATAGTGATAACGAAATAAGGAAAGTTTATCCCGACTATAAAGTGTTATAGTAATTAAATTAATATGACGGTATTTATTTATTATGAATAAATAAAATACAAGATATTAATTATATTATTTAATTAAAGAATATTCCGGATGCCAATTTATTGGCTATAGGGTGCAGGTGATAGTGTATTATGATACACTTGGATTGTGCAATTTAATTAATAAAATTATCATATATTAATATTGGATATTAATTGATTTTGGAAAAATAGATTTATGGTAATAAGATAAAGATATTTAATATTAGATATTAGCAATATCTTAGATTTATTTAATAAAAGATGTTAAATTAAAAGCGATAAATCAATCAAAGTGATTTTTCTTATATTATTAGGAAAATGTTTTCTCTCTCATTAATCTACTAGGAAGCTTCTCCTAATCAGATTAGGGGCTAAGGGGCACCACTTTCACCTATAAAAGAAAGGGGTTGGCTAGCTCTTTTCTTACATCACAATTCTAAGAGACTAATAGTTCTTCTGAAAAATAGAGAGCTTCTTCTAGAGAGATTTAGAGAGAGAGAGAGCAACAGGATTTTTCTAGCAGCAATTCAAGGAGGATTCCAGTGAGGAGTTCGTGTGGATATCGATAGAGGCCGGACACGTGGACGGCTCACGCACACTACTACTCCCCTTTGATGTCAACGCATCGATCTATTAGATCAAGCAAGATAATCACCGTCAACTACCTAACGTGTTTATTGTATTAAACGAAGTCGATCTTGGGATCAAAAATCAATTTTTTAAATTCCGCTGCGTAGACTAGTTGATTTCCTAACAGAGCTGCCTTTCTACAGCTTCACGATCAGAGCCATCCAGAATAACAAGGCTCTCCTCTCCCTTTGATATGTACACTGTAAGGGGCTGGTCTACTCGTTCCCTTGAAGGCCCTCAGAAGCTTGAGCGCCCTCAGTATTCACCTCAGGGTTCAAAGTGGAACCGTTGAAATACCAGCATCCTCGGTTCTTTCAGAATCCAAGATCTTCTCACGTTGCTCGACCTCGACCCCTCTTCAGTGGCATCAGCAAAGTTGTCAGCAAAAGCAGCCACTGCAAAAGCATGAAAAAACAAGGTCACGACAAACACAGGGTAATATGCAAGTTAAATAGAAAACTAAGACAAAAAATAAAGTCCTACAGTTATTATACTCCTCTTGAGTAAACCTCTTGTACAGATTTGGCCCCGTTGGCCAATGAGAGTAGCCTCGATCACTCGGAAGAATAATCTTTTTTATCCGTAAATATACCGAAACTGGCAATTTCTTCTAATAGCTTATCCCCAACCCCTGTGGGGCATACGTCTGAAGGAATGGAGTTGGAATTCCATCTACCCCAACTCCGGATGTCCATCATGGAGAATGAAGAAGAAGTGGGACTTCCAGTTATGAATAGAAGACTTCCCCTTTGCAAGAATAGGGATTCCCCGCCGGTGGTCTGTTCGGCGGGGGAAGTAGTACCACCCAACATAGTTCTTGACCTTCTTGTGCTGGTGGTAAGTTCGGAATAGCTCAACAAAGAACTCAGTATCCAAACACCTACACCAGATCGCAAATCTTTTGATCGTCCTAACTCTATTGGGGGCAATCTGGGAAGATCCTAGGTTATAATACCTAAATACGGCTAAGAAGGCCGGACAGAAAGGAACTCTCTCAATCCTCACTCGAGTTGCTCCTTATAGACCACGCAGTACCCCTCCGGGGGCTGATAAGTATATCTATTTGGAATAGCCGGACGGTGAGGAGCATACCTCTCAAGATCGACCCCATACATGGTGCATAGCCGGAAAATTTCTTCCTGGGTAAGGGAGCAATCTACTCCATGACTACCCAGGGCCGCTTTAGTGGCCATGTGGCATATTATGTTCTGGAAGAAATAGGAAAGGCCAGGAGGTGGTGGAGCCCGGAGTAAGTCGGTAAAGCGAGGATCAACGACTAGGTGCTCGAACCCTCTTCGGTGTATCAGAGGCAAAGGGGCCGTTTTCAAAAAGAACCCTAAAATTAGAGGTTTCACTCTCAGATTTAGAATGAGACTCAAACAATCGTTCTATGGAACTATGAGTAGTAGGACAATCCCTCATTAACTAATAAAATCGTAATGAGGAGCAAAGGGGGAAAGGTTACTTAATTGTAAGAAATCGAAGAAGAATAGAGAGCAAATGATCTTATTGCGTCCAAGTTTAGATTTCATCAGCCGAATGAATGATGAAATTGTTGATATGATGGGTTATATACCCCAAACACAATATCGGGAAACGATCTCACTTCAGATGCGTGGACGAAAACGCCTCGTTTCCAAGGACGGTTATAACGGTGTTATAACCGCAGGTCTACCACGTGTCAAGGTAAAGCCCTTAGAAAACTTTTCCTTAAAGAGCAGAGCTCCTTTAGTCAAATCTGGCCAGACCACCAGACATCAGGCAGATCTGGGGGGCTTATGACGAGGGCCGGACCCACCTCTGCCACATGTCATCCATAGAGTGGCCAAGTCATTAATGAAGAAAGTCAACCAGCCATAAAGGCCATGAGCCTCAAGTCCAATTGAAGGAGCCGACCGTAACCCTGTGGAAAGTCACCACCATCCTAGCTACCACCGTAGGTCGGCTCAGCAAGCATTGGAGGTCGGGTACGCAATTCGGGTCGGAGATGACCTAAGGAGGCTCGACCCAGGTCGGCCAGAGCTTCCTTATCCGATATTTAAACATGTTCCTATATTATAGGACAAACATGGAAATAATCTTAGGATGTTATGACATTGATCCTGTCATTTAAACACGCCCATAATTATCCCTAAATAATAGGGATCTACTCGTGATTATCCTTAGGGGTTAAGAATACGATTTCTTGTAGAACAAGGAAAGGGATGAGTCATCCACTATATAAACAACCCTAAGGAACTACGTGAGACTTGATTCCAATACAGTCGTTGGATACGTAGGCAACTTAGAGGAAATAACTCTCAAGCTCAGTCTAAAAATCATCATAAACACCTCCTCTTTTATTTAATCGTTCTTGAATTTTATTGTCATAAAATGGAAAACGGCCCGGATAAATTAATAGAAGATTCCCAACATCGTCATGTTTTATCAATAATCAATGGATAAAAATGTATACTGAATGTATAGTGTAAATATAATCCTTATCTTTTGAGATCAAGCATCTGATTCATTACAGATATATGGCCTATCTTTTGGGATATATTTTTTTGCTTCATTACAGATCAGATATAACCTAGTGTTCAAGTGCAGTCTCATTTGGGGATTCCGAGTGCCATTCGGAGTTGAATGAATCCAGAACAAAATGTCAAACAAGTGGTGAGGAAAAAACAAAACAAAAAGGCATAATAAAGTCTATTAATGTCGTCCACCCACTTATTATGACTTTATTACTATTTTATTATGTATTATTGTATATTATTAAAAGGTGCAGTAATAACACTAAATATTCATTAATAACACTAATGTGGACGTCCTCTAACCGACAAAAAGGTTTCTCTCCTCATCCAAGTGAAATGATGCAGTCAATAACATATCGAGAACTACTAATCGCCCCCTCTCCCATCATGCATGTCAACCCCTCCCACAAATCTCTTTCCTATTTAATTTTTGCTTGTAATATTTTAAATTATGATAACCTTTTTTGTTAGTTTAATTTTGAATAAATTATATGTTTTTGAAATATATTCAACGAAACCTATCAAATAAGCCCAATATTGAATACGGAATTATGTATTAAAAAAATGATTTTATCGGACCCGATATAATTCTCTTTATTAATATTTTTTTGTCCTTCATTTTTTATTGGTTGTCCTTCGTTTTTTAACAAGCATATGAACAAGTATATCATTTTTTCAGTGCATATAATTCAGTCATCAACTAAATTATGTATGCTGAATTCGCTTAAATTTATTTTATGTTTCTCTGAACACTCAATAAAAACAAATTAAAATCAAACTCCATTTAATTACAATCATGTACATAGAAATAATAAATAAACACATAAAATTAGTCTATATCTGCTCCAAATTGTAGTCCCGGTGGATCTATTTCCATTACATCATACCACAATTCAATATGTGCTTGATAATGATGAGCCCATTCGTTTGATTCGCCTGATGATTTCCAAACGGGTAATGAGGGTACAAGTAAACTTGCACGAAGTGATTTCCTTAAACAACCGATAGCAATATGTTTACGCTGGGCAACTGGAAACTGGCGGGGATCTTAACGGCAAGTGAGTATAACGCGTAACATTCATACCGAATGTATGCAGTACAACGTTGTATGCTGAAGCTATAACAACCCCTGTTGGTATACCATCCATCCAATGATTATATGGTGCGGATTGTTCGAAGCAATTAAGTCTTTCTAGTAGAACTGATGTCCAACCATGTTCAAAATAAAGGTTATCATACATGACCCAATTTTGTGTAATCTCTTGAATAAGGTTCAATCGTACTTGTGCCCATTCATCTTCGGAACCATGGAGTTGCGCAGCTATCGCTCTGAATCCACAATGACCGTCAGCTCGGACGTCAACACAGTGGGAAATATAATGCTGATACTGCTGAGGAAATTCATGAAGGAGGTGATCCTTCCTATTTATCCCTTGCGATTTTGGAATAGGTCGATCCCCATATTCTGAAGTGGATACTGAAAAGGAAGGTTTATGGCCGTTGTTCTGCTTATCTCTTCTTGTAGGTCGACCAATTTGTTCTGTGTTGTATGCTGGGGGTCGAACTATGCAACGAGATGGATCCGTCATATCGAAAAACATGTCAATCATAGACTCTCGACTAGAGGGATCCATTTCATTTAATCTTTCAATATGCCGAGCTGCCCTGTCAGGTCGTACTCCCTCTTCAGTATGCTCGGGGGCTCGCATGGACAACGTACTCTAATGAATGTGGATAGCATTTTGTGGAATTGGCATGCCCGCAACACGATACTGTGCAATATTGTGAGTGTTAGGAAATCTATGCGGGAACGCAACGGAATTAAAATTTTATTTCCTTTTAACCAGGATCAACTTCGTTAAACAATAAACAAATAAGTAGTAGACGGTGAATACCTTTCTTGATATAAAAGATCGATGATTTGACCGTCTAAGGAGAGTAGTGGTGCACGGAGCCGCCCAAGCGTTCGGCCTCAACCGCTAGTCCACACGAACAACCCGCCGGAATCCACCATTGGATTGCTACTAGAAAAACTCGGTTGCTAGATCGACCTTTTTTCTCTCTCAAATCTCTCTCTAAGAAGCTCTCAATTTTACACAAGAAACTGTTAGTCTCTTGGAATTGTTATGTGCAAAAGAGATGTTAGGATATCATTAATTTAATGCGCGCAGCGGAATTTAAAATTTTGATTTCCTTTTCTAGATCGTCTTCGTTTAATGCAATAAACACGTTAAGTAGTTTGACGGAATATACCTTGGATGATCTATAAGATCGTCGCTTTGACCGTCAACTGAGAGTAGTCCCGTGCGCAAGCCGTCCACGTGTCCGGCCTCTATCGTTGATCCACACGAACTCCTCGCCGGAATCCTCATTGGAATGCTATCAGAAAAATCCGGCAACTACTAGACTGGCCTTTTTCCCTCTCTCTAACTCTCTATAGTAAGCTCTCTATTTTACACAAAAACTATTAGCTCTTGGAATTGTGATGTACAAAAGAGCTAGCCAACCCCATTCTTATATAGGGTGAGAGGCGGCCCATGTCTCCCTAATCTGATTAGGAGAAGCTTCCTAGAAGATAGATGAAAAAGAAAAACCTTTTCCCAATAAAATAAGGAAAATCACTTTTTTATTATAATATCTTATATTAAATAAAAACTAAATATTGCCAATATCTTATATTGAATATATTTATCTTATTACCATAAAATTTTTTTTTCCAAAATCAATTAATATCCAATATTAATATTATGGTAATCTTATTAATTAAAGTGCACAATCCATGTGTATCTTATACACTTATGTTCTGCGCCCCAAATGCCAATTTATTGGCTTCCGGAATATTCTTTAATTAATATAATTTATGTATAATTAATATGTTGTATTTTATTTATTCATAATAAATAAATACCACCATATTAATTTACCACTATAACCTTTATAGTCTAGAGATAAACTTTCCTTATTTGGTTATCAACTCTAACCACATTTTAATCCGACTTGATGTTCATATGTGTGTGACCCGATAGGCTTCCGAATATGTTGGCCGTAGATACATAGTGCAAATTATGAAAATGCCCTTCATGCCTAACGATCACGAGATAGCGTCTAGCAACACACCGTCACCCCAAATCATCATAAGAGTCAAATGCAATGACTACTACCTTTCATGTGAAGTAGTTACCGTGTAACTTACAATCCTACCGCTGTAATAATATCCATACAATCGTATCTCGAGTGTCAATACATTAACGATCGTATCTTATAATCTGGATATCATGCTCTCTCGGAATAAGACATTTACTCCCACTTTGCAAAGATTCTCGAGAGCTAGACATTCCTTATAAGAAGGCCATTTCGGATATTTAATCTCAATCATAGGATACGCGATTCCCGGACGACCAAACATGTATACTCCGCATGCTTCAATATCACACCCAATCACTACCGCATGATCGCCCCATGGATAGGGGAAATCTCAATAGTGTCAAAGCACTACAATCCACACCATAATTCCATGAAGACTCCGGTCCAAAGGATAATTACACAACCACCACATAGTGTGACACTTAATGTAATTGGGTCAGTCTAACGTACGCATTCTCTAATACACGTCAACATACAGTCCAAGTGTCTCTACACTTTGATAGACGAGATCTATCCCTACCTTCTATAAGATAGAAGACATGCAATACGTGCTAGTCTAATCATATTATCAATGTCCCATTTGACAGTACATATGACTAGAGACATTTAAGTATCAAACTTGTTAAAGTGATTAGAGATCTCATCAACCATAGTCGCTCTCATGGTTTCTCTATCACAGTTTGACACTAGGGACGTTACTATCTATATACAACCAATAACATGAAGATAAACAATATATAATAATAAAAGTGCTTTTATTAATCATAATAAAGTTATTATATGAGCTATAATAGACTTTAAACTACCCGACCCGGTCGGATCCAGTCCAGCCCGGTTGGGTTTAGGACACCTATTCAACAATCTCCCACTTGGCCTAAAGCCAATCACCCATATGCCTAAGCCCTTGCATGTGAACATGTTTCTCTTGCTTTGCTTGTGACAATGCCTTGGTTAACGGATCAGCTATGTTATAATCCGTGTGGACTTTCTCTATCTTTACATCTCCTTTGTCTACTATCTCTCTAATCAAGTGATAGCGCTGGTGCACGTGTTTAGACTTCTGATGAGACCTTGGTTCCTTTGACTGAGATATCGCCCAATTGTTTTCATAGTACAGTGGCACTGGACCTTCAATGGAGGGAACCACACCAAGTTCAGTAATGAACTTCTTCATCCAAACTACTTCCTTTGCCGCCTCCGAGGCTGCTATGTATTCGGCTTCCGTTGTAGAGTATTCAGTAGTCTCCTGCTTGGAACTCTTCCAGCTCACTGCTCCGTCGTTAAGCGTGAAAACAAATCCAGACTGTGACTTAAAGTCATCCTTGTCAGTTTGGAAACTGGCATCTGCGTAACCTCGTAATACTAAATCATCATTCCTGAAAACCAGGAACATATCCCTAGTACGTCTCATGTACTTGAGGATATTCTTGACTGCAACCCAGTGACCATCCCCTGGGTTGGACTGGTACCTACTAGTCGTACTAAGAGGGTACAAGATATCTGATTAGTGCATAATATGGCATACATGATGGACCCGATTGCCGAAGCATAAGGGATCTTACTCATTTGTGCCCTTTCCTCCTCTGTCTTAGGACTCATTCTCTTTGACAGATAGACCCCATGTGACAAAGGCAACAATCCTTTCTTGGACTGCTCCATGTTGAATCTCTTCAGCATCTTGTCTATATAGGTGGATTGCGACAGACCAAGCAATCTCTTAGATCTATCTCTATAGATCTTGATTCCTAGAATATCGGCTGCTTCACCCAAGTCCTTCATTGAGAAGTTATTGGATAACCAAACTTTGACTGATTGTAACATAGGAACATCATTCCCTATGAGTAATATGTCGTCTACATAAAGCACTAAGAACACAATGGCACTCCCACTAACCTTCTTGTAAAGACAGCTGGGCTCATCTTCGTTCTTGATGAAATCAAACTGTTTGATTATCTCATCAAAGCGAAGATTCAAACTGTTTGAATCTTTGCAGTTTACACACCATCCTGGTGTCATTGGTTGTGAAACCCTCAGGTTGTGTCATATACACTTCCACAGACAGGTTCTTATTAAGGAAAGCTGTTTTCACATCCATCTGCCAGATTTCGTAATCATGGTATGCTGCAATAGCGAGCCGAATTCTAACGGATTTTAACATGGCAACATGTGAAAAGGTTTCATCATAGTCAACTCATTGTCTTTCCTTAGAACCTTTTGCCACTAACCTAGCCTTGTAGGTAGTCACGCTGCCGTCCATGTAAGTCTTTCTCTTAAAGACCCATTTCCACCCTATAGGAACTATTCCTTCAGGTGGATCAACTAAGTTCCAAACTTGGTTGCCTTTCATGGATTCCATTTCAGAATTCATGGCTTCTAGAAATTTCTCTTTGTCATGCCTTACTAGCACTTCCTCATAAGTTCTAGGGTCCTCATCTTCCATGAGATACACGCCAGTGTACTTTTCGGGTTCACGGAATTCTCTCGGTGGATCTTCAAGGTGCTAGTGTGTCTCATGCGTAGAGGTTGGCGTCACATCCATGCGTGGCGTCTCCTCTACTTCCATCAACCGCCACATTATCCGTAAGTGGTTCTTGAATTTCTTCAAGATCAATCTTACTCCCACCGACCCTATCCGAATAAACTCTTTCTTCAAAAAGTGGCCAGTCCTGGAAACAAACACCTTTTGTTCCTCAGGGTGGTAAAATTGGTACATCTAGTTTCTCTAGGATAACCCACAAATAGACATTTGTCAGATCTAGCCTCTAATTTGTCAGGCATCATCCGCTTCACGTAAGTCGGACAACCCCAAGGTTTAAGATATGCCTGACTCGGTTTTCTCTTATGCCATACTTCATATGGAGTAGAGTCAACCGTCTTTGATGGAACTCGGTTCAGTGTATAGGATGCGGTTTCTAGAGCATACCCCCAAAATATTTTTGGGAGAACTGTGTAGCTTATCATGGATCGCACCATGTCTAACAAAGTACGTTTCCTCCTCTCAGACACGCCATTCATCTGAGGCGTCCCTGGAGGGGTCCATTCAGGTAGAATCCCATTCCCCTTTAAATAACTTTGAAACTCTCCATCTAGGTATTCTCCACCTCGATCGGATCGAAGTGTTTCGATTTCATTACCTAGTTGTTTCTCCACTTCACTTCTGAATTCTTTGAACTTTTCAAAGGCCTCAGACTTATACTTCATTAAATATATATAACCATAGCGTGAATGGTCATCAATGAAAGTGATAAAATAAGAGTATCCTCCTTTGGCTTGAATTGACATTGGGCCGCATACATTAGTATGTATGAGCTCAAGCAACTCTTTGGATCTTATCCCTTTGCCACTAAAAGGTGACTTTGTCATCTTGCCAAGAAAACAAGCTTCGCATGTATAAAACGATTCATAATCGAAGTGACACAACATTCCATCTTTATGGAGTTTGGAAATGCGATTCTTATTTATATGGCCAAGTCTACAGTGCCATAAGTAGGATTCATTCAAGTCATTTGTTTTGTCTTTCTTGTTGTTTATATTAAGTACATCAACATTCACATCTAATATGTAGAGACCATTGCTTAGTATGCCAGTACCATAAAAAATTCCATCACATGAAAAAGAACAACATTTATTCTCAAACGTAAAGGAAAATCCATCAACATCCAATGCTGAAATAGAAATAATGCTCTTCGTAAGAGCAGGAACAAAATAACAGTTATTAAGTGCTAATACTAGCCCACTGGGCAATGAAAGAAAATAAACTCCTAAGGCCAGCACAGCAACACTTGCTCCATTCCCAACGCGTAAGTCCACCTCTCCTTTCCTCAGTTCTCTAGTTCTTCTTAGTTCCTGCATATTCGTACAAATATGAGAACCACAACCAGTATCTAATACCCAGTGGTTAGACTTAGAAGAAGCAATATTAATCTCAATCATAAACATACCTGAAGTCGAGGCATCCGAATGCTTCTTCTTGGTACTCAAGAAGCCTTTGCAGTTTCTCCTCCAATGTCCGGTCTCACCGCAATGGAAGCAAGCATCCTTGGATTTGTCTTTCTCTATCTTAGGCGTTGGCTTAGGTGCAGCCTTCGCCTTCTTGGACTTCTTTTGGGCTTTTGCCTTGCCCTTGCTAGAAGTGTCCAACAACACTTGCTTTCCCTTCCCCACAGTGCCCTCAGCTGTTTTCAACATGTTCAATAGCTCCGTAAGGGAGAAATCTATCTTGTTCATGTGATAATTCATCACGAACTGTTAGTATGAATCAGGTAGAGATTGCAGAATCAAGTCAATACTCAATTCTCATTCCAACTTGTGGCGCCGCTTTCTAAGCCTCTCTATGTATTCGATAATTTTAAGCACGTGTGACCCCACAAAGAATCCCGGATGCCATCTTACAACCAAATAGGGTCTTGAGACCTCTTACCTCAAGATTTGAGACGAGAAGCATAAAGTTCCTTTAGGTGGACCATGATTGAGTAGGCGTCCATGGACTCATGTCTTTGCTTGGCGATTCAGTGTCATTGAAGCAAGCATGATACATGTAGCATCAGTACTGTCAGAACAGTGCTTGTTATACTTCTCGACAACATCTGCAGCCGAGCCCTCTGCGGGCTTTTCCGGTAAGGCTTCGTCCAAGACATAGCCAATCTTCTCGTGCCTCAAAACGATTTTGAGGTTTCTTTCCCAATGGAGAAAAATTGGTTTCGTCAAGCTTATTGTCAATAATAAACTGAAGGTTCAATTTGTTTGACATTTTCTACAACAATAAATAAAGATAGAATAAGTAAAAGCTCATTTATTTAAAACCCTAAATTTGCACTTAAAATTTTATATGGTTTTACTCCCACTAGCCAACTATTCCCAATTGGATTTCAAGAATTTAATTAATTCTTTAGTGGTTGGGATCCCATCTAGTTATTTCAATTCCCGACGAGGGCCGATCAACCGAGATAATTTCAAAAGGTAGGTACTCCTACCAGTCGCATTGTATGCGGCTCCCAGTGGCCGACTAGTCAACTCTTTGACGTTTCACATCTTTATGTGATAGTCAACCCCTTGTCTCTAAAATCAGATGGTCCTGACGAGGACCAATCACCGCAAGATTCTAGTCGGGTCATAACCCAAATATTCATGAGATCTCGTAACGATCATATCTCAATAATAACGATACCTGAGGTAGGTCAACTCCCGACGAGGGCCGATCAGTTGGATCCGAACAATGGCTCTTCACCGTCACTATAATATTGGGAGACAATTTTGGCTCGATTTTTATCGTGGAAATAATTTTAAATTAATTCACTTAATTAATTTCATTTATTTATGGTCTCATCTACTATGTGCATATTACTACGATATCATATAAAGTAAAACATACACAACATTCAGCGCACAAAGTAAACGGTATGATCATGGACTTTTCCTAGGTGCGGTTTCGAATACAAACTGACTAAAAACCGCAGGTCACAATCTAAGGGTAGCTGCAACCGCCAATAGGATCTTTATTGTTGTACGCCAATTGGTTCTTTATCTCTCTTTGGTCTTCATCTTCTTGCTCCATTCTTGTCACATAATAATCTATCTAATAAATAATTACACCCGCCGCACACAGGGGAGCTTGTGAAATTGGATAAATGCAAAAAGTAAACTATGTCACTTTCTTCATAACGGCTCAGGACAATTTTGAAAAAACCAACATAAAGAAAACATTCCCATCTATCATATTGGTCGAGTCCATGATCAATCGGGATCCATATAATCACATTATATCTACACATCTAATCCATACAATTATATCTTATGAAAAAGATCAAATTATAATTTTTAACCACTTATGCGTCTTATTTTATCACATCAAATAATTAATTTACTTTTAATCAATTAAATGACTTAATCGAAAATAAAATTAACATTTAATTTTAAATCGATTCTATTTTCAATTTTATTAAATTTGAACTATTCAAAATTAAAATTAAAATTATAAGGTCTCCTTTTGTTTCTTTTCCTTTTGGTTCTTAACCAAAAGAGATGCCTTTGGTTTCCTAAACCAAAATGCATCTTCCTAAACCAAATTTGGTTTAGGTCTGGCCACTTTTTAAAATCAAAATTTTGAAAGTGGCCTATGCCCAAAAGAGATGCCTTTGGTTTCCTAAACCAAAATGCATCTTCCTAAACCAAATTTGGTTTAGGTCTGGCCACTTTTTAAAATCAAAATTTTAAAAGTGGCCTAGGCCTAGGCCTTTTCCAAATCAAATATTTGAAAAGGGCCTAGGCCAATTCCAAATAAAAATTTGGAAAGGCCAATAGTTTGGTTGATATGCCACTCTAGTTTCCCAATGGCCCAAACTATTTGAACCATTGGTTAGCCATATGACACACCTAAAGAAATGAGATATCAATGCACAATAAATATCACAAAACGAAAAAGATCGATCTCCCCTTTTGGAAGAGAGCTGCCGCTGCCGCCGCCGTGGAGGAGGGGGCCCGCCGCCAGTCGGCCGAGCCCCTCATCGATGCCCCCCCTTTTTTTTGTTTTAAACATTTCACGAATCTAGATCTTGCATATATCGATTAATTACTATGCAATTAAATTGGGCTTATTGCTTAAACTCGAAGTCTATCTCTGATACCACTGTTAGGAAATCACTAGTTTAACACAGCGGAATTTAAAACTTTGATTTCCTTTTCTAGATCGTCTTCGTTTAATGCAATAAACACGTTAAGTAGTTTGACGGAATATACCTTGGATGATCTATAAGATCGTCGCTTTGACCGTCAACCGAGAGTAGTCTCGTGCGCAAGCCGTCCACGTGTCCGGCCTCTATCGTTGATCCACATGAACTCCTCGCCGGAATCCTCCTTGGATTGCTATCAGAAAAATCCGGCTGCTAGACCAGCCTTTTTCCCTCTCTCTAACTCTCAATAGGAAGCTCCCTATTTTACAAAAGAATTATTAGATCTTGGAATTGTGATGTATAAAAGATCTAGCCAACCCCATTCTTATATAGGTTGAGAGGCGCCCCATGTCTCCCTAATCTGATTAGGAGAAGCTTCCTAGAAGATAGATGAAAGAGAAAATATTTTCCCAAAAAATAAGGAAAATCACTCTAGATTGATTTATCTCTTTTATTATAATATCTTATATTAAATAAAAACTAAATATTGCCAATATCTTATATTGAATATATTTATCTTATTACCATAAATCTATTTTTTCCAAAATCAATTAATATCCAATATTAATATTATGGTAATCTTATTAATTAAAACGCACAATCCAGGTATATCTTATACACCTGCGCCCCAAATGCTAATTTATTGGCTTCCAGAATATTCTTTAATTAATATAATTTATGTATAATTAATATCTTGTATTTTATATATTCATAATAAATAAATACCACCATATTAATTTACCACTATAACCTTTATAGTCTAGAGAAACTTTCCTTATTTGGTTATCAACAATAACCACATTTTAATCCGACTCGATGTTTATATGTGTGTGACCCGATAGGCTTTCGAATATGTTGGCGATGAGACACAAAGTGAAAATTACGAAAAATGCCCTTCATGCCTAACGATCACGGGATAACGTCTAGCAACACACTGTGACCCCCAATCATCGGAAGAGTCAAATGCAATGACTACTACCTTTCATGTGAAGCAGTTACCGTGTAACTTACAATCCTACCGCCGTAATAATATCCATACGATCGTATCTCGAGTGTCAATACATTAACGATTGTATCTTATAATATGGATATCATGCTCTCTCGGAATAACATATTTACTCCCACTTTGCAAAGATTCTCGAGAGCTAGACATTACTTATAAGAAGGCCATTTCGGATATTCAATCCCAATTATAGGATACGCGATTCGATCCCGGACGACAAAACATGTATACTCCGCATGCTTCAATATCACACCCAATCACTACCGCATGATCGCCCCGTGGATAGGAGAAATCTCAATAGTGTCAAAGCATGACAATCCACACCGTGATGCCATGAAGACTCCGGTCCAAAGGATAATTACACAACCGCCACATAGTGTGACACTTAATGTAAGTGGGTCAGTCTAACGTACGCATTCTCTAATACACGTCCACGCACAGTCCAAGTGTCTCTACACTTCGATAGACGAGATCTATCCCTACCTTTTATAAGATAGAAGACATCCAATACGTGCTAGTCTAATCATACTATCAATGTCCCATTTGACAGTACACACGACTAGAGACATTTAAGTATCAAACTTGTTAAAGTGATTAAAGATCTCATCAACCATAATCACTATCATGGTTTCTCTATCACAGTTTGACACTAGGGACGTTACTATATATATACAACCAATAACATGAATAAACAATATATAATAAAAAAAGTGCTTTTATTAATTGTAATAAAGTTATTACATGAGCTAAAATAGACTGTAAACGGTCCAACCCGGTTGGCTTTAGGACACCTATTCAACAAGAGCTAGCCAACCCCTTGCTTATATGGATTAGCCACTCTCAGTATGTGAGAGATGCAATAGCCACTCGTCGAATAGGACTCTTCTAAATCGCCACTAACCATGAAGTAACATTGTATTTCATACTGGGCGCTACTTGACCGGTGTTGTGCCATAAATGGCAGTTCCACCGGAAACCTATGGTATTTCCGAAGGGTTCACAGCATCTGCAATAGTCCGCACATAGTATCTCATAAAGAGGTTAGGAAGTAGATGAACATCAAGATTTGGCTAGCCGTCGCCTCTACATAGTACTGTCATGGGTTCGTACATAGTAGTCGGTGTGTAACGATCAGTATCGGACTGGCGCCACTTTTAGATCCCAATCTGATTGGGAGAAGCTTCCTAGTAGATTGGGGAGAAAGAAAACATTTTCCTAATAAAATAAGGAAAATATATTTGATTGATTTATCTCATTTAATTTTATATCTCATATTAAATATTTCCAAGATATATATTGACAATATCTTATATTGAATATACCTTTATTATATTACCATAAATCAATTTACACATGTGTATATATCATATATATATATATATATTACAAATATAAATCTATGCATATACATTTTTCACAATTGTGCACAAGCATATCCGATATGCATGTCACGTAAGTGATCATATATATATATATATATATATATATATATATATATATATATATATATATATATATTAATATCTTATTAATATATGGTAATACCTTTAATTAAATTGCACAATCCAAGTGTATCTTATACACCCCAAAATTGCACCCCATATTGCCAACTAATTGGTATCCGGAATATTCTTTAATTAATATAATACTATGATTAACTTACAAAATACATGTGTATCAATATACACAACATATTTCGACATACATATACATTATACGTATATTTAATTTATCAATATAATTAATATCTTGTATTATATTTATTCATAATAAATAAATACCACCATATTAATTTATCACTATAACACTTTATAGTCGAGATAAAACTTTCCTTATTTGGTTATCACTATAACTGCATTTTAATCCGGCTAGATGTTCTTATGTGTGTGACCCGATAGACTTCCGAATATGTTGGCCGTAGGCACAAAGTGTAAATTACTTAAAATGCCCTTCATACCTAACGATCACGGAATAGCGTCTAGCAACACACCGTGACCCCAATCATCGAAAGAGTCAAATGCAATAACTACTACCTTCCATGTGAAACAGTTACTGTGTAAATAGAATCCTATCACTGTAATAATATCCATACGGTCGTATCTCGTGTGTCAATACATTAACGACCGTATATTATAATCTTGATATCTAGCTCTCTCGAAATAACTCATTTACTTCCACTTAGCAAAGATTCACGAGAGTAAGACATTCCTTATAAGAAGACCCTTTCGGATATTTACTCATAATCAAAGGATACGCGATTTCCGGACGAACAACATGAATCCGACGCATGCTTCAGTATCACATCCAATCACTACCGCATGATCGCCCCATGGCTAGAGGAAACTTAAATAGTGTCAAAGCATGACCATCCACACCGTGATGTCATGAAGACTCCGGTCTCAAGATAATTACACAACTGCCACATAGTGCGACACTTAATAAAGTAAGTGGATCAGTCTAACGTACGCATTCTCTAATACACGTCCACGTACAGTCCAAGTGTCTCTATGAAGGATGCAAGTTCTTAGATCTAAACGAGTTAGATCTACGCGCAGCGGATGGATCACGATTTACATATCATAAAACATAATCAAAGGATTTAACAACTACAAGGGGGTTAAGCTCATGTTACCAATATAGGGAAGAGAAGCCTTGATCTTCCGATGTGTTCTCCAAACGGCGGTTGGTGGACACCCTTCTTGATACACGAGCCTCCTTGATATGCAACCAGAAAAATCCCGAAGATTTTTCCAACTCGAACCCTAAGAATAGAGGCCGAAATTTTTCGGCCAATTTCTCTCGGTGAATAGTGACGTGAATAGTACCTTTTTTTTTTAGACTTGGGAGAACTCTCTTTATATAGGAGAGTAATCAATGTCCTCCAAGGATTAAATAATTAAGTGATAATTATCACATTAATCCTTTTCCAAATAAAAGATAAATAAAATGATTATCCCAAACAAATTAGGATAAATCCTATTGTTATCTAATATTCCATGAATTATCATTTAACAAATAAATGATAAATCACATGTCAAATAATTATCCAAGAAAACTAATTTCTCTCTAATTGATTAACAAATATTGGCGCCACCTTTGGGGTTCACTAAGCCCACATAAAATGTCTTTCATGTGTATTATATTATTTAGCCCAACTAAATAATATTTTGCATATCAATTAATTAGCCCAGCCAATTAATTATCACTGAGGCCCAAGTAACAAGATTACTAGTCCGAATTACAGAAGCCACATCGGGGACCATGGACCTATAACCAGTAGCTCCAATAATTAATTATTCGTCGAACAGAATTAGTACATTAATTATTAATTCCGGGATTACGCCACCATAAACCCGAAATCAAACTCTACCGATTATAGATGTATACTTATACTCAACCCATGAGTGAATAAGCGTCCATTGATATAATCACTACATACGGATTAACCCTCCATAGATCGCCCATTCTGAGTGGGAAGTCTCCGTGAACCCGACTCGAAATATCTTATCCTTATTTACCATTAACCCCTAATGATCAATTAGTACACATATCGACTAGTAGCTAATTAGTCAAATGTGAACTCCCGGATCGATCACTTTCTTAGGGCTAACAAACAAGGGATCGTCTCTCTACTTCCCGCAGAAAGGAATGGATTCCATGTCTGTGAAAATCGTAACTACTCACTCATCCGGAGATAGTGCCAATGAGAAGTGGCTTGGAACACATATTAAAGTGAACCGTAACTAACACATCAAACACTACCCGGGACAAGCGGCACCCACAGTGATCACCTCGGGATTAAGGTTGATCCATATATGATCATCTAATGATTTAATAAGATTCCTCGATTACGGAATTATACCGAGAAATACAGATTAAATCGGTCCAAATTCCTATATGAATGCCATCATATATAAATGCCCCACGTGGTACCCTCTACCGACAAATCCGGATAAGACTATCACACCCTAAGGTGTTAGGCGCATTATTGGTGTTTTAATCAAGAGACCCTAAACTCGATTAAGTTCACCACGGACTAACAGATTTAAGTATATCACCACTAACTCAATCCTCACGTGTAATCCATACACTGAGTTAAGTGGTTACATACAGATATACTTAGGGTTTGCAGCAGTGTATTACTTTACAAGCACAAAGCAAGTAATAAGGTGAGATAAATTCTGTCATTCATTATTAAAAACAATTACACAAATTGTCTTTCGGGCACTACACCTAACAATCTCCCACTTGCACGAAATGACAAGCAACGATTGTTTTTAGAGCACACCCTTTCTCATCTTATTCACAACACTCTCCCACTTGCTCTAAAAGCAGATGAGATATATTCCTCAATGCCGTACCCTCCAAGCACCAGACTTGGTACACTGATCAGTTTGGTTGTCGGCCCGAGACGAAACGTTGCCGTCCATCTAATCAGCGGTACTCTCTCTCAATATGCTTTTGACCTCTGGTGGATCGAGAAGATCCTTCTAAGCTATTTACTCGCACTTTTTTCACAATGAAGTGATATCGGCTTATCAGACCTGGAATTACTCCCAGACCAAAAAGGAAATTCTAAGCACTATGAGTAAACACTGAGCCCGAGATTCAACTTAATGATCATCCTTAATCGACTACAAGTCAGAATCAGTGTAGTCAACCATATTCAAGTTTGCACCTGAATATACAAGCATATGATTCCTCGTTCTCTAACGATACTTGAGGACGTACTAAACCGCTACTTATTGCTTGAATCCAAGATTCAACTGCAATTGACTCGTTTGACTTGCCCTTATCCCAAAGAGACTCTATCCCATTTTCTCTTTATCCGAAGATTTGGAGAATCATCCCTGAGAGGTAAGGTAGGACTACTCTCGTTGAATGCTGCAACCATATATGCATAATCATCTTATTCAATAAGATCGGTGGGATAGCCAATGACTCATTCTCGTGAATTTGACCGAATCAGATTCTTAGAACATAGTCCAATTCTCTCATCCAGAGAATCTTGGCGTGTCGATTCGACTTGAGATAGCACACACATGTTGTTTCCATCTGTTTGATGTTATCATTCATGAACACTAATACTACTATTTTACCAATATTGATATCCAAATCTACTAAAGACTTATCAATATTCTCGTCAATTCCACATATTTTAAAACATGTGACTTTAAATGCCCGAGAGGTTCTCTTAAATCCACAGAGGATATAAGCCATGGCGCTGCCTCCTACCAAAGGTTCTTTCGAATGAATTAAGATATCGTTAGTCTCGCAAAAAGGTCTTAGGGAATCACCCTATCTTCCGCTTTGTAACGAATCCGTTATTCATTCTTAGCTAAAACCCTTCGTTACGAATGAATTGATTCCGTTATTCGGCAAGAAAGTCTCGTGGAATCACCCCTATTTTCTCGCTTTCTACGAAATCTAGCAAGATCGAGTGGTGAGAGAGTTCAAGGTCCAGTTAACTCTCTACTTGTCGTGAATCACCCCTATACCACTCAACTTTGCTGAAAGTTTAAACTTTCCTATTCATTCGACTCTTTTCGTGTAGATCCAATTGCTCCCACTGGGCTGAGAGACACTCAGGTGGTTCTACAAGAGGTGAAATAACTCGAGTACCAAAACTCCATTCACAGGTTAAGGTTATCAAACCAACCTCTATAATCGTAATCCTATACACCCCACCAAGAGCCATAGGTTATCAATCACCCCAAAGAGATTATAAAGTCCACAAAATCACAATGGGTCAACGGTTAAACCATACTCCCACTTTGTGTCTTGGGTGGATTGACATTCGATCTAGTAGTATTTATCGGTGTAATCACCAACAACTAATGTTGGGCGTGGTCCGATTAAATCGGATAGTAACTACCTTTGGGTAACCGTACTCAAAGGTTTAAGGTCGCTTTCTTATAGATTCTATCGTAAGGCTTGTGACAGTTCAACCGTCACTATCGATCTCAAGAATCTTTTAATCAACCTTCACTGCGTCTCATTAAGATATTTCACGAACAATCACAATCTGAACGTATAAGCAAAATCTCGATCCTACCTTCAAGCATTAAATGCTAAATGCCTACATTTATGGAAGTGGTGTGAACCGAATTCACTCATTATCCATAAATTCACCGGCATCTTCTGGTAGACTTCTCGATTTACATAATAATGTTAACCGTTATTTTGCAACCAATTATCTTAATCGAGTTTAACGATTGTATTGTAGCACATTAATAACTATATCGAGGCAAGTCTATGGTTTCTTCCTCGGTGAGAAACATTCCACTAGGAGGCGGGCCGAGCATCATCCCAAGACTATGCGATAGCCTATTTCGAGCATGGAATACTCTATTCTCTCGCTAAAATCGTAGACACCTCCTCGTATTCTTTCGATAAACCAACCAGTGTTTTGAGTAGTTATCGACGAGAATGTCACCACTCAAAATCTCCCACTAGCTTGTATCTCTCACTAGACCCCGAAGGTCATGGTGAACAAGCTATGTTACCCTTCAAAACTATTACCCTTTCCGATTGAAAGGAAACTTAGTCATTGTTCCTTTGAGATAGTGTTCCAAGACTCGAGATAGGAATCACCCTTAGCCGGTCAGCAGTCTTGTCTCTAGGATATATGCACTAATTAATAGATATTGAAAGGTCGTTTATCTTAATACTGAAACCTTTTACCTTTAATAGTTTTAGATGTGTTACACATACTTATTCAATTTATTCTAAGTGGTTCGACTTTATCAAACAAAAGTCTGAGTCTCGGATTCGTACTACAAATGTCATATTCACTTTCTATGAGGTAACAATATATCGAGTTGAAAGTGAATCCAATTGTTTCAACGAATCTGTAAACAGAAAAATAAATTTTTCTGTGATATTCAAGGATAGAATCCGAAATTCATTTCCTTATATCACTCCCACTATTCTAGCTGAAATTACTGCCCGTTGTTACTTTATTAATGCACAGCTTCATTGTTCTTCCAAAGAACTAAGCCACTGAGTCAAGTTACTCGGTTAAGAAAGTCGCTAAGGATTCATTGGTTAGTGATCCGAAATCACTTTCCTTATCCTATACTTTCTGTAATTAATTTTTCGGTTTAGCCTCAAAACTTTAGTTAAGATGATTAACACTTATAGACATTCTTTCCCATTCTCAACTTTCCTTAAAAGGAAATAGTCTTGAACTAGCGCTTCAATTGAGTAGACACTACTCGTGAACCGTGGGATGTCTAATGAAAGCGTTATCCAGTGGGACTAATTTTCTAATAAATTAGAAAAACAACAGATAAAAGCTCCCACTAGTTTATCGGTTCCAAATACCGTCTAACTAGCGACACTTTAATTTATGATTCTCCAATTTTTCTATTAGAAAATTTCTCGTGTAGACACTACACAATTAAAATTCACTAGAAGAATTTTGTCGTCCCAATCATCTTTCAAACTAACTACGGTTGTCTCTCGTTCTGCACGAGTGACAGCAGTGACATGCCTATTTACGTCACTTAAGTTTTGAAGGCTCAAGAGAAATATCTCTTCCGAAAAATTAATCGCATGCAAGAACAATAAGTACAACGTTCTAGTTACTTACCACTTTTTAACGAAGTCATTACTAGTCAATTTTACACTAGCAGTCTAGCATCCTAGAGAGATATATATAGTCGTAAATAAAATAGACAGAAAATAAATCCAAATCATACACTACTAATAAATTTTAGGAACATAAACTAAGTACTTGTAGTCTATCCTACCGTTCCAAGGATTTAATCTAACGCCTCAGTGCCGCCTTAGGGTAGGTCAAAGAGGTTTCGATTAATATTGAAGATCAGATTGAGAATCGAACATCTCATTTGTGATCGTCAATCACCTTTCCTTTTTCAGCCAAGGTACTACCAAAAATACCCTTTATGAGTGTGACCTCTCTGTCTCGATTTTTAGGTAGACCCGAGTGTGCCGCCTTAGGGTCGGTCGGTGACCCGACAGTACCCAAAATCCTATCCTTTCGGAGACCAAGCCTTGAATTTTGATAGCGGTGAAGGCCTTCCTTAGGAGGCCGGTCCCGGGCCGGCACGAGGCGTCACCATTCTCTCACGTTGCTTGTGTCAACAAGAGGCCGTGGGGTCGGCCGTCGCCTCTCCGCTCCCACTCAATATTTTGAAAAAGTGGTGGGTTTATCGATCACGTTTTTGGACTTGATGTTACATTAAGGAACAATAAATCATAGGCCCGAATGTTGTCGGTTATGAGGCTAGCCCACCCGACCTATTCGTTAGAACATATGTGGCCGCCGGACGGGTCAAGGCTAGGAGAGCTCCGTTGAGCCGTAGTGGCTCTTCGGATGGCTCGAGATTGCTGCACCCGTGCAAACGCCACACGTGGAGGGTGAAGTCGATTGAGCCGTAGCTCACCGTTGACCACCCAACCGTGGTTAAACCACTTTCAACCTGTTTGCCCGTGATTATCCAATCCTTAAACATCAAACTTTCACGTAGACACTACGGAACAAAAACGTAATCTCGTCTTAGGTAAGGTGGAATTCACCGAGAATCCAACACCTTAACCACGAGGTTTCGGGATTTTACTCCTTATGCTTTCGCAGAGTGGGATTCACCGAGAATCCATCACCCAACCTCGACGATTGAAAAACCCGTGTTCCTCGGTTTTACCCTAATTAGTTTCTAATTAATATCAAACAATTAATTAAAACTAATCGTGTGTTTTATACATGCCTAACTAATTCCTCGAATTAATTTCTACATGTATGCATATGGAGTGGAATTCATGATATGATGCATGTCATGGCAATTTTCCGGTTCTACTCATACAATCTACACATGTATACTAGTGCGAGAAAATAAACATCGAGATGGACCAGTTAAGCACTTCATAACTAATCTATTCGAAAATAAATTTAAAAAAAAAAAAACCCTAATCTGCAGCTGTTGAGAATCTTCGACGATCGGCATACCAAACGAACTTGGATTGGGACGAAACTTTCCAGATCTGATCTTCATTCTTCGGACTTCAAGATGGACGGTCGGATCGGAGCTTTGACTTGTCAATCTTCCTCAGTGAGCCGCCCAACTTGCTGCTGAAACAGACTCTCACAGCAGCGCATCATATACTTCCCGAGATCGATCAGGGATGAAGATGAATCCCGATCGTCTTGAAAATTTTATCTCACGTCCAAAACTCCATGATTATCGATCTGACCGGTCGGATTTTAATTTGAACGGTCCAATTGTTCCCAGAAAATCGAAGAAGTCACAGTTAGGGTTTCTGTGAATCCTGCGTTTTTCTGTTACAGCAGCCACTTCACAGCAACGAACGGAAACCCAAACGGACTCTGATCGACACCAAAATTTGTGGGATTGTTCATCAACTTGCAATCTTGATTCTGACCGGAGGGATATTCGTTTTAACGGCTCAAACAATGGAAAAAACGAAAAAACTAAACAGCTAATGTACAGATCTATTTTCTGGAAATTATAATTGCAATAATACATAAATTACATAATTTCCTATACTCATATGAACGAATTTTCATCGTTCATATGAGTTTACAATAGATCTAACGGGTAAACGATGCCAACCCCAATCCATCTCTTCAACCATAGCAATTTAAAAAATTATTAATGCATAATAATGAGTAAAATATCACCTACATGCAATTCCACTCCTTTAAATCGTTTAATTACGATTATGACTATATAAATCGTGGAACCTCGCTCTGATACCACATGAAGGATGCAAGTTCTTAGATCTAAACGAGTTAGATCTACGCGCAAATGATGGATCACGATTTACATATCATAAAACATAATCAAAGGATTTAACAACTACAAGAGGGGTTAAGCTCATGTTACCAATATAGGAAGAAAGCGCTTGATCTTCCGATGTGTTCTCCAAACGGCGGTTGGTGGACACCCTTCTTGATACACGAGCCTCCTTGATATGCAAACTAAAAAAATCTCGAAGATTTTTCCAACTCGAACCCTAGAATAGAGGCCAAATTTTTCGCCAATTTCTCTCGGTGAATAGTGACGTGAATAGTACCTTTTTTTTTTTTAGACTTGGGAGAACTCTCTTTATATAGGAGAGTAATCAATGTCCTCCAAGGATTAAATAATTAAGTGATAATTATCACATTAATCCTTTTCCAAATAAAAGATAAATAAAATGATTATCCCAAACAAATTAGGATAAATCCTATTATTATCTAATATTCCATGAATTATCATTTAACAAATAAATGATAAATCACATGTCAAATAATTATCCAAGAAAACTAATTTCTCTCTAATTGATTAACAAATATTGGCGCCACCTTTGGGTTCACTAAGCCCACATAAAATGTCTTTCATGTGTATTATATTATTTAGCCCAACTAAATAATATTTTGCATATCAATTAATTAGCCCAAACCAATTAATTATCACTGAGGCCCAAGTAACAAGATTACTAGTCCAATTACGCGCATCGGGGACCATGGACCTATAACCAAGTAGCTCCAATAATTAATTATTCGTCGAATGTAATTAGTACATTAATTATTAATTCCGGGATTACGCCACCATAAACCCGGCCCGAACTCTACCGATTATAGATGTATACTTATACTCAACCCATGAGTGAATAAGCGTCCATTGATATAATCACTACATACGGATTAACCTCCATAGATCGTCCCATTCTGAGTGGGAAGTCTCCGTGAACCCGACTCGAAATATCTTATCCTTATTTACCATTAACCCCTAATGATCAATTAGTACACATATCGACTAGTAGCTAATTAGTCAAATGTGAACTCCCGGATCGATCACTTTCTTAGGGCTAACAAACAAGGGGATGTCTCTACTTCCCGCAGAAGGAATGGATTCCATGTCTGTGAAAATCGAAACTACTCACTCATCCTGGAGATAGTGCCAATGAGAAGTGGCTTGGAACACATATTAAAGTGAACCGTAACTAACACATCAAACACTACCCGGGACAAGCGGCACCACAGTGATCACCTCAGGGATTAAGGTTGATCCATATATGATCATCTAATGATTTAATAAGATTCCTCGATTACGGAATTATACCGAGAAATACAGATTAAATCGGTCCATCCTATATGAATGCCATCATATATAAATGCCCCACGTAGTACCTCTCACCGACAAATCCGATAAGACTATCACACCCTAAGGTGTTCTCAGGCGCATTATTGGTGTTTTAATCAAGAGACCCTAAACTCTGATTAAGTTCACCACGGACTAACAGTTTAAGTATATCACCACTAACTCAATCCTCACGTGTAATCCATACACTGAGTTAAGTGGTTACATACAGATATACTTAGGGTTTGCAAAGATGTATTACTTTACAAGCACAAAGCAAGTAATAAGGTGAGATAAATTCTGTCATTCATTATTAAAAACAATTACACAAATTGTCTTTCGGGCACTACACCTAACATCTCTACACTTTGATAGACGAGATATATCCCTACCTTCAATAAGATAAAAGACATCTAATACGTGCTAGTCTAATCAATGTCCCGTTTGATAGCATATACGACTAGAGACATTTAAATATCAAACTTATCAACATGAGTCGAGATCTCATCAACCATAATCACTATCATGGTTTCTCCTTTACAGTTTGACACTAAGGACGTTATCATATATACAATCACAAATTGGTTCATATAAATGAACAGAATAAATAATAACAGAAAAGCCATTTAATATATGTATAAACATAAAGAAATAGTAGAAATGATCCGACCCGGTCCAACCCGATTGGATTTAGGACACTATTTCAAAAATCTCCCAATTGGCCTAAAACCAATCACTTGTACACACGAGACCAAGTTGAAACACAAGAATCTCATGCAATACTCGTAACCAACCCGAAGCATGAACGGATCACCATCCGTGGGGACTCAGACTATCTTCATATCATGCTCCAAATGACCAAGCCAAAATGAACCGCCTCAACACACACATGAATCTCTAATGAGACCATGGTCCTTGCTTCAAGCAATGAAGCCACCACTATATCACATATATAGTAAAGGTGGAAGAACCGCACTAGGTCTAGGAATGAACCTTTTAGATCCATGTACTTATCCCGCTGCGCCTCCAAGGCGTATACTGTGTTTTGGCCGAGTTGTAGAATCTCCAATGATTTCTAGCTATGAACATTTCCAGCTCACTGTATCACCTAATCAAAGTGACTGCAATCCCAGACCTTAGCTCCCATTATATCCTTAAGACTTTGGGTATACATCTGTATATCTACGTTTACTCGATTCCAAGTTTCAATAAACTAGGAACCCATCCTTAACACTTTTAAGGATATTATCGACACTTACCAGAATCTCTTTCACACTTACATTTTAGGACTGACGTCCCATCATAGATATACCTCAAGAACACTGGCTAGCAGTATTCCTTGACGTGCTCTATGCTAAACTCATTTAGCATCTCATCTATGTGGGTGAACTGTGATAATCAAGCAGTATCCAAATCTATCACTATATATTCTTATTTCCGAAATAAGAACTGCCATTCCAAGAGCTTTCATAAAGACCTTGAACTACCAACACTTATTGACTGTGAAATAGGGTGTTGATTCCAAGAAGGATATTCAACACCTTGCTCAAAAACTGTAGCACTCCCACTAACCTTTTCTGCTCATTAGGCATATCTTTCTTCTTGTTCAAATCAAACGCTTTTGATTATCAAAGTAAAGAACTTATACAGAGAAACTTGTTTGAGTCCATAAATGGGTCTAATAAGCTTACACGTCACGTTACTGTCTATGAACATCAAGCCTTTGGCCCAACATTTATCAACACTATCATATAGCCATGATACGTAGCTACAACAAGTATTATCTGAATAGATTTAAGCATAGCTGGTAGTATAAAGGTAATTACAAGGTTTTGGCCTCGTAACACTTTAGCCATCAACTTAGCTTAATGGTAATCCATGTTACCATCCATGCCAGTCTTTCATAAAGACAAGCTACACCTTTTAGGGACATTCCTTTCTGGTAAGACATACTAGGTTCATAACCCGGTTGTCACACATAGAATCTGCTTCAAATACCTCCTAGACATATCCTTTAATCTTGCCTTTCAAGCATTACTTCATAAGTCATGAGATCTTCATTCTTCAAGATGAACATACCAAAGTAGCCCTTTTCAGCGTGTGGTCATCTCTGTGAGATTCACATAGTACTTGTGTGCACTGAGCAGTGTCCTGAACCTCATCATTATGCGGCGCCTGCTCATGTTCCAATAGATGAATATCTATTTGTGGTTTCTCAAACTCTTTTGAGATTTCATTTACTCCCACTGTCTCTTTTGGAAGGGACACTCCTCTAGAAGATGGCATGTTTGGAGACAAACATTTTTGCTCCGCGGGTAGGTAAATGACATCTAGCTCACTTGCTAAGACATTCCACAAAGTTGCACATGCCATACTAGGCTCCAACCCTTTCAGAAATTGCCTGCTTACTAGAATCATGACAACCCTAAATCATCGGGTAAGATGGATTTCATGTCATTATCCTTCATATCTGATATGGAGTTCATTGAACTTATTCTTTGGAACTTGTTAAGTATATGTATTGTATAAGGGCACTATCCCAAAACAGGAAAGGGATACATTGCATGGCTTACGTCACACCTTTATCGTATAGAGTGTTGTTTCCATTTTAGAAGCACAATCTGATTGCGTATCCAAAAATGGTATCCATCAAGGGAGAATCTTATTCCTTTTCAGACATCTTCTGAAACACCCTTCAAGTATTAATTGCTTCAATCCAATTGAAGACTAATTCCTTAATAGCTCATCAATCTCATATTCGTACTATCTCAAACTTTTGGGCTTTCCGAATTGTTGTAGTTCACTGAGTACATTCAACTATTTCTAAAAATAATCATAGAGATTAATAAACAATTATTTGTCGCATTAATTGTCACAAGCCAACAAACATCGGTATGTTTAGACTCTAGACAATTTTTCCAGAAATTATAACATTTTCATAAAAGGGTATTTTAGTCATCTTTAGGTAAGATACATGTTACCCACATGATTCATAATCACATGGTTCAGACATCATCAGAATGATATTTGATTACACGTTTCTCTTCCAGAGAGTCAACATCTAGAACAACCACAAATATCAAGGATAACAGCAATTCAAACATTTGGTTGAGATTTGTCACCTATATCAACTATATAGTGACATCAATCTAGTATGTTAGATTCAGCGACCGTTCAACTTTATTGGAATAACATTTGTTCTTTATAATTGAAGATGTCTACTAAATCCTAACAAACAAGCCGAGCTTGTGTTCTTCATAAGAACCGGAACACAATAACATTTATTTAGTTCCTTTGTCAGTTTACTAGACTCAGAATACAAAACCGAAAAAGTTGCAATGTTTGCTTCACTTTCGTATCTTGGTGTATTCTGTATTTTAATCTTTTTGATTTAATCACACTCACAAGATATCATATATCTAAGAGTTGACTTGAACTTAGATAGATTTATCTCAGCATACTTGCTTAGAATAGAGACTTCGATAAGATCTCTTATTTCAAGCACATGCCCTAACTTTCCTTTTAATCCTCTAAGCACTCGTAAATATTTCTTAGTGTAGTCTTCATAAGACTTAAGAAAAATCCACAAGAGCTATGTCTTCAATTATCTTTCATAAAGAATATCTAAAGTTTATTAGATAGTTTATTTAACCTTTTGAATCATATTCAAAACATTAACTATTTAATTAACTTTCAAGCAATGATTAAAGAATTAAGTCGGTACTTAAATCTTACAATTTTGAAAACAACCTTTCCAAAATTCGATGTGGTCATTCTTATCCAACGTTTGAATTAATTATCATCGTATGACAGTATGATCATATTGGATTGTATCCAATATATGATTAATCCGTTGAAACTTATTTCAAGTGATTTAATTATATCATGAGCTTCCGCTTTCATTAATAATTAAATCCTTGGAGTACTCTATCAAATATGTAGTCTCCTTGTCTTTAACTACTATAACTTAGTTGCTTGTGTCATTGCTTATTTTAAAATGATTAAAATTACTTAACCATATTTGAAAACTTTTTTCAAAAAGTTACGGTCATAATTTGGTTTTACTAATCGAGAATAAATATAAGAGTTTGATAAAAAAAAAACTACAATTTAAAATAAAGATAAAAAAAAGTGTTGTTGTTTATACATGCAAAATCAAAAATGGTCTTATAGTTTATGATTTTGCTCCCACTAGTCATCTACTCCCAATTGACTTTCAAGAATTTCCCAAATTCCTTAGTGGCCAAGATCTCATCTAGTCACCCCGATTCCCGAAATGGGCCAATCAACCGAGATAATTCGACATGTAGGTAATACTTTACAAATCACATCTCTATGCGACTCTTGGTGGTTGACCAGTCAACTCTTTGACACTTCACATCACTATGTGATAGCCAACCCCTTGTCTCTAAAATTAGACGGTCCTGACGTGGGCCAATCACCGCAAAACTTTAGTTAAGTCACAACGCAATATTCGTGAGATCTCTTACGATCATATCTCAATAATAACGATATACCCAAGGTAGGTCAACTCCCGACATGGGCTGATCAATTGGATCCGAACAAGGGCTCTTCATCGTCATTATAATATTGGGAGACAAAATTACGACTTAATATCTATCTCTATAGACATACACCCTACACATTCATCTAGACTGTGCCTAGTCATGCATCTATCGTATCATATAAAATAAATACAAGCACAAAATAAATAAATGCGTAAAGTAACCGGTATGATCATGGACCTTTCCTAAGTGCGGTTTCGAATAAAAACTGACGAAACCGCGGGTCACAATCTAAGGGTAGATGCAACCGCCAATAGGATCTTTAATGCGCCATCTCCAATGGGATCTTTATTCTTCTTTCTTTGGTCTCCGTCTTCTGCTCCATTCTTGTTACATAATATTCTATCTAATAAAATAATTACACCGCCGCTTTGCAGAGGAGCTAAAGGAATGGGATAATACAGAAATAAACTAGGCCACGTTCTTCGTAACGGCCTAGGACAATATTTAAAGCAACGAAAAATAGATCATTCACATTTATCCTATTGGTCGAGTCCATGATCAATCAGGGTCCATATAATCAGATTATATCTACACGATATCTAATTCATACAATAAAATCTTATGAAAAATATAAAATTAAAAACTAACAACTTGCGTCTTAATTAATTGATTAACATTTAATCTATTAAATAATTATATCTAATCAGTTAACTAATTAACATTTAATTAATTAATGGATTATAATCGAAATAAAATTAACAGTTAATTTTAAACGATTTCAATTTTAATTTTAATCAATTAGAACTATTCCAAAATTAAAATTAAGTCTCTTTTGTTTCTTTTCTTTTGAATCCTTATCAAAAGGGATGCATTTGGTTTCCTAAACCAAAATGCATCTCTCTTGGTTTCCTAAACAAAGTTTGGAAAGATCAATATTATTTTAATGCCGTGTGGCATCCTAATGGTCCAACTATTTGAACTATTAGTTAGTCATATGACACAACTAAACAAAGAAGATATCAATCACAACTATTAACCGTATTTTAATCCGGCTAGATGTTCTTATGTGTGTGACCCGATACTTCCGAATATGTTGGCCGTAGGCATAAAGTGCAAAATACGAAAATGCCCTTCATAGCTAATGATCACGAAATATCGTCTAGCAACACACCGTGACCCCCAATCATCGGAAGAGTCAAATGCAATGACTACTGCCTTTCATGTGAAACAATTACCGTGTAAATAAAATCCTATTGCTGTAATAATATCCATACGGTCGTATCTCGAGTGTCAATACATTAACGACCGTATCTTATAATCTGGATATCTAGCACTCTCGAAATAACTCGGTTACTTCCAATTTGCAAAGATTCACGAGAGTAAGACATTCCTTATAAGAAGGCCCTTTCGGATATTTACTCCTAATCAAAGGATACGCGATTTCCGGACGAGCAACATGAATCCGGTGCATGCTTCAGTATCACAACCAATCACTACCGCATGATCGCTGATAGCAAAATAACTAACCGCTAACATTAACCGACAGAGTATCGGGTCAACGGTAGTATAGTGGTCTCAAGGTCGAATCCACAGGGAGTAATGTCTAAGTACCAAAGTCGACTTAGAACTTAGTTCAGGTCAAAATAGTGGTAGAGAGATATTATACTAATGCAAAAGTAAAGATTATACTAATGAGTTTACTTCTAGGTATTAAAGGGTATAGTCGAACTATGATTCCACGAGCTACTTTTACCCCTAAGGAAGGACTTAACAGGGAGCGTGTCTTAACCGACCTACCTATCCAATGTAATTTAACGACATCCACGGGTGCCAACTCCTAATTCTAGCAATTAGACTGAACAACTCGATCTAACCACCCTATGTGAAGTTAATTAATTCTCCCTTTAAAAAACCGATTAACCTAACATGATTAAGCTCTAGAGTCGCTCGAACAACGATGACAAACCTCTGTATTGGGTTCGGACCTAACAACTAGGCCGAATCTACGCAACGATCCTAAAACCCCTTATCCCACATCTCACCGCAAAATGCATCTATAAGTTTGATGTGTGTGACAGTGAACTAGGTGATCAATCTAATTCAAAGACGTTAAAATAAGTTTTAGGACGTGGATTAATCGTTTAAACAATAATTTACGCACTACACAACTCCCTATCTCATTCCCCTTAGGGTTTTCGCTCGCTTTCACATAATTCGACTACACATGAATTTAGCTACTCATAATTATGCTAATAACAGAATAAAGAATGGAAATTGAACTAAAAGAAATAAATAAAAGAAACATCATTACCATATAACTGCTGAAAATCTGATCCAGAAAGTATGAACAAATAGTTGCACCCAAAAAGTTGAATCTTTGATCTTGTAATGCAAAACTAAGCTATGAAAGATGTGTAGAATCAAAGGAAATTATCTAGGGAATCAAGGGATCGAAGGGTGTTTAATCTATGCTAAAATCGCCCCTAAATCGCCTAAGAAAAGTCTAAAGTCGGCGAAACATGCGTAGGGGCTGAATGAGCTGCGTATTTATAGATTAAGTCGAAATCTACTGCTGTCGGTCCCGGACGCCCGTCTGGTCCATGTCAGACGCCCTTCCGCCTGGAAAATATGAAGATATTAGGGCTTCATCTTCATTGGACGGCCGTTCGCATTCCTCTGGACGCCCGTCTGGTAACTTATGACTTGAGGCTTTTCGACCCTGGGGCGCTGTGCAGTAAACTGGGCGTCCGTGCATGTTAAATGAAGCCGTGAATCGGGCCGAGCCTACCCAAACGCCCGTCAGGGGTCTTTTGGGCGCTGTCCAGCCAAAAACATAACTTTCTGAATGAGTGTCAATGCTGTGGACGCCCGTCTGGAATGAGCAAACGCCCGTCTGATGTGGCCTTCCCGCAGACGCCCGTCTGGCTTGTCCTCATCCCAAACTTGGCTTTTCTTCACTTTTAATGCTACATTCGGTCCACGATCATGTCTCATAGTCCAAAACATCGCCTTCCAGGTCCTCGAGTCACCTAAGTCCTGCAATAACATAGACAAACAAACACCACGCATAATTCCGCAAGACAAAAGCGCTCGGAAAAGAGTGAAATATCGCTAAAAAGGCGGAGTTTACCATCGATATGACAGTTTAACTCCCCGTATATATAATTCCCGATATTACTCTCGACACGGTCTATATCTACCCAAAACATGCCAATAATGTGATAAACGGGGGTTAAACTGCACACCAAAGTACAGTAAAGTTGACTCCCATCAACCACCCCACACTTAGCCTTTTCTCGTCCTCGAGTAAGTTAGGCGCTCTAAAACAGATCATGGGATCAACTTTACGACACATTCATAGCGCTCATGACATCAAGGCAAAAGTAAAGTAGACAATGAACGTACACCGCTTGACTCTATCGTACCACAAAAACGAAGTGTGTGTGATATAGACCGAGGATTACACTCAAAATGATCACCGGCTTTGAATACCGGCCAAATGACTACACGCAGCTCATACCGGGCTAGAATCTACACTAATCGAGGCAACCGAGGCTAAATACGGTCAAGTAGGACTTGAAGGGTTATAATGTCAGGCTCGGGACGGGGTTAATCGAAAGTAAATTTTGGGATTGGAGAAAGAAAAAAACACGAGTGAACCTAATCATTTCATGTATCCTTGCTTTGAAACCATACCAAACCACACCAAAATTCTTTCGATTCTTTCTGTACTAATTTATAGACAACCACAACCTTAACATCATACTCTTATTTACTCAAAACATCCTCTTTTGACTCCTTCTTTTTCAACTTTATTCAAACTTCTTCTCTCTTTTTTTTCTTTCATTCTTTTTCATTGCTTTTCATTTTTTTGCTCTTTTTTTTTTCTCAACTTTATATTTTTCCTCGAACCAACAAGCCTCACAATAGATTCCTCGAGCTCCTCCCCTTCATTATATTAGCTCGTACCAACCAACTCCTCTCAAAACATGCACCATCTCCCACCCCACACTTACTTCAGCAAGTGTGTCTAAAGTAACAATTAAGTCCACTCGTAGGGTGATCAAAAGGAACGTGACCAATAATAAAGCTCAGGGTTAGGATAATACAGGCTAAGTAACCAAACGGCTCATTTCGGACGGTGGTCAGACCGTCCTATCAAGGCTTAGAGGGGTTACGAGGGCATAATGTTGGGATTTTGGCTTATTTGGCTCTGGCTAAGTCAAAGAAGCGCCATAACTCTCATCCCGTATACGACCTAGGTCAACCTTTCTATTTCACCTCGAAACTAGTGGTATAAGTGTGTATAGCAACCAGACTAAGTACAACCAAGGTCTACGTGCATTAAAAGGGGTTCGTATCATGACAAAATAAAATCGCCCGGCATACATTACTCATCTACTAAGACATCTACCAAATCCATCTTTAGAAACATGCATATAACGCGGTGTCAAATCATGAAAAGTTTTAAAATTTTAAGCCACGAACCGACTTTCAAAACGGACATTAACTAAGCATATCACAATTAATGGCATATTTATCAATCGAAACAATAAAGCTAAGTCGTATCCACCCCCACTTTGAATGAAACAATTTGCCCTCGGTGTGTGAATGAGATAGAAAAGGAGACTTAGCTTTAGACCCCAGCAGAAAAAGCGCTATCAATCCCGTAATGGCCGTGAGAAAACACGACCCCAATCCCTATTCCAAACAAAAACAACCACAAGAAAAGCATGCACTGGACATGGTCCACGTGCCAAGGCATGCAATAGGGATATGGGGTATAAAATGTAGAAGGCCTTGTCACGTCAGAAAACTCGATAGGCAATATATATAGCACATCACATAATAGCTTTAGATGGAAAAATCACCCACACGGGTAAAGCACAGAACATCTAAGCATCAAATATAAGGCCATAGAGGCACACTCATCGTAGAAAGCATCACACGTGCATACATATCATAGTCAAGGCATAAATTCATATAAGAGCACATAGGCGGATATTCCTAGATTCCTTTCAATTCCGCACAGTTTTATTAATTTGGGGTTGCCTCCCCCCAAGCGCCTTTGTTTTACGTCGTTGGCTCGACTGGGTGACACTTAACAAACTCAAATCATAAACGAATCAAACAGACACTCAGCACATATCATGTAAGCTCATAGCAAGTCAACCAAATTCTGTATTCATCATTTTAAACATGCTCGTAGATATCCCAAGGGCAATCATTAGTGAACGGCTTACCTCCCGCAACTTGCGCTGCTCTCCTACCACCTCACACTTTCTTTCTTTTACGGTTTTTTAGATCGCTTCCCTTTTGGTTTCTTACGATCAAAGCGGTTTATCAATCCGCACTTTTCCCAAATTAGGAGCACCGGTGCAACGGGCGATCTCGATTTACTCTTCGTTTCGATCTTGCCCTGATCGACGACCTCTCATACTTTCACCGCGTCTCCTTTCAACGAACTCTGACTGTCCTGCAAGTCAGTACGCACCACAACACAAGAAAACAAAGATTTTGTGTATGAACATTCATCAGCTATAGCTTGACGACCTCTATCCTTGTAGACATTTAAACGCTCTCTCTCGCCCCCAACTCCAAACGAAATATCTCCACTTTTTACTCCTATCTGAGCATCACTAGTGGTCAAAAAGGGACGACCTAACAGGACAGAGGTCCTAGAGTCCATCTCCATGTCAAGAATCACAAAATCCACAGGAAACACGAACTTGCCTACCTGAACTAGCACATCTTCAGCTACCCCCAACGGTTTCCTCTCCGACCTATCAGCCATTTGTAGGGTCATTCCCGTAGGCTCTAAATCACCTAACCCTAAATTTTCATATAAAGCCTTAGGCATCAAGCTCACAGAAGCTCCTAAATCACATAAAACATTCTCAATTACAGTATTGCCTATGGTGATAGGAATGGTGAAACATCCTCTATCTCTCATCTTAGGGGGGATTTTACTATCATAAACTGCTGAACACTTCTCCCTCAGCTTAACTATCTTACCCATTTTCTCTCGACTTGTCAACATCCCTTTCAAACATTTAAAATACTCAGGCACACTAGCAATTGCCTCTAACAAGTGAACATTGATCTCTACCTTCCTAAGAATGTCGAGGAACCTATGCTGATTTTCAGTAAGAACTGGCTTCTTAAGGCCTTTAGGTGGGTAAGGCAACGTATTCTCATCAAAATCAGGAGGGGGAGGGGGCATAAAATCATGCTTACGTCGAGCTTTTGGCCTTGGAGGCCCAGATGTAGCTTCCCATCTCATTGCTGGCTTGCTCGGTTCCTCCTCTTTTATATCCAAAACTATGAAATCCCGCTTCTCCATTGCTTCAGCTCTCTTAGATTGAGCTGCTTGCTCTCTCTCAGCTTCCATTGCCCTCTCTTTCCTAGCAATCACGAGATCTCTCTTGGCAGCAGCTAACTGTCTTCTCATAGCTTCCAACTCAGTTTCCATTATATTCCTCTCTGTTGCCGCAGTCTCATCCTCTTTATCCAAATATTTCTCTGCTTCAACCCCTCTCTTGGGCTGGTCCACTCTCAACTCTCTACCACTTCTAGTGAATATTGCATTCACTTGCCTCGGGTTCTGCTCAGCGTCACTCAAATTCTTCTTCAGTGTGTTCGTGATTTGCCCAACTTGGGTTTCCGAATTCCAAATGGCGGAGTGAGTGGCCACTTTTTGCTCAACAGCATTTTTATTCAATTCAGAAACAGTCCTATCCAATCTTTCCAGGATTATCTCAGCGGACGTTTTCTGAGCACCAGAATTGTTCATTTGTTGAGTGTTTTGGTTGTTCTGGTGCAGATGGGCATTCGGATGCTGATAGATGCCAGAATTTGTGTTTCTGAGTGGCTGATTTGCTTCTTGCGATTACCTGCCGGCCCCGATTACGATTCGGCTGGACTCGCTTTGACTCGATTCTGCGATTCTTGTGTTTGAGATTGCTGATTCTGATTATTCTGATAGCTACCTTGGTTCTGGTTTTGGTATGAATTCTGATTCTGGGGATTCTGCTTCCAAGATTGGTTATTTGGGCTTTGGTTCTGCATGAACCCTTGGTTCTGATTGTTATTGTTTCGATTCCAATTCTGCCCGTGTTGGTTCTGATTCCAGTTACCCCCATTACCTTGTCCAATATAGCTCACATTGTACTCTTTGCTTTGCTCTTCCATGCCATACGCCATCTTTCTTGCCGCCTGCTTGGTTATCAAAATTTGAATTCCACTGTTGCTGTTGGCCAAAATCTTGTTGATTATTCTTTACATGTCCCATTGCACACACATTCTGTTGCTGTTGTGGAGGCAACTGTTGTTGGTAAGTGGACTTCTTTAGTGAAGTACATTGCAAAGCGGAATGGCCACCCCCACACATTTGGCATTGTAATGCCGCCTTTCTCTCTGCCTCCATCCTCTCCATCATTAGTGACATCGTTTGCATCTTCTCGTGCAATGCTTGCTCTCTATCCAAATCTTCTTTCAATGACTTTACAATTTCCAAAGGCGCTTTCTTGTTCTTTCTTGTAGAGCCCCACTGCCCTTCTCCATCTGCCGCATTCTCTATCTGTCTCATAGCTTGTACGGTGGCGATTCATAATATCTCCGCCGCTTGCGGCATTCAGCTTATTTTGGTCCATCGGTTCTAAAGCCCTGAATAATATAATAACTTGCTCCACCGTAGAAAAACCGTGAGGAGGGCATCTCTTCAGTAGACCCCTAAATCTCTCATAAGTCTCTTTTAATGTCTCTCCCTCGAGACCGTCAAACGAAGAGATTTTTTCTTTCAGATCCAAAATCTTTGCTGGAGGGAAGTACTTTTTCAGAAACACTCTCGCTACATCTGCCCAGGTATGCAATGAATCATTGGGTAATGAATCAAACCAATCCTTTGTGGCTCCTCTCAATGCAAACGGAAAAACAATTAGCTTCACCGCCTCGTCACTCACCCCGTTATATCTCATTGTCCCACAAATTTGAAGAAAATGATCTAGAAAGCTGTTTGGGTTTTCAGTCGACTTCCCGTAGAACAGGGCATGTTCCCCCAACATATTCAGAATGTTCTGCTTGATGTCCAAGTTATTTGCATTAATTGGGGGCACTCTAATCGGATTGTGCCCTATAACTTCCTATGGAGTAGTGATGTAATCTCGGCAAACCCTCGGTCGCTATACCTGCTGAGCCATCTGTGGCTGATAATCCTGTTGTTGCTGCTGTTGATAATACTGCTGCATAGGTGGTTGCTGATTATATGGGTTGTGGAACCCCTATTGATTTCCTTGATTCTCTAGCATCTGCAGTACTCGATTTACCGTCTCTTGGTCTAATTCGGGTCCGAAGTTCTGCGTATTCTGAGTATTTTGTCCTCCCCTGTACTGTCCAATCCCTGTCCTCTGATTAAGCTGTGGGGTTCTCAACTGACGCAACACTGTGTTGTCCTCTCTTAACGGTTCATGACGAGGGGTCCTCGGTGGAGTATGCAATGGTAATGTTGCGTTACCACCAGTGGTGTCTGAGGTTTGCCCTTGTACATTGTGCTCGATTAAGGGCTCTTTGCCATCCCTATGATTTGGTGAATCCTCCATTCCCTCTGAGGAGTCTGAAAGTGAGGGTAAGCTTTCTACTGTCCCTTCTTCTTCGAACAAAGGGTTCGGACTAGCAACTAGAAGTTCTCCTCGGCGTTGACTATTTCTATGGCGTGCAAAAAAAACTTCAATTTCTTCTATTGGCTCGATAAGTGGTTCTTTGGAGCTTGGTCATTCACTGACAAACAAGAAACAACAAGAAAACAAAATAAAAATGACCTAAGCCCAAGCTTTCGGTCAACTTACAAGATATCAACCGTTACTCCCCAGAAACGGCGCCAAAATTCTTGATAGCAAAATAACTAATCGCTAACTTTAACCGATAGAGTATCGGGTTAACGGTAGTATAGTGGTCTCAAGGTCGAATCCACAGGGAGTAATGTCTAAGTACCAAAGTCGACTTAGAACTTAGTTCAGTCAAAATAGTGGTAGAGAGATATTATACTAATGCAAAAGTAAAGATTATACTAATGAGTTTACTTACAGGTATTAAAGGGTATAGTCGAACTATGATCCCACGAGCTACTTTTACCCCAAGGAAGGACTTAACAGGGGCGTGTCTTAACCGACCTACCTATCCAATGTAATTTAACGACATCCACGGGTGCCAACTCCTAATTCTAGCGATTAGACTGAACAACTCGATCTAACCACCTTATGTGAAGTTAATTAATTCTCCTTTTAGAAAACCGATTAACCTAACATGATTAATCTCTAGAGTCGCTCGAACAACGATGACAAACCTCTGTATTGGGTTCGGACCTAACAACTAGGCCAAATCTACGCAACGATCCTAAAACCCATTATCCCACATCTCACTGCAAAATGCATCTATAAGTTTGATGTGTGTGACAGTGAACTAGGTGATCAATCTAATTCAAAGACGTTAAAATAAGTTTTAGGGCGTGGATTAATCGTTTAAACAATAATTTACGCACTACACAACTCCTCTCTCATCCCCATGGGTTTTTAGCTCATTTTTCACACATTCGACTACACATGAATTTAGCTACTCATAATTATGCTAATAACGAATAATAAAGAATGGAAATTGAACTAAAAGCAATAAATAAAAGAAACATCATTACCATATAATCTGCTGAAAATCGATCCGAAAGTATGAGCAGATAGTTGCACCCAAAAAGTTGAATCTTTGATCTTGTAATGCAAAACTAAGCTATGAAAGATGTGTAGAATCAAAGGAAATTATCTAGGGAATCAAGGGATCGAAGGGTGTTTAATCTATGCTAAAATCTCCCCTAAATCGCCTAAGAAAAGTCTAAAGTCGGCGAAACATACGTAGGGGCTGAATGAGCTACGTATTTATAGATTAGGTCGAAATCTGCTGTTGTCGGTCCCGGACGCCCGTCTGGTCTATGACAGACGCCCATCCGCCTGGAAAATATGAAGATATTAGGGCTTCGTCTTTATTGGACGGGCGTTCGCATTCCTCTGGACGCCCGTCTGGTAACTTATGACTTGAGGCTTTTCGACCCCGGGCGCTCGTCAGAAACCTGGGCGTCCGTGCAGTGTTAAATGAGCTTAAGTAGTGAATCGGTGAGCCTACCCAAGCGCCCGTCTGGGGTCTTTGGCGCCCGTCCACCAAAAAAACATAACTTTCGAATGAGTGTCAATCTTTGTTGGCGCCCGTGCTCGAATGAGCAAACGCCCGTCTGATGTGGCCTTCCCACAGGCGCCCGTCGAGGTATATCAAGCGCCGTCTGGCTTGTCCTCATCCCAAACTTGGCTTTTCTTCACTTTTTATGCTACATTCGGGCCCACGATCACGCCTCATAGTCCAAAACATCGTCTTCCGGGTCTCGAGTCACCTAAGTCCTGCAATAACATAGACAAACAAACACCACGCATAATTCCGTAAGACAAAAGCGCTCGGAAAGAGTGAAATATCGCTAAAAAGGCGGAGTTTACCATCGATATGACAGTTTAACTCCCCGTATATATAATTCCCGATATTACTCTCGACACGGTATATATCTACCCAAAACATGCCAATAAGGTGATAAGCGGGGTTAAAAGCACACACCAAATGCAGTAAAGTTGACTCCCATCAACCGCCCCATGGCTAAAGGAAACCTAAATAGTATCAAAGCATGACCATCCACACTGTGATGTCATGAAGACTCCGGTCTTAGGATAATTACACTACTGCCACATAGTGCGACATTTAATAAAGTAAGTGGGTCAGTCTAACGTATGCATTCTCTAATATACGTCCACGTATAGTCCAAGTGTCTCAACACTTTGATAGAGGAGATCTATCCATACCTTCAATAAGATAAAAGACATCTAATACGTGCTAGTCTAATCGTACTATCAATGCCCTGTTTGATAGCACATACGACTAGAGACATTTAAGTATCAAACCTTTTAACGTGAGTCGAGATCTCATCAACCATAATCACTATCATGGTTTCTCTTTCACAGTTTGACACTAAGGACGTTATCATATATACAATCACAAATTGGTTCATATAAATGAACATAATATATAATAACAGAAAAGCCATTTAATATATGTATAAACATAAAGAAATAGTAGAAATGATCCAACCCGGTCGAATCCGGTCCAACCCGATTGGGTTTAGGGCACTATTTCAACAGTGAGCGCATGGCAATCCGTGTGTCAATTTGATCTTACAATTGCAACTGTCTCCTTCGTAGAGGCATTGGTTATCAGCGCGTTTTATCTGCTTATCGATCAACTTCATTGCATCTAATGAAATGCAAAATCTGATTTCACTATAAATGGCTTCACGTATATGTCGATGTCTTGGAATGTTTAGAGATTTTTGGAATGACTTTTGAATATCCACAAATTGAATAGTCAACATCTTTTCTATTTTCTGAAAGTATGTTGAAAGCGATGCCGAAGTTTCCCCGAAGTGTCGTTTGAGTCTCGCATGCGCAGACTCCACTCTGTAATTTAATAATACACTGTGTTAAATAGGGAAGGTACATACAATATTCTTTAGAGTATTATAATGAATAAACAAGTGGCCATAGGAATTACCTTTGACTTGAATGCCTCCCGAGGTGCATAAATTTGTCTACACACGCATCAACAAACCGCTCTCTTTGTAAGGACATAACCATGTATCCCAAAGGTATCTTGTGGCATTGCAATATTCAAAAACTCCTGCACATGGCATTCCACCTCAAATTCAAAGTCACCGGTGTCGGTGAATGAATAACCGAGTGCCATGCATTGTGAAATTCTTTCCATCTTGTACCAAGCATAGGCTGGACTTCTTCATTCTGTGGCCGATTTATTTTCCAAATACAAATGATGTGAAGTGCGAGGAAACATTCTCCAATGGCACCAACAAGCGCTAGATCCTATCTGAAACAACCACTGATGGCAACGCTGCTCCTCTTCTAACCATCCATCTCTTTAACGTATCCAATGCCCATGTCATTCACTTGTTCATCTCATTACTCAAATATACAAACATAAGAGAGTAAGTTTTCATTATGGATGTGATACCCACAATCTCTAAGAGCGGTGTCACATACTCATTAATCTTGTACGTGGCGTCAATAATTAACACCGACGAAAAATTGACGAGATAGCTCTGAGGCTTGTATGATGAACCCAAAGAATATCTCGTGATCTCACTAGTGTGTTCATTTGTCAGATAGTCGTACATGTAATTTTTATCATTTAATTCTCTTAAGACGTACTCAGCTTCAAGTAAACCCCCCAACTGCTCTTTCTTACACAATACCTTGACATTGTAAATACTCTCAATTCCCATAGTAATTGATGGGTCTTGTTGTTTCATAACACTAAGAATTTCTCGAGGAGCAGTGCTATTGGACATGTCACGTACTAATTGCTTCTGGGTTGCGGTCAACCTTAAAGGATACTCAAATCCCTCTAAATTTTCAGCTACATCATGGTTATGAGAACCATTAACAACCTTCAAACCCCACATCACACCGTCTGGAGGTTTTGCTACACCTCGAAGCTTAAATGGGCAACCATATTTATTCGTTCCAGTATCCATTTTCATTGTATGCCCTTCGGGTGGTGGTTTGTACAATCCTCCCCTTCCACAAATAAGAATGCATCTCAGCATTTTGCCGCCCTTTATACTTCTAGATTTATCTATGACAATCACAAAACCATTTTCATTACCAACTCTCCATACCCAATATAGCATGGCAGCTCTACTTTCAAATATCTATAAAAAAAAATAGAAGAATATGTGTAAGCACAATATTATACAACCTAAAATGAAAATAAGTAACGAATGTGGATAATAACAACAACAATAACTAACCTGGTCAATCATAAATTCAGCTGTGTAATCACGCTCAACGTCGCTCTCCCCACTAGGAACATCATTCGTAAAATCGTTTCCAACTGACCAACTATCCGAGAATTATAAATTGTAGTGATCCATATTATGAATTACGAAAATCAATTGAAGATGTGCTGAATGAGTATGTATGAAAGAGTTGGACAAATTATGATGATTTTTCAATGAGTGAAATAGTATATATAGAGAGAGAATTGAAGATAATAAGATAAGGGAAAAATCTGAATTAGTGGGTAGAATTGAAGACAAAAGGAAAAAAGAAAATCTAAATGAGTGGTTATGAATAAAAATAAAGGTTTTTTCAAAAAAAAAAGGGAAATGTGATGCTAAAATTAATAAATAGTGTTACCATCAATACTACGCTCGTTTTATTGATTTCATTGACTAGATTTCAAAAACATAAAATTTATACAAAATAAATACGTGTCAAAAATTTATACAAAATATTCAATTTTAAAATAACAACACAAAATTACTTTTTTTTCGTTATACATTATTTTATATTCAATATTAGGTTCATTTTATAGATTTCATTGATTAGATTGTGAAAATATATTATTTATAAAAAATAAATATGTTTATAAAATGTTATTAACATTTAATAAAAAAAATGTATTAGAGAAAAAAGATAGATAGGTGGAGACAGTTAAAAATGCTTTTGGGGGGTCTGACATGTGGGTGGAGATAGAAAAAAAAAATCGACACTTTTTGGGTGGGTACAAAAATAAAACACTATTGGGGTGCGTCTGACATGATGGGGGGGAGGGGGGCGATTAGTAACCCACTAAGAGCAACCGTAGTAATAATAATGTAGCACCCTTCTATTTTTTTCCTCAGAAAATAGCTTTAGTTTAAACAGTAATACAAAATAATGGTAACTCAATAGACACCCATCTCGTTGACAGCATCCCACTCCCCCGCCATTTCTGGTCACCGGCAGTGATGGCCATCACTGACTTTTTCTCATCATGGCAACCAAGACTTCCCTCCTCTCCCCTACCTTCCCTCTTTTTTCTCTCAATTTCCCCTCAATTCTATAGCTTAAACTCCCGCGTTTTTTATCCTCAGATTATTTATAGCCATTTTTCTTCTTCCACAAAACCTAGATCGAAAATCCACCATTTCTGGGAAGAAAACATCTCAATATCGGTTAGTTCCTTTCTTTGTTTATAACACCATTAATTTCCTTAGGTTTCTTTCCATTAACTCCATTAATTGGAAAAATTGGTGTTGTAAATGTCTTGAATCGAACAAAAGATGCCGGCTTTCTATGATATGAAGTTCTGTGTTTTTATTTTATTATTATTACTATTTATTTATTTAGAGCATGAACTTGTAGTTGAATGATATATTTAAGGCAATAAATGTCGACTGGGGTTTTTACTCAATTTATGCAGTTGCGATGTGATAAGTTTTCTTTTCTTTGTTTGATTTCTTGGTCGAAAGTTGTCGTCTTTGAAAGGCAACATCTATTTGTGCTATTGCCATGATTTGCTTTGCCGTGATTTATCTGCTAACAGTATTGCCATGATTTACTTCGAAAGGCAACATAGAAAGCTTTGATTTTTTTTTCTTGCACAAACTCTACCCTTAGCAACATCTCTTTGTGATTTAGTTATAACTAATCCAGAAAAAACACGCTCCATATAAGACATTGTATTTTACCACAATACCTGATTACCTAAGAGACTGTGAGTTTGTAAGCCCATACCAGACACGAGAGTAAGAATTTAAGGAAATGCAAAAAGTTGTGAGCGATTACATAGAAATCACAAGTAACAGGATTTGAAAGATCAATATCGTTCCAAATGAAAGGGAGGCCAGATAAACTTTAATTAACCTGGTAAGAAACTTAATTAACGTGCGGCTTTGATATATGATAGTTTCCATGTATGCGAGAGTACGTGTGCTTGTGCAGATTATTATGTGTAACTCTTCTATATCGATATAGATTGATTTCTTGGTCGAAAGTTGTCTCTTTAAATGTGACTAAGTTTGATCCCTAATGTGCCTTGAATGTGGTTTTGATAAGCTTAGAATATATATGTTTGTCTGCCTTTGGTGCTTATTGAGTTTTTGTTTGTTTTACAATCTGCTCACTTCTTGACTTGTTTTACAATTTGCCTTTAACTTTTAGTCTAATGTTATCTGTTGTTTGGTCTTAAGGTGACATGCATGTGTTTAGCTTAGTTCAAGTTATCTATCATGATGGTTAGTCTGTCAGCTTGCATCTCTCTTTCTATGTATCTGTCATGTTTGATGTCCATGTCCAAATTTGATTGTCTGTTAAGCCATGCAGGTTAAAACAGAATGTCAATCAATCTAAACTTGAATCAAGGAAAGACGTGAGCGACGGCCAAAGTGCTTTGCAACCTCCTAGGTCGGATAATATCAATATTACTCCCCCAATCACCCTTCATTTAACCTGTTAAGGATAAGATAAATAACCAGGTCCGTCAAGTAGAGTTGTGTATGCAAGCCAAACAGCATGACTTGGATTTGGCTATGTCACGTGACTATATAATTGACAAGATAACGGCTTCGGGTGAAATGCTGCTTCTTGCAGTTCAGAAGCTTGATGAAATTGGGGCAGAGTATATGTTAACACCCACCCAAAAGCTTCAGTACGAGGTGAGACAACGGGAAGTGGTGCTGCACAAGAAACAATACGCAGGTATACGTTTTTACTTATTTTTTAGTTCTCATCATACTATGTTGGATTCTAATTGTTATATGGTCTGTTTGGTGCATTTCTTTCTAAAATCTTTTGTTTGATATAGACATGGTCTTTGACATGTACATATTTTCATGGAATTCAAAGAAAGCCAGACATACGTAGACATTATTCTACGGCCCCATTGATATATATGGAGAACATTTCTAAACATTTTCCTTTGATTAGCTAAAATTGTAGTATGTATGTATATATATTTATTTCCAAAGATGACAGTAGCTTGTTTGTGTTAGACTGTTGGTCTTATTTGGTTAAGTAGCTAGAGATGATATATTCATCTGAATCTGTTTCTCATATTATATTGGCTTTCATGAATTGTTTTTCCAATCTTTTGTATAAACAACAACTACTACATCTGTTTTACAAGTATATAAAATTTTATACTCACACTTGGATCGGGATGATTGTATGTCAAATGTTCCGTTTTTCATGTTGCGGGCATTGATCGAGCCATATGTATGTGTGAGCTTTCAAACGTTAATTAATAGTACGAAAGCTTTTCTTTGTTAGTAGGGTAATTTCTACCTTTTTTTGTTGTTTCTGTTATTTATGCATTGATCAATATACTTTTACAGAATTGAATGAATCAATTAAAAGAACTGAGTTTCAATCTCCAACACGTATGGAACTGTGGTTGATAGCCCGAGGCCGGTACATCTCAAAGGCATCTGGACTTAGAGGACGATGAAGCAAATCTTGGAGATGACTAAGCCAAAGACAACCACTTGATTATGTAATGAATTGGTGTCTTTTTGGGAATTGTTTGTTTTGCTTGGTGTGTATCTTAGATAATTTTGCTTGACTTGCTTAAACTTATACATTTTGTTTATGCCAAAGACAAACACTTGATTATGTAATATGACTTGGCGTCGTTTTGGGAATTGTTTTGATGTAATATAACTTGGTGTTCTTTTGGGAATGGTTGGTTTTGCTTGGTTTGTATCCTAGATAATTGTACAACACATTATCAAATACAATATCAAACATTTTATAAAAAAAAAGTTATAGTTATTAAGAAAACATGATTACAACTTAAAATACACAATTAAATTTGTATAGATAATGTAATTAGAACTATATTAGATAACAACATTAATGATTATTTAAAAATTTGAAAACAACATTAATGATTGGAAAATTTATTATTATTTTAATCAATAGATGTAAAGAATTATAACTACTACACCCTCTAATCAATTACACACCATCTATTTTTTACAATCACTACACCATCTAATCAATTACACATTATCTATACAATTCTTCTATATTTTTCAACCAATACATTTCAAGATTTCAACCACGTCACCTGGCATTCACTGGTACACAACACCAATTGATGGGGAGGTTATTGTGTTGTGTCTCCACACGGTGCGGAGACACCGTGTGGCAGCCCACACACCTCACACTTTTATTCTGTATTTAAACTGTGTGGTTCTGATCGTTTCACCCGTCATTTCACCTCAAAATCCCTCACCACACAATAACTTCCCAATTGATGGGCACCAGTACGCTTGCTCTAACATATCCCACAGTTGGAATTGGCAGTAGAGGTAGTCGACCATCCCATCATCTCTATTAACACCATTTATTGACAAAATGTATTGAAATTTATCTTCTCTTTCTTCCCCCTTCTTCTCCAAATTTGTTGTTTATGAAGATGATGGATTAAAAAAATAGATTTTTGTCCAGAAGGACAAAATTACCAAAAATCGGGATAGAAGAAGCGTAATTTAATTAGAATAAAAGAATAATTATGAAGTAATAAATATGAAATAACAAATGTGGAATAGAATAAATATGAAAGAATAATTATGAAACACAAAGAACATTAACACGTGAAGAACAATTTTAAAGTAACAATTGTGATTTTTGTCCTTTATAATCATGAAAATGTTACTTTTATCCTTCCAGATCCATTTATTAATTTTTTTTGTCATTGTGGCCCCTTCCCCCTTAAAAAAATTCTCTGAGAACCTATTACCGGAAACATGTGAATCTTGAGGCAACAGTGATGCCATTATGCCATAGGTGAGAAAAAAAATCTATCCTTTGTGTAGCTATGAGAATTCCAATTTTCTTCCCGAGAGATCAGAAACACTATAATTTCGGGCCTTTAAATGTTCAATTTTCTTCAAAGAACTGCTCAAATTCCCCATTGAGTTTATGATTTTGTTTGAATGTGAAAGTTTTGGTTTCTTGGACTGTATGTTTGTGGAAAACTAGGCCCAAACTCATATAAGAGGAGAGAGTGCAAGTCACAAACCCCAGGTTGTGAGGTGGTCAATCTCTTAATATGGTGGGTGAAACAACCCATAAGTTCCCTCAATGTGTGACACTTTAACACGCCCCAAGCCAGTGTGGGCCGGGCACACAAGGCCAACAAATAAGCGCTCAACACTTGCATAATAAAGGGTGGCTCCGATCTACCATATAAAATCTGGCGGCCCATATAAGAGGAGAGTGCTTATCCCCAAAACTTGCAGGTTATGATGTGAGGAAGTCAATCTCTTAATATGGTGGGTGAAACAATCTAAAGCTCCCAATACCTCTTAATATGGTGGGTGAACAACCCACAAGTTTAAATGTGAGATAACTTTAACAATGTTTCCCAGATCTGAATTATTTAATTTTTTGTGTTTGATTTTATGAGACTTAGATATTGGGACCATTATCTCCGACTCCATGGATTCAATTCAAATTGGATTATCCATTTTACAACGGTACTCAGCACATAGAATTTCATATCTTTTTGTTATTTTTTATGAATAATCTTGTTTTTATTTATTTTTCTTTCTTTCTAGTAAGTTGGCATTTCATTGGTTGCTGTGGTGTGGTGGAAATTATTTTGTGGATTGGAAAGGATGATGATATCCCATATGTGCTAATTTTGTGAAGCATGTGTTTGGGAGAATTTGATTTTTATGGTGTTTGATTTTTCTTTATGGATCTTAGGAGTGATTTAAGCTGGGTTTTTTTTATTAAATTTTCTCTCAAATTGGATTCGATTGTGTTCTTTTTTGACATAGCAGGAGGGAGTGCAATATTGGTGTGGATTCCGGCGGTGGCAGTGGATGAAAGGCAAGGGAGATAATGGAAGAGTTGTAAAGTTACCATTACAGCATCTTATCACTTAATCCATTGTATATATTCTACCTAAAATTTTCCCCCAATCCTGACTTGCCATCTGTCAATAAAATGTCAGAATGAGTGGTAAACTAAAGCTCACCATTACGGCTGCTCTAAGCATCAGAAACGTGAGCCGTCTTCTGAAAAAAAAAACAATAAATGACCCCAATCCTGACTTGCCATATGTCAATAAAATGTCAGAATGAGTGGTAAACTAAAGCTCACCATTACGGCTTGCTCTAAGCATCAGAAACGTGAGCCGTCTTCTGAAAAAAAACAAAAAATGAGCCGGAGAAGGATGTGTGGTACTGATACGAACGTACATATAAAGGCAAGTTATTAGATGTCACCGTACTATGTGAAAGTCTGTGATTTAGCAAAATATAGAACTTTTGTTTCTAAAAGGAATTTCAACTGTGTGATCCATATTTGTTTACTGTCGGTGTAAATAGATATACCACTCAATAACTTCCCATGTTTAAACTGTAGTAAATTTTAGATATCGGTTGAATCGTGCATCGGAGTTATGAATTGTATACACGATTTCTCGGGGATTGAAATGCTATTTTTTCCATGATATCTTCCAATGATTTTTTTTTAAATACACTTGTAATTTGATTTGGTCGTATGCAAAACTGTTGTATATCTTATTTTCCGTAAACACAAAACTCGTAACCGTATAAAATGACACGAAGAAAATGACTACCCGAAAACCCAAACAATACAAAGAGACAGTCCTAAATTCTTAACGGTACAAGCAGATCCAAGAAATTATGATACGGGGGTATTGGCACATGTTTTCAACTAGAACACGACTTTTTTTCAAATAAAAATAATTATGCATATATTATTATTTTCAAATTTTTGAGTGGTCTTGAGAACACCCAAAATACGGCAAAATTGTTAATTTAGTCCGATAACTGGACACGTTTTGCAATTTTAATTCTGGTTTTTCTATGGATCACAATTTTGGTCATTTAAGTGGTTTTTTTCTTGCAAAAATGATCTGAACGCCGGAAAATGCTGACTTGACAATTTTTCTAGCTAAAAAAATGTAATGTCATCCAAAATTGACATGTCAGCACCACTTTTCACTTCAGCATTTTTTTCTGCAAAGAATAAAATGTTGCAACAAAAGGGATTCAATCCTACCATCTAAGTCTAAAAGTCAATTTTGGATAACATGGCATTTTTTGGCCGGAAAAGTTGTCCAGTCAACATTTTCCGATGTCATGACCATTTTGCAAATAAAAAAACCCACTTAAAAGACCAAAATACGATCGGAGAAAAACCAGGACCAAATTGCAAAACGTGTCTAGCTACAGGATTAAATTTACAATTTTGCCCCCCAAATACCCTAGATCCGTCCATGTACAAGACAATTGTTTTAAAATTTTGACAACACAAATAATCGTAAGAGGATAAAATGACCGAGAAAAAAATGTACACCACAAAACCCCTAACAATATAAAATGATGGAAAAAAAATGGTAGTACAAAATAAGCTTAACAACAAAAAACGACAGTACAAAACAATCATTACAGGATAAAACGAGAGAAAATAGCAAGCATGACAACTGACACGTGGCCTACCATTATGTTGGCTTTGAGCTCGAGTAGGAACAAAGTTTGTCTTAAAGCTTTTGAGGGGCTCGGATTCAATGGTTACATTATAAAAACGGTTCATCCAAATCAACAGGCTCAATGATCATATAGATCATCCATCCAAGACCTTGATTAGGTCCTAGAGTCGACATATGCGCTTAGGTCATAAGCAGGTCTCAGGCTCGGTGTGTGTTAAAAAGTTGTTATTGACCATACTCTGGGGCCATGGGCAGGTCTCGGTGTGTGTTAACATTTCACTTTATTCCATCACTGCTGGTTCTAACTTTATAATCAAATCCCTTTTGAATTCCAAGTAAGGGCGCGCCATAGGGCATTCATCAGCTCTTATTTTCCAGCTAAACGTAAGGACAAAATGGTGTAAAAAGAATGCAGTGACAAGTTTAATAAATTCAGCCCCAGGGCAAAGTCTCGGGCCTCCACCAAACGGCGTCACTTTTCTCAAAGTATCTTCGTTATTCCATCTCCAGGGATTGAATTCAGACGGGTTTTCATGGAGAGACGGATCCATATGTGTGGCGGTAAAGATTGGAAATACTTGCCATCCTGAAGGAATTAGAATTCCTTTAAATTTGACATCTTGTAGAGCTTTTCTAGGAACAGCCTTGGAAACATTCCCACATCTAAGACTTTCATTTATGACTTTTAAAGTGAAATCCATTTTCTTGTAATCCTCTAAACTTAAGGGCTCTCCTTCTTTTTTACTTTTTTTCAAAGATTTGTGTTCTTCCTTTAATTCTTGAAAAGCCGAAGGCGAACGGGCAAGAAAGTAGACTACTACCGCCAACAATTCTGATGATGATTCGTATCCTCCAAGTAAAATCCTCACCACCCCAGCTTTTTCTTCATCATTCAAATCATCTTTGATCGGTTTCTCTTTAACAAAGTCTATTTTTCTTTCACTAATGATCCTTGTAAGCATCGAGTGTAACCTCGTTCCTGCCTTGATAGCATTGTAATACGACTTCCCAGGAAAATATATTGGCAAGGATCTGATCCCTTTCATGGTTGTAAATAAGTCTTCTTGTATTTTCTTTGCTCGTTTTGCATCGCCACTATCAATGTCCAGCACTCTTTTCAAAATTACTTGAAAAACGAGCTGTTTGGCTTCCTTGAGGAACGCTACCTCTTTCTGTCCTTGTTTTTTCCAATTCTCCATCATTGTCATCACTGAATTCTCTACATAGGAAAGAAAATCCGGGCTTATTTTGAAGGTGTTGATGAAGCTGACTGCAACACTTCTAAGCCTTTTGTGAGGTTGTCCAGACACAACAACAATAGATTGTTCACCGAGGATTTTTCGAACGTTTTTTGGGAGATGATTAGAGAATAACTTCCCTTCATTCTGAAGAATGAAGGAATTCAACTCCGGGTCACAAGAGACTATAGTGGGAACACCAAGTAGATGGGATCTGAACACTTTGCCATATCTGGAATGAGAGAAGCAAATCAAGAAAGTGTATATACTGTTAAAAATTAAAATTGATAGTTCAGAAAAAAAAAATTCCAAACAGAGTTGGACATACCTTGAACAACGTTCTTCAAGAAACTTGCCCAAAGAGTTGGAGTTATGTGGTTGAATAAAAGGCAGAGTTTCCCCTAGCAAGGGCCATCCCATGCTTCCTGGAGGGACTTCTTGGGGTACTTTACCCCACAATGAGCTAAACATTTTGAAGATTACTACTCCGATTAAGACACCATATCCAAGAACAGCAAGCAGAGGAAAAACCATAGCTGCAGAGAAGGATTTTTTTTTTTTATTTTTTTTTTGGATCTCTTAGAACAGCTTTGCAAAGAACTTAGGTGCTAAGATTGGTTGACCTTATAACTCAGTTTCATATTTTAAAAAAAATAGAAAAAAAATATATATATATTAAAAATACCCTCAGTTTTATTGGGATATATATTTTTCTGCTGTTCTATTCGATGAAGCACATGGCGTCTCACTGGATGGAAAATTAAAAAAATGATTAAGGCACAGAAAGTTGTACCAGTACCACCACCTTCATCCATACACACCCCCTGCATTGAACATACCCCCCCCACCCCCACCCGCACCCCCCACCCCACGAGTTAAAAAAAAGTCTCAGGCCTCCCGTGTCACACTAAGAGCAGAACGTTTACCGATGCAAAAGATTTTGTATGTATGTCGGCTATTCCATCTTGAGCAGAAACACTTGCGGGACAAAGAAATCCATGATAACTTGATCTCGTATAAGAAATTACAGTCAATTGCAACATGTTTCATCGATGAGTGGAACACCGGGTTTTGAGTGACGCCAACATTGTTGTTACAAATACAGCACAACAGCAGCAGTTGGAATGATTTCTTGGGCATTAGGTCGAGCATTTACATAACAAGTCAGTTAGGAAGTTAGGTAGTAGCAGTTAATTTGTTAGAATGTTGTAACTGCTCTTATGTGAACTATATAAGCATGAACACAACAGATAAGCAGCTCATAACTTGAAATTCATAATTGTATAAAGCAAAATACACCTGATTTCTATATTCTAGTTTTCCCGCCTATTCTCCATATTCAAATTCTTGAAGAACAATGAAGTTCTCCATCTGTTTTCCGGCTTCTTTTCAGCTGTGTTTTGAGTTTTAACATGGTATCAGAGCGATTTCACTTCTGATCGTTGCGTTCTGATTGTTTCTTGTCATTTTCTTCGAGTTTGATATTCGTTCTTGAGTTCAAATGGCTCAATTTGGTACCAATTCTTCGAATTCTGGCATTAGTGATCCATATTACATTTGTAGGATGTAATATCGCCAGATGGATCATAGATCCACCCGATTGCGCAACGGAAAGTACAAGATCTAGATCTAATCAACCAAAGCACATATAATAAAAGATCTAAACCTACGAGGGGGTTAGATTACCAACCTTTTTATGGTGCAAAACTCCAAGAACAAAAGGTCAATCCAATCCGAGCTAGTTGAGAGCCTAGTTGAGAAGCCAAAGTCTTCCAACGTGTGTCTCCAAGCACCACCAGATGGATGGTGTTTCAAGCCGCTTGACCTCCTCGATATGCTACCGGAATAATCCCGAGGATTATCCCAACTCGAAACCCTAGTATTATAGCCGAAAATTCTAAGCTATAATACTCCCAATAATCAAATTATGTGTTGTTATAGCGCTTTATAACTCTCTTTATATATAAGAAAGTAATCATTGTCATCTCCAAGGATTTAATAATTAAGAGATAATTATTAGATTAATCATTATTTCAAATAAAAGATAAATATATAATATATCCCAAACAAATTAGGATAAATAAATATATTATCTAATATTCCATGATTTATCACTTAACAAATAAATGATTAAATCATATATTAAATAATTATCCAAGAAAACTAATTTCTCAATAATTAATTAATACAAAATGCGCCCCAAACCCTAGGCATTAAGGGCTACACGCATTTTTACACACAATGGGCCGAGTCCACGAAAAAATTTCTTTTCCATGTATTTAATTATCTACTCCAACTAAACAATTAATCCACATATCAATTAAATAGTCCAATCCAATAATTTAATTATAATTGAGGTGAAACGACGAGAAAACATATGCTATGTTAGGAGCCACGTCGGGAACCATGGACCCATATTCAGTAGCTACAATAAATTAAATAATATTATCCGTCAGACCGAACAATAAAATTCAATCTATTAATTCCGGGATTAAACCACCATAAACCCGAAACTGAACTCTGCCGAATATAGATAACTTACACGCAACCATGAGTTGATAAGCGTCCACTGATATAATCATTACATACGGATAAATCCTCCATAGATCGCTTCGTTTCGATTCGGGATATCTCCGTAAACCCTTCTCGAAACCTCTTATCCTTATTTACCATTAACCCCTAGTGATCAATTAGTTCATAACTAATATAATATGAACTCCTAGGATCGATCGCTTTCTAGGATTAACAAATAAGGATCTGCAATGTCATCTACTTCACGAGGAAGGAATGGATTCCATATTCGTGATAGCACAGGACTACTTACTCATCCTGAGATAGAGCCAACGAGAGTGTTGGACCACATCTTTGCGAAGTGATCCTTACTAACACATCAAACTCTACCCTAGTCTAAGCGGTTGTCAGTGATCACCTCGAGATTGAGATTAATCCATATATGATCATCTTGTGATTCGATAAGACTTCTCGATCACGGAATTATATCGAGAACTCAAATCAAATCGGTCCAAATTTCTATATGATTATCATCATATATAAATGCCCCACTTAGGTACCTTATTACCGCTAAGTCGGATAAGATCTGTCACACCTAAAGTGTTACAGGCGCATTATTAGCAAATTAATCTTGAGACCCGTACTCAGATTAATAAATGCTACGGACTATGTTAATTTTAAGTACATCTCACTAACTCAATCCTCTTGTGTATAGCCATACACTGAGTTATGTGATTACATAAACGAGGTACTTAGGGTTTTCAGTAGTGTCTTAATTATAAGCATACATGCATATAATAAGATGAATTATTAATTTTGTCCTAAAACAATTACATAATTGTCTTTCGGGAACTACACCTAACAATCTCCCACTTGCACGAAAGGCAAGTGGATTAATTGTTTTAGAGCACACCCTTTATATCTATATCTACAACATTCTCCCACTTGCTCAAAACAAGTGAGACGTATCCCTCAAATTTGTACCCTCCAAGCGCATCTTAGTAATTCATCCTTCCAAGCACGACCGGAGTGTGCCGCCGCAGGGTAGGTCAGTGACCCGGTGCGTACTTAGAATCCGAATACCATGTGACTTGGTACACTGATCAGGTAGGTTGGTGGCTTGGTTCAATCTTTGGGATCGAAACGTCGCCTTTCCATCTAATCCGGTGGTACACTTTCAATATGCCTTTGAGTCAACACTGAGGACAAGTTCTACTTAACGATCATCCTTAATCCGACCTAATGCCAGAATCAGTGTTATCACTTATATTCTAGTTTGCACCTGAATATACTAGCATATTATTCCTTATTCTCCCGAAGAGACTTGAGGATTCACTAAACATCCCATTTCGTATTCATCTGCAGGTTTAGATAACCATTCCTGAGAGGTAGGGTAGACTATATCGTTGAATGTTGCATAAATGCAAGAATATCTTAACCAGGTGAATGGATTGGATTGCCAATAATCGATTCTCGATAACTTGAGCGAATCAAATCCTTTAGAATGAATCCCGATGGCATGTCAGACTCTGACTTCAGATAACACACCCATGTTGTTTCCAACTGTTTCAGTGTTACCATTCACAAACACTAATCTACATACTACTTTACTAATATTGATGCCTAGTCTACGAAAGACTTATCAACATTCTGGTCAAGTCCACATATTAAAATAAATGACTTTGAAATGACCTAGAGGTTTGCTTTAATCCCCAAGGATATAAGCTATGGCAGGCATCCTGCCAAAGGTTCTTTCTGAATAAATTAAGATACCGTTAGTCTCGCAAAAAGGTCTTAGGGAATCACCCCTATTTTCTGCTTTATAACAAATCCTTTATTTGTTCTCAGCTAAAACCCTTCTGTTCTGAATGAATTCAGATTCCGTTGTTCGGCAAGGAAGTCTTAAGGAATCACCCCTATTTCCCGCTTTCTGACGAAATCAAGCAAGACTGAATGGTAAGAGAGATCACGGCCTGGTTAACTCTCTACTGTTTAGGGAATCACCCCTAAATTACTTAGCTCTGCGTTTAAAGTTAAAATTTCATATTCATTCGACTCTTCTCCGTGTATTTCCAATTACTCCCACTGGGCCTAAGATACTCAGGTGGCTCTACAAGAGTTTCAACAGAACTGGAGTATCAAACTCCATTCACAGGGTTATGGCTTTTAAACCAACCTCTATCATCGATCCTACACACCCACGAAGGACTATAGGTCACCAATCTACCCTATGTACCGTAAGGTCCTCGTGAATGGGTAATGGACAAACCATACTCCTACTACGTTCGGGGTGGATTGATATACTGATCTAGTTTAGTAGTTTTCTATTAGTGTTATCACCAACTGCAGGTGTTGGATGTGGACTGAACAAATCAGTTAGTAACATCTTGAGTACGAATACTTCAAGATCCAAAGCTGTGATTTATTGACTCTACCAGACCAATTTTGACAGTATAACCGTCATTCTCTAATTTTACAAGTTTTATAATCAACCTTTACTCAATGCATCAAGATATTTCACGATCTGAACGTGTACACAAAATTTCCAGTCCTACCTTCAAGCACTAAATGCTAAATGTCTATATTTACGGAAGTGGGGTGAACCGAATTCACTCTTTATCCACAAATGCGTAGGCATCTTTTAGTAGACTTCTCGTTTTTCATTACAACGTAAACCGTTATTTTGCAACCAATATCTTAAATGAGTTCAAGAGCAGATCGTAGCACATCAATAACTATATAAGGCAAATTTACGGTGTATCCCTTAGTGAAAACATTTCACCTGGGAGCGGAGCCGAGCATCGATCCCAAGACTACGCAATGCCCTATTTCGAGTATGGAATACTCTATCTCTCGTGAAATCGAGAGATTTCCTCCAAATATTTTGGATAAACTTACCGAGTCTCGAATAGGCAGTCGACAAGATGTCACTACTTCAAAGCTCCCACTAGCTTGTATCTTTCATATGACCCGAAGGTCGATATGAACAAGCTATGTAACTTCTTTAAATCTATTACCCTTTCCTGATTGAAAGGAAACTTAGGCATTGTTCCTTTGAGACAGGTTCCTTTGACTCGGAGATAGGAATCACCCTAAGCCGCCTCTGAGATCTTGTCGTTAGGAATATGCACTAATTAATAGTATATAAAGAAGTGTTTATCTAAATACGGAAACCATTTGCGTTTATATTGTTTAAGATGTGTTACATATACCTATTCAACATTTCTTAGTGGTTCTGACTTTATCAAACAAAAGTCCGAGTCTTGGGTTCGTGCTACGAATGTTATATTTATCGTCAATAAGACAAACAAATTATCCTATTGAAAATGAATACGTTCGTTCCAACGAATCCGAAAACAGAAAATGAACTTTCTGTGATACTCAAGAATTGAATCCGAGATTCATTTACTTACATCACTCTCATTAGTCTATCTGAAATAACTGTCTATTGTCTATTTTATTTATCATTTAATGCAAAGCTACCTAGTTCTTCCAAAGAACTTAGCTTTTGAGAAAATTGCTAAGGATGCATTGGTCAGTGATCCGAAATCACTTTCCTTATCCTCTAATTTCCAATTTAATAATATTTTGGTTTAGCCTTAAAACTACTTAGTTTAGATGACTAACACGTATAAACATTCTTTCACATTCTTGACTTTCCTTAAATGGAAACAGTCTTGAACTAGCAGTTCGTTTGAGTAAACACTACTCTTGAACTGTGGGATGCCTAATGATAGTGTTACTACCTTGGACTATTCGATTTTTCTAATCGACAAATCATAAGAGCAAAGCTCCCACTAGTTTATCAGTTCCAAATACCGTCTAACTAGCAACACTTTGTATTTATGATTTTTCAAAGATTAGAACATCACCTAGAACTAAGCTCCCACTAGTTTATTAGTTCCAAATACTGTCTAACTAGCAATGTTGTGTTCATGATGTTTCAAAGATTATAAAATCTCCAGAACTAAGCTCCCACTAGTTTATCAGTTCCAAATACTGTCTAACTAGTAACGCTTTATTCTTGTTTTTCCAATGAATAGAAAAACTCTTGTGCAGTCCATTACACATTTCTAATGATTCAGAAAAACAATAAATTATAAGACGAAGGCTCCCACTAGTTTATCGGTTTCAAATACCGTCTAACTAGCAACGCCTTATGTATATGATTTTCCAATTTTTCAATTTAGAAATTTGTTGTGTAATTACACTTTTAAAATTCACTAAATGAATTTGTCTGATAGTCCTATATCATCTTTTGTAAACTAAGTATGGTCGTCTCTCGTTCAACACGAGTGACGTCCGTGACATTCCTATACTATGTCACTTAAGTTTTTAAAGGCTCAAGGGAAAAATCTCTTCCGAAAAATTAACTACATTCTTTTGATAATTACAACGTACTTGTTACTTCGACATTTTTAATGAAGTCCTATTACTAACAGTTTAGTAACCTAGAGATTTAGTTGTAAAATAAATATGACAGAAAGTTAAATTCAAAAATAAATTTTCACTACTAGATTTTTATTTTAGGAATAATAAACTATAAAAAGTTTATCCTACCATTCCAAGGATTTAACCTCGCACCTCAGTGCCGCCGTAGGGTAGGTCAAAGAGGTGACGGTTAAACTAAGACAATCTCTCTCAATGATTAAGCTTCGAGAATCGAACATCTCACGGGAATCAGACATCCCGGACCTTAATCATCGATTACCTTCCTTTTTCTAGCCTAGATATTTCGAAAATATCCATAAAGAGTGTGACCTACTATATCAGATCTCAAAGTACGCCCCGAGTATGCCGCTATAGGGTCGGTCAGTGACCCGACGAGTACCCAAAATCCTATCCTTTCGGAGACCAAGCCTTGAATTTTGATAGGGGTGAACACCATCCTTAGGGGGCCAAAATCAAAGCGGCTCGAGGCGTCACCCTTCTCTCACGTGCTTGCATCTATAGTAGAGGCCGTGGGGTTGGCTGTCGCCTTCCCCGCTCCCACTCAATAATTTGAAAGAGTGGTGGGTTTACTAATTACGGTTTCGGTCTTGACAATAAGAAACAATGAATCAAAGTACTCCGAAAAGGGTCGGTTAAGTAGGCAAGCCTCGCCATCTTATTCGTTGGAACATATGTGATCATCGGTCGGATCCGGCAAGAGAAGCCCGCTTGCCTTGAAGGCTTATCGGATATGCTAAGTCTTGTCGAACCCCCGTGCAAACGTCACACGTGGAGGGTAGTTAATCGAGCCGTAGCTCAGTTGAACTCGCACAACCATGGTTAGACCATTTCCGAACCCATGTACTAAGATTTTCCGATTTCTATGTTGTCACCCAAAGCGTAATCTCGTTTCTGTTTAAGGTGGGTTCACTGAGAAGCCATCACCGAAAAGCTCAACGATTTATCTAAGTGGGATTCACCGAGAATCCATCACTAAAATCATAACGATTGACAAAACCCAGGTCCTCGGTTTTTATAATTAGTTACTTAATTTTAATTAACTACCACATATTAATTAAAACAAGTATGTTAAATAATTAATCGAGTTATACACGCCTAATTTAATTCGAAATTAAATATCTACGTGTATGCATTGGAGTGGAATCATGAAGATGCATGTCATGGCAATTTCCGGTTCTGTTACATAATTTCGATCATACACGAAAAAATAAACGGAAAAATTAAACACCGAGATGGATCGTTGGTACCCCCGACTAACCTATTTTCTAAGGAAAAGTAAAACTAATTCTAAATTTTCAAATCTCGATCTTCGATCTTGATCTTGAAACTTCCGGATCTCGAACCTTCGATCTTGACACGAACCACAAACGACGAGGAGAGGAGACCGTAATATACCAATATCTTAAATATATGTATATTATAAAATTGGTTGATAAATTTTATTTTTTTTTTTTGTACAGGCCTCGGCCAAAATGCCATTGTAAAAACAAATTGCGGCAGAAACATATATATACGTTTTCTCATTGGTCTTATGACCTAATGTAATTATAGGCTAAAGCTGCCGCAAACATTAGGTTATCAAAAAAAAATTTGCCGCATAAAAAAAAACGAGCCTGTGAAAAAAAAAAAATCGGACTCCTCCCGTTTTACCTTCTTGATGATCTTCAACACCATGATCTTCGTCGTCTCGAATCCGGATCAAAATAAAATTACAAAAGGTACTACCTTATTACAATTTTCGATCAAGAATAAATTTAAATACAAATCCTATGCTCAATTGATACTAATCAAAAGAGCTACAAAACAGATCTACCGGGTAAACAGTACCAACCCCAATCCATCTCTTCAACCACAACAATCACAAGCATACAACATGATATTTTCGAAAATAATAAAATTAAAAACGAAAATGAAGCAATCTACACATGCTTATTCCACTCATTAGATCTAAAATTCACATACTTTGATTGCTAGATCAAAGGCTCTGATACCACTTGTATGATGTAATATCGCCGGATGGATCATAGATCCACCCGATTACGCAGCGGAAAGTACAAGATCTAGATCTAGTCAACCAAAGCACATATAATAATAGATCTAAACCTACGAGGGGGTTAGATTACCAACCTTTTTATGGTGCAAAACTCCAAGAACAAAAGGTCAATCCAATCCGAGCTAGTTGAGAGCCTAGTTGAGAAGCCAAAGTCTTCCAACGTGTGTCTCCAAGCACCACCAGGTGGATGGTGTTTCAAGCCGCTTGACCTCCTCGATATGCTACCGGAATAATCCTGAGGATTATCCCAACTCGAAACCCTAGTATTATAGCCGAAAATTCTAAGCTATAATACTCCCAATAATTCGAAATTATGTGTTGTCATAAGGCTTGGGAGAACTCTCATTATATAGGAGAGTAATCCTTGTCCTCAAAGGATTTAAAAATTAAGAGATAATTATTAGATTAATCATTATTTCAAATAAAAGATAAATATATAATATATCCCAAACAAATTAGGATAAATAAATATATTATCTAATATTCCATGATTTATCACTTAACAAATAAATGCTTAAATCATATGTTAAATAATTATCCAAGAAAACTAATTTCCCAATAATTAATTAATACAAAATGCGCCCCAAACCCTAGGCATTAAGGGGTACACGCATTTTTACACACAATGGGCCGAGTCCACGAAAAATTTATTTTCCATGTATTTAATTATCTAGTCCAACTAAACAATTAATCCACATATCAATTAAATAGTCCAATCCAACTATTTAATTATAATTGAGGTGAAACGACGAGAAAACATATGTTATGTTAGGAGCCACGTCGGGGACCATGGACCCATATTCAGTAGCTACAATAAATTAAATAATATTATCCGTCAGACCGAACAATAAAATTCAATCTATTAATTCCGGGATTACACCACCATAAACCCGAAACTGAACTCTGCCGAATATAGATAACTTACACTCAACCATGAGTTGATAAGTGTCCACTGATATAATCATTACATATGGATAAATCCTTCATAGACTGTTCGTTTCGATTCGGGATATCTCCGTAAACCCTTCTCGAAACCTCTTATCCTTATTTACTATTAACCCCTAGTGATCAATTAGTTCATAACTAATATAACATGAACTCCCGGGATCGATCAGTTTCTAGGATTAACAAATAAGGGAACTGTCTGTCTACTTCCTGAGGGAAGGAATGGATTCCATATATGTGATAGCACAGACTACTCACTCATCCCAGAATAGAGCCAACGAGAGGTGTTGGACCACATACTGTGAAGTGATCCTTACTAACACATCAAACTCTACCCTAGTTTAAGCAGTTGTCTGTGATCACCTCAGGATTGAGATTAATCCATATATGATCATCTTGTGATTCGATAAGACTTCTCGATCACGGAATTATATCGAGAACTCAAATCAAATCGGTCCAAATTTCTATATGATTATCATCATATATAAATGCCCCACTAGGTACCCTATTACCGACAAATTCCGAGATAAGCATCACACACCTAAAGTGTTCAAGCATTATTATCAAATTAATCTTGAGACCCGTACTCAGATTAATTAACGCTACGGACTAAGTTAATTTTAAGTACATCTCACTAACTCAATCCTCTTGTGTATAGCCATACACTGAGTTATGTGATTACATAAACGAGGTACTTAGGGTTTTCAGTAGTGTCTTAATTATAAGCATACATGTATATAATAAGATGAATTATTAATTTGTCCTAAAACAATTACATAATTGTCTTTCGGGCACTACACCTAACAACATTCATCTTGGGGAGAATCCTAACGTAGTTCTGGTCAGGGGCGGCGATTTTTGACATGGGGGTCAGAAATTTATCAAATTTTTTTTCTGTATCACACTTGTACTTGGATATTCAATTCTATACATGTAATTATGGGGAAATAGATAAAGATATGAGGTCAATACATAAAAATAAGGGGGGGTCTATTACACATATATATGTGTTTATAAAAAAAATTATCTACTATTTGTACATAATATTTTTATTTTAAGGGGTCGGCCGCACCCCACGGCTCTATTTAGAGCCGCCCCTGGTTCTAGTTCAACCATTCTTGAAGGGTGCTACGAATTTTCATTGCTGGAAGCGCGCCATTAGTATGGTTTTGTCTACAAGAGGTAAAATGTAATTTGTTGACGGCAGTCTTCCAATACCACTTGAGACTGATAAGGACTATGAAGCATGGTGCGAGTGCAATGATCTTGTTATCACATGGCTGATTAATTCGGTTGAAAATTCAATTTCATAGAGCATTTTCCGGTTAACTACGGCAAAAGAGGTATGGGATGATCTTAATAAACGATTTGGTACTGATAATGTGTATAGGTTGTCTAGTCTTGAGGAAGAAATTTATTGTACCAAGCAAGGCACACTTTCTGTGACTGAATATTTCACAATGTTTAAGAGTTTATGGTATCAATTTCAGGTTGTTAGACCAATTTCACCCTCTACTTGCAGAGCTTTAAGGATTTACAGAGACTATAATCAAACAGATTATGTTATAAGGTTTAAAAAAGGGTTAAATGACAGTTATAGTACTGTCAGGTCTCAAATCTTGAAGTCCAAGCCCTTGCCAGATGTATAAACTACCTTCTCCATGGCCTTGCAGCATGAAACACAACTTAATTACTATATGCAAATAGGAGAAAGTGTAGCTTTAAATGTCAGACAGAGGCCTGTTGATTCTTTTAGACCAAATCCAGGTGCAGGACAGACAAATCTTGGGGCTGGCAGATGTTTTGGAAGAGGTAACAATAGGAATTTTCAAGGTACTACCAAAAAGTTGCAGTGTACCTATTGTGGCAAAGAAGGGCATACAACTGATAGATTCTATAGAAATTAAGTATAGTTTCCTCAATGTAAGAGGAAGAGGCAGGGTGGCATCATGGCAAACCATGTAGGTTTTGATCAAGATGCATATTCAAATCTAGATCAGTCTACCGCACATTTGTCTTTTGATGGTCGTGCATTTTCACAAGATACTTATGTGGATAACACAATGACCAAGTCCCAGTATGACAACATAATGAACATGCTAAGGAATGTCAAAATAAAGGACACTGACACAGAATCCATCTCACTACAGCATCAGCACACACCTTCTGTTATGACTGCCAATGTCCAGGTTCAATCCACTGGACAGTCAGGTATTTTTTTTAATTGGATTATGGATAGTGGAGCTACAGATCATGTTGTGCATAATGTTCATCTCATGACTAAATGTACACCCACACAAGGATCAACTGTTACTTTACCCACAAGAGCAAAGCTGTAGTATCACACATTGGTGAAGTACCAGTTAATGATCATTTAACACTTAAACATGTTTTGTGTGTCCCTGATTTCTCATATAATCTAATGTCTGTTAGAAAGCTTATATCAGTAACTAATTGCTCTTTGTCTTTTAGCACTAATGATTGTGTTATTCAGAATATTCCAACCAAGAAGATGATTGGTTCAGTTGATCTAGAGAATGGATTATACATGTTGAAAGGCAAAGTTGATATGTCAGATCTTCAGTCTTCCTTTGTTGGTCCTATTCTTTCTAATAGTCTGCTATGGCACTATAGATTGAGTCATCCTTCTGTTCAAAGGCTACAGATATTGAAAAAAAATGATATACATGATGTTGTTTTTCCTTCACATAATGAGTGTCATGTTTGTTCTTTAGCAAACATAAAAGACTTATTTTTCCTTATAGTGTTACTGTTACACGTGATATTTTTGATTAGCTTCATATTGATATATGGGGTCCAAACAGACATTGTACTCATAATGGAGAAGTCTATTTTTTTTGTCAATTGTGGATGATATTAGTAGATACTTATGGGTGTTTTTAATTGAAAAAAAAAGGTGAGGCTTAAAATCTTGTAAAACAATTCTGTGAACGGGTCCATACTCATTATAATAGGCATATTAAAACCATTTAATCTGATAATGGTTTACAGTTTCATTTGACACAATTTAATGCTGATAGAGGCATTACACATGAAACTTCCTGCACACACACACACCACAACAAATGGTGTCGTTGAAAGGAAGCATCAACATCTTTTAGCCACTACTAAAGCACTTAGATTTCATGCTAACATTCCTATGATATATTGGGGTATATGCCTACAACATGCTGCTTATTTGATCAACATCACTCATACTCCTCTCTTAGATAATCAATGCCTTTATTCTCTATTTTTTAACATTAATCCTGCATATGATACCCTAAAAGTCTTTGGTTGTTTAGCCTTTGTAAGCACTAATATGCAGGGTAGGGGTAAATTTGAAGCAAGAACTAGGAGATGTTCTTATTTAGGCAATACAGCACACACAAAATGCTGTATATTCATTGATCTTGACATAGGACAACTCTTTGTATCCAGAGATGCACATTTTCATGAATCCACATTTCCTTTTTCTGATCATGCTTCTAATCTTACTGATGATCTTGTTTTACCTGTCCCTACTCTTCAATATCCTTTAGATATTTCTGCCAATATGGAGCAAAATCAACCACCACAACCTGTTGAGGATCCCATTAATCATTTTGATGCTTCACCAGAAGTTCATGTGGATCAACCTACTAGGAAGTCTACTAGACACAAGGTTGTACCATTATACTTAAAAGATTATCATACTGGAATCAATTCTTCTACTCCTCACTTGATACAAAATTTGGTATCCTATTCTAATATTTATGATTCTTACAAGGCTTTCACTAACGTTCCACTGATGAAGACAAGAAACCCACCACATACAAAATTGCAGCTCAAAATCCAGAATGGCAGAAAGCAATGAAAGTTAAACTGGATGCATTTCATAACACAAACACTTGGACCCTTGTGCCATTACCACAAGGAAAAGTTCCAATTAGATGCAAGTGGGTTTACAAAATAAAAAGGAAAGCAGATGGTTCTATAGAAAGATATAAAGCTAGGTTAGTAGTTAAAGGCTATACACAAACAGAGGGTGTTGATTTATTGGAAACTTTTTCTCCAGTAGCCAAGATTTCTACTATTAGACTCTTTATGAGTATTGCAGCAATGAAAGGTTGGCATATCCATATGTTAGAGGTTAATACAGCCTTTCTTGATGGAGATCTAGATGTAGAGGTGTATATGAGGCCACCTCAAGGTTTATCAATTCCTAATTCTAATACGGTGTGTAGTCTCAACAAATCTCTCTATGGTCTTAAACAGGAAAGTAAACAATGGAATGCCAAACCCACATGTACATTGGTTCAAGCTGGATATAAACAGTCAGTCAATGATCATTGCCTATTTACAAATGGTCAAGATGATGATTTTGTGGCACTTTTGTTCTATGCGGATGACATTATAGTTGGCAGTTTGAATCTTTCTACAATTCAAGGCCTCAAATCATTATTGGATAAGGCCTTTATTATCAAAGACTTAGGGGAATTGAAGTATTTTCTAGGATTTGAAGTTACAAGGGCTAATTTTGGAATTGTGATGAACCAAAGAAAGTACTGTATTGATCTTTTATCTGAATTTGGTCACTTAAGCTAAAAAAACATCTCTTATTCCTATGGATCATGGCAAAGCACTAGACAAAGAAGACTCCCCACCACTAGACAATAACACCTACTACTGAAGTTTAGTGGGGAAATTAATGTATTTAGGGAATACAAGGCCTGATATTGCCTTTGTTATTCAACAACTGAGCCAATTCATGGATAAGCCTACTGAAAACCACCTAGAAGCTGCTCATCAACTACTCAGATACCTCTAAAATGCTTCAGGACAAGGGTTATTCTTTCCATCAATTGGTGTTCCCACTCTAAAGGCTTTCTTGAACTCAGATTGGGGCATATGTTCTATTACTAGGAGATCAATCACATGTTTCAATCTATTCCGAGGTGATTCTCTTGTCTCTTGGAAATCCAAGAAACAAAACACATTCTGTAGAAGTTATTCTGAGGCAGAGTACATGGCATTAGCTATTAAAGCTTGTGAGATCCAATGGATGCTCTATCTTTTGGCAGATTTTCACATCCATCATTCACAGATTGTTCCATTGTTCTGTGATAGTAAGAGTTCCATGTATATAGTTGAACATCCTATCTTTCATGAGTGTACTAACGTATAGAAATCGAATGTGATTTTGTTAAAGAAAAGTATCAAGCAAAGCTGTCAAAAACAATGCCTGTTAAGACAGCAGACAATATGGCTGACTTACAAAGCCCACAGACAGAACAACATTACAAAGATCGTTGCCTATATATCCTATCAAAGACATCTATCACAATATTAATGCAACAGCAGCAGCAGTTGGAATGCAAGCTGAATTGGAAGCAATTTTAGCTTGAGGGGGTGTTACAAATATAGCACAGCATCAGCAGTTGGAATTTTCTTGGGCATTAGGTCGAGCATTTACATAACATGTCAATTAGGAAGTTAGGTAGTAGCAGTTAGTTTGTTAGAATGTTGTAACTGCTGTTATATGCACTATATAAGTATGAACACAATAGATCAGCAGCTCATAACTTGAAATTCATAATTGTATGAAGCAAAATACACTTGATTTTAATATTCTAGTTTTCCTGCCTATTCTCCATATTCAAATTCTTGAAGAAATACGGAGTTCTTTATCTGCTCCAGCTTCTTTTGAGCTATGTTTTTAGTTTTAGCAATTATCACAGTAAACCACCGGTGTAGAAGAAACTCATATGCTCAACTCTTTAAATAGTAATGACGGCCTTTTCAATTACTTGGTTTGGACATCAGGTGAATGAGAAATTCATACTCAAAGTAAGAGGTGTAAACGCGTCGATTTCGGCCCATCGGTCTATTTTGTTAAGTCCAGCTTATTAGAAATTTAATGAGATTGACCTAGTTTGAATAGCACAAGTCATGCCTCACCTTTCCGGACGTGGGCAAAGCTGGTTCAACATGGATAATGGAAGCCATAATGGTTATTTTGATTGGAAGTGACTTAGTAAGTGCTTGTACTTCAAGTTTGGCTCTCCTATATATTCTCCAAATGACTGGAAATTCAATACACATAATTTAGCAAGTAGTACGCACAAATTAACATTTATAGAAGATCCATACAATGAAATATTTGTCAAAAACAATCTTTTTGTCACTCTAAGGAAATATACATGTATATATTTAAAAAATGTTTGAAAATAATAAAAACTTGAATCTCTAAATTCTTTCATATTGCGGTGGATGTATAGTATGGTGTACAAAATCTATTGAATACAGATCTTGTTAACAGATTCTGATTCAGCTGTATTTTAGCCGGATATGGAGAATTAGAATCTGGAAAAAAAACAGATTACCATCTCTTACAGATTATACTGCAAGTGTAGAGTTTCATTCTCTACGTGGATCAGTGGACTCTGCCAAAACCCAAGTAGAAAATATAACCGGTAGAAGCAACGTGCCTTCTTCATCGTGGATAGAAGAGATACGTAGGTCTGGAGGGGCACATCCAAAATGATGAGACATGCCTCTTCGTCTGATCTGTTGGATGCTGTCAGCTCTCCTGAAATTGAAGATGGTTCTTCTCAATCTCGGTTGCCATCTACCATGGAGAAGCGCAACCATGCTAAAATCAGGGACGGGTCTCCAAAACTGCCGCCGACTGAGAAGCGGAATCACGTTGAAAGTGTTGAGCTGACTCTCGATGATTGGCTACCATGGGGAAGAGGGGAGGGCTATAAATGTTGTTAGTTGTTTTGCAATTTTTTAACACTTTCTTTGAAAGTCAGAACAATATATTTTAAAAGAGGAAGAGAAGCCTGAACACAACTTATAATTTTATTTGTAACAAGAGACTTAACTTTTTTTTTGTTGACTTGTGACTTGGTTTACAACAATAGCTTCCTCAAATATTTATACTACTCTTAGGAGAATTCTAGTTTTCCTCCTGAAGATGTCTAAATCGTCACGGGTGTCCTTGCGGTGTATGGATGGTGGATATCCAGGTCAGATTTAAGGTGTGGTGTTACTCCATGGGTGGTGGTACGGAGAGAGAGTTAGAATGGAGAGAGCTTTGGCTTGCAAGTATATCGTGTATTTCATATATCTCATCCCTTTTTAGTTTACAATGACCACCCCTTTTATAGAGGTGGATAACTTAGGGAATAAGTAATCTATTAGATATTTTACTAATAGCTAGGTCTTACTTAGATACTAAGCAAGACGAAATATCTAAGTTACAAGTGGGAAAAGATCTGGATCAATCGGCGGCCATCTCTCTCTGAGAGTCGCAAGAGAGCAAGCCCTCTTTGGCCTCGCCCCCGCGGCGACCCCTCTTGACTTGCCTGGATGAGATTCACAGGATCTCACAGCACTTGCCTGGGACCGCAAATGCCTTGGTCGCGCGAGGTGAGACACAAGATGGCCGCCCCTTTGCGATCTCTCTTGTCATGCCGGAGGATGGCCGCAGTGGTTGTCCCTCACTGCTGAGGTGGTGGAATTATTTATACCCATCACCTCCATTCATGCATTTTCATTTTCTAGAAAGACTTTTAAACTTTCAAGCATCCTTTTCATTTTTCTATGACACAATAAACTAAAAGTTTAATTAATGAATCTAGAAAATAATCATTTTTTTCTTTTCAAATAAAATTTATCCAACAATGCCTCCCATAAATTGAATTTGCTATTTGGCTCTGCAAGACGTTGGTTTCTTTTTCTTTCTTGTAGTTACTTTGATCTTTGCCTTCCTTTCGAGTAGATTAATCGGCAACGGCATGCAATGGTGATGACGCTCAAAATGATACACCTTACGGCATCAACATTTCACTCATTCTAAGCTAAAAGTAGTAGTTTTCGACCATTTATATGAGCCATTTAAGTTGAATGTCATAAGCCGGGTTAATGAGTCGAGTAATTTGCATTTTACGTTTTTCCCTAATTCGATATTATTCCGTGCATTATTGGACTATTTTCAGGTTACAAAGATTGGGTCAAGTGTTAGTGATAGATTATGGGCCGAGCTGGACGAAGAAACGGACCTAGGGTGTTCCAAAACCTTCAGTTAAGTAAGCAGAGCAGAAAAAGACAAAAATGCCCTTGAAGCCGCGTGAAGCCTTGCCGTAGCCGCGGGATCCAGAACAATACAAACCACGTTTTCTTGGACGAAGGGTAGATCTAGGTGTTACTAAGTCGGTTTATAGCACTATAAATAAGTGGAACCAGCACGAATTTCAATGTACAGTTTTCCACAAGACAAATACATTATATTCAATAAAAGTTCTCTTTGTTCTTTTTCTCTATGAGTTCTAGTCATGGATCCAATGGATTCACCACCTAGGGAGCGATCTGAGAATGATCTGCACTCGTCTTCGAGGGTATGATTTTCAGGCTTTCTAGATGTAGATCTGTCATTATTTTCCTTGAGATTAGTATGATTTGATTGTTTATATTAGTTCTGCTATGTAGTAGTTAGTTTATTTCACCCCATGAATGTTTAAATCTGAATCGTTGATGAAGAAATCATGAATGAAAGGTTGTGTTCTTCAGAGCCCGTGACGGTCTTTATCGCGGCTGTGAAAACTTATTAAACCCTAATTCATGATAATCAGCACCAGCTATATCTGATCGGCAGATTTAATTTACATGTTTTTAGCCTAATCAACTATATGAATGTTTCATAAATTAACATGAAGGACTTGCAAGGTGAAGTGTTAGTTCGGACGATGTCTTGAACGATCCTTAGGAACGTGCTAGTCAATCCACGATAGCTGCTTAGAGAGGTCCTCGGTCTTGAACCGGCTAGTCCTAGTTCTTATTGCTTGTGAATTAATACAACCAACAAAGGAGGTTAATTGCACATAGGCACCTACTGTCCTTTCAATGGAAGTAGCGTAACATTAGGGATTAGCACCCGTAGCTGTTAAAGATCTAAAATTTACAAATGGGGATGATTGATGCATGATGTGGGGGGAATACTAATCACTTATAGTTTGAACTAATTCTTATAATACTCATAGGAGTATAATTATTTGGTCTTGCGCGTTATTGTCACCACTTTTACTTCTCTGTTCTATAGTTGGTCGTAGACCATAATCGTGATACTCAATCTAAGATTAATCTGTGTTTTTACAAGTCTCTGTGGGATTCGAACTTGACTCGCCAATACTCTGCCACGATAGACCTAGTTGTATTGCGAGTAGAAGACCGTACCACATTGCGGGCACGATCAAGATTTTTGGCGCCGTTGCCTGAGACTCGTGTCAAAAATACTTGTTAATTTAGTTTGAAAGTCTGTATGTATTTTGTTTTCGAAACTATTTTAGAGTCTGTTAATTATCTGAGTCGTGTAGTGTCTGTTCAGATTGGTTTTGGGAAATTTGGTTCGGGAAGCTGCGAGAATCACTCCCGCAGCCGCACCGACCGGATTTTAACAGAAATCGTTTATGTTTCATCAGAGTATGTATTATTGTTTTCGAGTCTGCCAGGGCGTGTGTAACAGCCGCCTGGACAAGTAACTAACCTTTTTCTTTTTTTTGCGTCTTGTAGTACGGTACACGAAGTTCAGCGGCAGGCTCGAGTTTAATGCTGAAATTAGAAAGTATGCAAAAAAGAAATGAAAAGAATCACGAGAAAGAAAGAGGCCGGCTGATGAGGTGAGATCAGACGGAGAAAGTGAGAAGTATGGAGATGAGGAGATTCCTCATCTAGAGTAACAGGGGAGACAATGGCACAAAAGGGGCTAATGGAAGAAGGAACGAAGCAGGAGTAGTGGTACAAGCAGACAGAAGGACGTGACAGAGTTATGCAATGCCAACGATTGTGCAGTTCGCGCCAGCAATTGTTCAACCGGAGAATGCGGCCGAAGTTTTTCATCCGTAGCCTACAGATGGTGACAAATTACACTACATTCCATGGAGTGCCAAACGAAGACCCAAGTTTGCATGTCACCAACTTCTTGGAAATTGTTAGCACAATCAAACCATCAGACGTGCCCGAAGATAACATCAAGCTTAAATTGTTTCCATTCACGCTGAAATATAAGGCAAAGATATGGTTGTTGTCTCTAGCAGCAGGATCCATCCAATCTTAGACAGATTTACTGCAGAAGTTTATGAATAAGTACTGCCCACTTTGGAAGTCCTTGCAAATGAGACAAGACATTATGAATTTCAAGCAGAAACCGGCCGAAACATTTGAAGAAGCTTGGGAAATATTTAAGGAGGCACAACAGAAATGCCCTCGCCATAATATTACCCTACCTAACCGTGTGCATAGTTTCTATCATGGACTGAGGCCAAGCGAACAAATGAGAGTTGATGCGTCAATCAATGGATGTTTCATGACTTTATTATCACCGTGATGAAGTCAAGAGAAACTGGAACAAATCACACTTACTATCCAATAGGGAACACACCAGACTGAGAGTGTAAAAATAGCTGAAGGCATATTTGGAGAAGCCACTTCCCAAAAGATCATATACCAACTAATGGTAATGAATGAGAAAATGGATGGCATGCAAGATCGCATTTCCAAGGTAGAGAAGGTCCAAGGAATTATGATATCCAACACCGAGGACGTGAAATATTTGGGAAGGCAAGGAAATCCATATCAGGGCAGATATCGCCCAGATTCTCATGACCACCCTGGTTTTCGACTAAGTGATCCTACTAGTGGAGAGAGACCAAAGAAAATTGGTGGGATTATGCCTCAATTCAATAAGTCCGGTGGTTGGGAAGTAGCCATGGATAAAATGAGCTCAACTGTGACCGAAACGGTCAATCAATTAACCAAATCCATGAGCAAGCTCAGCGCAAACTTCACAACTTATTGTCAGAAGGACGATACAAGACTGACCAATCAAGAAGCCTTAGTGCAAAATCTGTCACACCAAGTGGGGTTGATTGCCGAAAAAGTGTCAGTCCGTCCTCCAGGTGGTTTGCCAAGAAACATAGAAAAGAACCCGAAAGACGTGAATGCTATCATGACAAGGAGTGGAAAGGAATTACCTGAACCAATCATCAAAGAAGAACCAGAGTTCAGTGATGAGCAGCATGCAGTAGAATCAGAAGCATTGGGGATACCGAGCCCGCACGACTTCAGTCCGTAGCCACGAACATCTACAGAAATAACAGACGAGCATGGAGCACAACAGCAGACGGCAGGTAAGTCGAAACGAACTATAACTATTAATCATGCTACTATACCCTATCCCCCTAGTAAATTGAAGCCTAATCATGATGATGCTAGATATAAAGAGTTTATTGAAATGTTTAAAAAGCTGCAAGTTAATATTCCCTTGGTAGAGGCTCTGGCAGGAATGCCAGAGTATGCTAAGTTTCTTAAAGAAGCAGTCTGTACCAAAATAAAGTTATTAGATCTTGATACTATTTTCCTAAATGAGGAATGCTCAGCGGTCTTGCAACACAAACTGCCTCCTAAGTGTAAAGATCCTAGAAGCTTTATCATACCATGTACAATTGGAGGAGTATGCTTAAACAAAGCACTGTGTGATCTAAGGGCAAGCGTCAACTGATGCCGCTCTCTATTTTTCATAAGTTAGATATAAAGTAATTAAATGAGACATCAATTACCCTTCAATTGGCAGATAGATCTATGAAACAACCATGTGGGGTTGTTGAGGATGTTCTAGTAAAAGTTGAAAAGTTTGTGTTCCTAGTGGATTTTGTGGTGCTAGACATGGAAGTAAACATCGATGTTCCACTAATCATAGGAAGACCTTTCCTAGCGACTAGTAAGACGTTAATGGATGTTCATAAATAAGAGCTAATCTTAAGAGTGAACGAGGACAGTGTGGTCTTCAATGTGATGAAGCGATGGGTTATACGCGAGATGAAGGAGAAGCATGCAATATGCTGGATGACATTGAGGAGCTAGTTTTGAAATTACAACAGCAATGGGCAGTTGCTCTTGAAGTTGCAGAAACATTGTTGTTGAAAGAAGAAGAAGAAGAAGAAGAAGAGGAGAAAGTCTGGCCTGGGTGCAGCGAAGGTCATGTACAAGAAATAGAACCTATATCTTCTGTGGATATAGAAGTACCCATTCATAGACCTTCGTGGAACAAATTATTTGATTTGCAATTAACTGGTAAGATACTGAAATCGTCGTTGGAAGAACCACCAAAAAAATTTAACGTTTAAACCATTGCCCTCTCATCTGAAGTACGTATAGTTACAATATGATACTCTCCCCCTGATTATTTCAGTAGACTTATCGCCGTTAGAGGAGGTGAAATGTTTAAGAGTACTGAGGGAGCATAAAGGAGCATTTGGGTGGACCATTGCAGACATTCGAGGAATAAGCCCCTCGGTGTGCATGTATAAAATCTCTGTCGATCCTGAGAAGAAAGCAGTGGCTCAACATCATAGAAGGTTGACACCGTAGTTGAAAGATGTTGTTAAGGAGGAGATCATAAAGATGCTGGAAATGGGAATCATATTCCCAATGGCTGACAGTGAGTGGGTAAGCGCAATTCATGTGGTGCCCAAGAAAGGAGGATTCACTGTCCAACCTAATGAGTTTGACAAATTGATCCCTATAAGACTAATTACTAGACATCGAGTCTGTGTCGACTTTAGGAAACTGAACGACGCAACTCGAAAAGATCATTTTTCCCTACCATTTATCGACCAAATGCTAGAGAGATTAAGCGATCATGCTTTCTATTGTTTCTTAGATGGATATTCTGGTTACTACTTGATCTATATTCTCCATAAGACCGTGAGAAAACAATTTTCACATGTCCCTATGGAACATTTGCCTATAACCGTATGCCCTTCGTACTCTTAAATGCGCCAGCTACATTCCAGAGGTGCATGATGTCTTTATTTGCAGACAAGGTGGAGGATTTTTTAGAAATATTTATGGATGATTTTTCTGTCGTTAGAGATAGCTATGAAGGATGATTGGATAATTTGAGCAAAGTGCTGAAACGATGTGAAGAGACAAACCTAGTGCTTAATTAGGAAAAGTGTCATTTCATGGTCACTGAAGGAATTGTGTTAGGTCATAGGATTTCAAAGAATGGAATGAAAGTGGACAAAGCCAAGATTGAAGTGATTGAGAAGTTACCACCTCCAACAAACTTAAAGACACTGTGAGCCTTTCTTGGCCACGCATGATTTTATGGGAGGTTCATAAAGGATTTCTCTAAGATTTCTAGACCTTTGACCGAATTGCTTGCAAAAGACGTACCTTTCGTCTTTGGAGAAGAATGCAATGAAGCATTCAACAAATTAAAGCAAATGTTGATAACTGCCACAATCCTAGTATCATCAGATTGGAATAAACCTTTCGAGCTAATGTGTGATGCAAGCGATATAGCGGTTGGAGCAGCACTGGGCCAGAGAGAGGATGAAATCTTTAAACCAATCTACTACGCTAGTCGTACCCTCAATAGTGCCTAGAGGAATTACGTAACCACAGAGAAGGAACTCTTGGCTGTTATCTTTGCATTTGACAAATTTAGACCTTACCTGGTAGGATCTAAAGTCACGGTTTTCACTGACTATGCAGCCTTGAAGTATCTTCTGACCAAGTAAGACTCCAAGCCAAGATTCTACTTCTACAGGAGTTTGATGTGGAGATTAAAGATAAAAAAAGGGTTCCCAAAAAAGATAAGAAAGGGCCTGAGAACCAGGTGGCTGATCTCCTGTTGAGGCTAACACTGATGGAAGAAGGACAAACTACTGAGATCGAGGAGTATTTTCCAGGTGAACAACTTTTTGCCGTCTCAGTAGTAGCTCCAGCCGAGTCTCAGCCTAGACACAATACATCAAGAGTGGGAAAGGTGTACCCATGGTTTTCAAACATAGTAAATTATCTTGCGGAAAGATACCTACCACCAGAATTCACGAGTATGGATAAGAGAAAGTTCTTTACAGACTTACAACATTATTACTGGGACGATCCCTACATGTATAAGATGTGCCCTGATAACATTCTTAGGAGATACGTCCATGATGACGAGATTCCGAATATTCTGAGCCAATGCCATTCAATGGAAGTTGGAGGCCATTATGGGCCAGACAAAATAGCAGCCAAGGTACTGTAGTGTGGGTTTTATTGGCCGGAAATATTTAAATCTTCATACGATTTTACTAGAGCCGGTCATTCCTGTCAAATGGTAACATTTCTAAGCGGAACGAGATGCCACTGCATAGTATCCTTGAGGTCGAGCTATTCGATGTTTGGGGAGTTGATTTTGTTGGGCCTTTTACATCATCAGAATCGAATCGTTACATCCTGGTAGTAGTCGACTATCCAAATAGGTGGAGGCGGTGGCTTCACCTACAAACGATGCCAGGGTTGTCTTGGGATTTATTAAGAAAAACATTTTGACGAGGTTTGGGGTACCAAGAGCCATAATTAGTGATGGAGGGAGCCATTTTTGTAATAGGTTGTTTGAAAAGCTGATGATAAAGTATGGGGTTGCGGCATAAGATTGCAGCAGCATATCACCCCAGACAAGTGGACAAGTGGAAGTGACGAATAGAGAAATAAAGAGGATTTTAGAGAAAATTGTGAATCCCACGAGAAAGGATTGGTCTTTGAAATTAGACGACGCTCTATGGGCGTACAGAACTACTTATAGGACCATAATTGGGATGTCACTATATATGATAATTTTTGGAAAGTCGTGCCATTTTCAGGTTGAGCTAGAGCATCGTGCCCTGTGGGCTACTTGGTTCTTAAACATGGACGAGGGCTTTGCCAGAGAAAATAGATTATTAGAGTTGAATAAATTGGAGGATTTTAGATTGCAGGCATATGAGAATTCCAAGATTTATAAGGAAAGAACGAAACGCCAACACGACAAAAGATTTCTGAATAATACCTTCACTGTTTGAGACAATATGCTAGTATACAATACGCGTCTTCGTCTATTTCCTGGGAAGTTGAAATCCAGATGGTTTGGACCATATGTCGTCACAAAAGTCTTCAATTCAGGTGTGTGTGAAGTTAAGGATGAACACACTGGGAGGAGTTACACAGTGAACGTCCATAGGCTGAAGCATTACCTAGAGCGCAATTACGACTCTGAGTTGGAAGTCTTTATGTTGGACGACCCAAAATACGAATGAAATGAGCCCTATTAGTACAGTCGAGCTGGCGACTATAAATTCAGAACTATTTCTAAAGTTTTATTTATTGCTTTTGTTTATTTAAGTTTGTTTGAGTCAATAAATTAGCATGACAATCGCAAGGTTTTTTCATCACATATATCTTTGGTCCTTCGACTCGAGATATTTGTGGTTTTTTCCTTCACGATTCTCATGTGATACTCTCATAAAAGTTTTCGCGTCTTGTGACGGTCCATAAAGAATAAAGTAGCTTAGACTGTTTTTGCGAATTCATCATGTACCTCATTTTCTTATTGCCCAGCGCATGTTAGTGATTTTTGGAGTGTTTTGCGATACAGGACGATAGAGCAACTAGGAACTAATTGAGATCAGTTCGGTTCCACGATTTATCAAGACACTTGGATAGAAAATTCCAGAGCTAAGTACCTTTTCTTTTCTTTTCTTTATTATTAGTCATTGGGGACAATGTCTATAATAAGTGGGGGGTAAGGGAGGTCTTAGCTTGTTAATCGAAAAAGGGAATAATTTTAAACTATAAAACACTATTTATTGCACGTCTTGAGTAAGGAATCGGTAGAAAAATATCCCAAGAACGATTTGAAGTTAATTATAGCATATTCAGTTTAGTATGGAAGAATGAGCATGTGCTATGTTGCAGGAAGTAGTGACTTATTAATTAGTATTTTGCCATTTGCATTCAATTTTTGAGCACATAATCTGAGTGAGAATTAATTGGATAAGATGAAGAGTTATCGTAGACCGGGAATCGATACCTGTCAGTGGATATACTTTAACCAATTGTTGTAGGATGATGGTAGCAATCATGATTCCACAAAAGGTAAAACGGTACAAAACGGGCTTACGAGTGAGAGAGGAAAAAAAAGTGAGAAATCTACCAAGCGAAGCCAATGGAGCGTAAAATGCACGGCTATTGCATAAAAGAAAAAAAAAGAATAATAAGGAAAGAAGAAAAAATATATAATAAAGGCATGAGGGAAGCAAACTCGTAGCAATAAAGGCACGACCCTCGTATAAAAAAGAAACAAACGAGGATAATGAGTAAAACTCGGTCCCTAAATCCGCCCGGCCAAAGTAAGGTTTCATGTTGATTGCCTGAGTCTGAAAGCAAGAGAAGCGAGTGTGTACACTATCAAGTTGAGGTTGTGGGATCGCTACAACTTCATTCTTTTCACAGATGCGCTATCACAAAAGATTCATCACACGACACATTGATGCATGGCGAGTACTGATTAATGAGAAGCTTATAGATTGTCACATGTTGCATGTTCTGCTAGAAATAATGACTGAATGTGTGGTAATTAATGGGGATTTCTCTTGGAGGCACATTCCGCCTTGATACTCTGCTCGATGATGAGCAAAAGGCTAGTGGGGGTAGTTGATGACGCTCAAAATGATACACCTTATGGCATCAACATTTCACTCATTCTAAGCTAAAAGTAGTAGTTTTCGATCATTTATATGAGTCATTTGAGTTGAATTTCATAAGTCGGGTTCATGAGTCGAGTAATTTGCATTTAACGTTTATTTTCCCCAATTCGATATTATTTCATGCATTATTGGACTATTTTCAGGTTACAAAGATTGGGCCAAGTGTTAGAGATCAATTATGGGCCGAGCTGGACAAAGAAACGGACCCATGGTGTTCCAGAACCTTCAGTTAAGTCGGCAGAGCAGAAAAAGACAAAAATGCCCTGGAAGCCGAGTGAAGCCTTGCCGCAGCCACGGGATCCAGAACCTTATAAACTGTGTTTTCTTGGATGAAGGGTAGATCTAGGTGTTACTAAGTCAGTTTATAGCACTATAAATAAGTGGCATCAGCCACAAATTTCAATGTACAATTTTCCACAAGACAAATACATTATATTCAATAAAAGTTCTCTTTGTTCTTTTTCTCTATGAGTTCTAGTCACGGATCCGACGGATTCGCCACCTAGGGAGCGATCTGAGGAGGATCTGCACTCGTCTTCGAGGGTGTGATTTTGCGGCTTTCTAGATGTAGATCTGTCATTATTTTCCTTGTGATTAGTATGATTTGATTGTTTATGTTAGTTATGCTATGTAGTAGTTAGCTTATTTTACCCTATGAATGCTTAGATCTAAATCATTGGTGAAGAAATCATGAATGAAATGTTGCATTCTTCGAAGCCCACGACGGTCTTTATCACAGCTGTGAATACCTAGTAAACCCTAATTCATGATAATCGGCGCCAGCTGCGTCTGATCGGCAGATTTAATTTACATGTTGTTAGCCTGATCAACTATATGCATGTTTTCGTTAAATTAACATGAAGGACTTGCAAGGTGAAGTGTTAGTTCGGACGATGTCTTGATCGACCCTTAGGAACGTGCTAATCAATCCATGATAGCTGCTTAGGGAGGTCCTCGGTCTTGAACCAGCTAGTCCCAGTTCTTATTGCTTGTGAATTAATACAACCAACGAAGGAAGTTAATTGCACATTAGCACCTATTGTCCTTTTGAAGAGAGTTTGAGAATGTGATAAACACAAGAGTAAACTTCAACTTAGTTTATTCATTGATATGAAAGGTGTATAAATAGATACAATTGAGAGAGCCTAGCACTAGCTTGGGCGGCCACTTGAGTATGTAGATGTGGGCGGCAAGCATGCAAAAGTAAAAGTAAAAGCTATGTCTATGACATATTAATTGTGTCTATGACATAAAGTAAACTAGAGTTTGACATATTAATTGTTTATATGTATCACAATTAATATGTCTTTTATAATTAAATAAAGTGTACAAAATATCCTGTCATGAATTTACGAGGTCAGCTGAGCACCTCTTTGAACTTCAAGAGACTCATCAATCTCTTTGAAGTAATGTCTGTAATATTTCCACACCCCTCAAATCGGTCAGATATGTTGATGCAAACAAGTTTGCTACTAAGTCTCACCGAACATAAGAGGGAATAGCCTTGGTAAGAATATCGCATTCTCCGATCTGCTTGAGGAACATAACGGAGTTGAATAATCCTGGCATCAATCTTTTCCTTCGAAGTGTGTCATCAATATCCACATGCTTGGTTTTATCATGATGGATGTGGATCTTCACCATGCATAAGGTCAATTATTATCACAAAGATAGTGTGATAGGTTGTTTGAGGAGGTTGTTTGAAGTTCAATCGGTACTTTTTAGCCATAGAGCTTCACAAATGCCGAGTACAAGTGCCCTAAGTTCAAACTTCAAGATCGCTTCTTGACACAATGAGGTTGTTTCTTGCTTCTCCAAGTAACCAGTTCCCCATACATAGGAACAATAGCCTGTGGTAGACCTTCTATCTATGTGGCATCCACCCAATCAAGATCAAGATAGACCTTGATGGATCTATCGCCAGACTTGGTGAAGTGTAACCCTTGGCCAGAGTGGACTTCAAATACCGCAGATTCTATTTACTGCATCCCAATGTTGCTCAAGAGGGCAATGCATGAATCAAGCTAACTGGATCGACACCATATGCAATATCCGGTCTTGTATGGGATAGGTAGATGAGTTTCCCTACAAGTCTTTGATATTGTTCCTTTCTTACAAAGAATGTCACCATGTAGCGGGTATGGCCTGGGTCTCTTCTGGGGATCTGAGAGTTTGCACCCCAAAGATGCCGCTTTCTTTTCAGGTCCAAGACATATTTCCTTTGGGAGACTCGAGATTCCTTTGATGTTTCTAGCTACTTCCATGCCAAGAAAATACTTAAGTAAACCCAAGTCTTTAACTCGAAATACCTTTGCCAAAGAATTCTTTCAAGTGTTGGATCTCAAGCAGGTCATCTCCAAAGAAGGATGATATCATCCACATAGACAATAAGAATAGACCTCTTCTCGTTGGTTGTCTTGATGAACATAGTGTGATCGAATTGCATTGGTGATATCCAGCAGCTTTGACCACGCTTGTTAATTTTCCAAACCATGCCCTTGGTGATTGCTTGAGCCATATAGAGATTTCCTCGGTTGCACACCTTGCCTTGAGTATGAGGATTGATAAAACCAGGAGGTATAGTCATATAAACCTCCTCAAGAAGGTCCCCATTTAGAAAAGCATTTTTGATGTCCAATTGATGAAGAGGCCGGTCAAGTTGGACAGCTAGAGAAATTAGTACCCTGACAGTGTTGAGCTTTGCCACTGGTGCAAAAGTTTCTTTATAGTCAACGCCATAAGTTTGAGTGAATCCCACGGCTACCAATCGGCTTTGTACTTGTCAATAGTACCATCAAGAGATATTTGATAGTGAATAACCATTTGCAAATGACTTGTCTTCTTGCCTTTTGGAAGAGTTGTGAGATCCCAAGTATGATTATCCGGGAGGCGATATCTCTGCTTTTAACAGCAAGACCTTCCACTTATCATTTTGAAGGGCCTCCTGAATATTTCTAGGGATAGAGTGAGAGTCCGTGTCCTGTGTAAACATGGCAAAGACAGAGACAAGCGATCATAAGATAAATAAGAATGAATAGAATGATCGATGCATGATCTTTTCCTTTCCTTAGAGCAATAGGTCTGTCATCCACTTCAAAGAGATCATGCGAGAGTCAATAAGTGAGGTCCAGCCACTGCCCAATTCAATGGCTCTTTGAGGTTCTCGTTCAAAGAGGCTCGGGTCGATGAGACTTGTTCGGGAGGTTCTTTGAGAAGTATTAGGCTGTAGAGAGTCAGTAGGGTACTGAAGTTCAGCCTCCTGAGGATCAGGAGGTTGCTGAGGGTTAAGAGTTTGCTGAATGAAGGGGTTTAGGTCAATTTCTATCAGGTTTCCATCGATGGATCGCCTCGACTTGTCTTTGTAGTAGGAGTCCTTTCAAAAAATTTTACATCCATAGAATTGTAAAATCTTTTTCGAATGAGAGTAGCACTTGTAACCTTTCTCGCCCTTTGCATATCCTAGGAATATGCACTTGTGAGCTTTGGGATCAAGTTTGCTTCATGTTGGGCATGGATATAGACAAACACAAGACAACCAAAGATTTTGGAGGTAATCGGGAAATAAGATGGGGCGAGGAGTGTGTGTCCAGGTAGGGTTTTGATAGGAGTTTTGAAGCCTAGTACCTGCTGGGAAGTCTCATTGATTAAGTATGTGGAAGTCAATATGGCTTCACCCCACATATATTTTGGAACATTTGTGGTAAACATAATAGACCTAGCCATTTCAAGCGGATGCTGTTTTTTCTCTCAAAGAACCCCATTTTGCTTGAGGGGTTTCAACACAACTACTGATATGGACAATCCTTTATCCATCAAGAAATTACCGAGATGAGACTCATAATATTCAAGAGCATTGTCGGGTCTTCAAGATTTTGATCTTAGTGTCAAACCGAGTGGAGACCATGTTGTAAAATTCTTGAAAGATGGGTCCAACTTCGGACTTATCCTTCATTAAAAATAACCAAGTGGTTCTCGTGTGGTCATCTATGAAGGTAACAAACCACCTCTTTCTGTTATGCTTTTTACTCTTGAGGTCCCCATACGTCACTTTGTGAATTAAGGTGAATGGTGTGGATGGTAAGTAAGGTAATTTTGCATACACAGATTTGGTGAGTTTAGCAAATCGACAAATATCACATTGAAGATCATTCAAATTACAACCTTTAAACAATTCAGATCTATAGACTTTAAATAACTAAAACTGGGATGTCCTAGTCTATAATGCCATAACATGATATTGTCTAGGTTTTGAGTGCAGGCTGCTGAGGCAGATTCAGTCTTCAGTCTTCTGTCTTCAGCAGGGTTGACCACAAACAGACCTGAGCAAGGTTTAGCAGTCCCAATCACTGCCTTTGAGGAATGATCCTGGAATGTGCACTGATTCTCATTAAAAACAACAGTCCAGTTCAAATCTTTAGTAAGTTTACTGACAGATATGAGATTGCAATCTAATTTTGGAACAAATAGGACATTCTGCAGGCATATCTTATTAGTAAGCTGCACCTGACCAAAACCTTTTGCACTAGAGATAGATCCATCAGCAGTCTTAATATTGTGAATTTGGGGACATGGCTTAAGTTGAGTAATGAGATTTTTATTACCAGTCATATGGGAAGAGGCCCCAGAGTCAACAATCCAGGTTTCATTACTAATAGATGAGTAGAATTTACTCCATGCGCATGAGAGGCTATGTCGGTAGAGTGACTACCTCCTTTTGTTGAGTTAGAAAGGCTTTGAATGCGACAAGGAGCATTCAACTGTTGTCATCTTCTTCCTCACTTATGTGTGCCGCCTCGACTTTCCTTGGCGGTGTCCGGAGGACTTGGAGGAGTTAGGCTTGCCATGTAGCTTCCAAAGAAGTGTCCTTGGTGTGATTAGTGCGTTTGCAATGGTCACGAAACGACTTCCGATTTTATCGGCGAGGCTTCTGTAAGCCTCAAGAGCCTCAAGCAGGTTCCCCTGACGATCGTCGGTGGTGGCACTTTCAATGAGAGTTGTCGGCCAGGGGGTTCAAAGAAAGATCACTTTCCTCCTCGCTTTCCTCATGTTTGACCTCAAAAAACATGGATTTGAGATTTGGAAGAGGTTTAGTAGCAAGAATTCTACCTCGACATCATCAAGAGTAGGATTCGATCCAATGAAGGAATTTGAATACTCTCTTCTTCTCGATGATGTCTTTAAAGAGTGCAGCATCTTTAACATCATTCCAGGGTGAGTTTCCAACATATCTAGGTGTTGCCATGCCTTAGATAGTTGATTAAAGTATTGAGTTACAAGACATATCCCCTTGTCTGCAATTTTGAATCTGATCTTGAGTTCATAGATTTAAGATGTATTTTCTTTTTTGAGTAAAGGTCTCTGGCATTGTCCTGCATTTCCTTAGCGATGTCATACATCATGAAGTTCTCACGATCTCTTTTGTCATAGACCTCGTGAGGATGGTCATGACTTGGTTATTTTCTGTGTCCCATGCTTCAAACTTGGGGTCAGTTTCAGCAGGGGCAGGTTTGGAACCAGACAGATATCCCATCTTGCCCTGGCCGGAGATATACATTTTCATAGACCTTGACCATAGCAAGTAATTGTTACCATCAAGTTTATGATTTGTAAAAGAAGAGTGTTCAGTTATCCCAGTCTGCTGAGGCAGCTGTGAGTCTACTGAAGAAGATGAAACATCAGATAATGTTGACATTTTTCTGATAAAGAACTGAGTTTTGCAGCGGATTTTTAGAACTCAGTAAGGCTCTGCTACCATGAAGAGAGTTTGAGAATGTGATAAACACAAGAGTAAACTTCAACTTAGTTTATTCATTGATATGAAAGGTGTATAAATAGATACAATTGAGAGAGCCTAGCACTAGCTTGGGCGGCCACTTGAGTATGTAGATGTGGGCGGCAAGCATGCAAAAGTAAAAGTAAAAGCTATGTCTATGACATATTAATTGTGTCTATGACATAAAGTAAACTAGAGTTTGACATATTAATTGTTTATATGTATCACAATTAATATGTCTTTTATAATTAAATAAAGTGTACAAAATATCTGTGCAATTTACGAGGTCAGCTGAGCACCTGTTGAACTTCAAACTCATCAATCTCAAGTAATCTTTGTAATATTTCCACACCTTTCAATGGAAGTAGCGTAACATTATGGATTAGCACCCGTAGCTGTTAAAGATCTAAAATTTACCAACGGGGATGATTGATGCATGATTGATGCATGCTGTGCATTATTGTTACCACTTTTACTTCTCTGCATTATAGTTGGTCGTAGACCGTAATCGTGACACTCAATCCAGATTAATCTGTGTTTTTACGAGTCTCTGTGGGATTCAACCTTGACTCGCCAGTACTATGCTACGATAGACCTAGTCCTATTGCTAGTTGAAGCCCGTACCACATTGCCGGTGCGATCAATTGGGCTAGGGCTTCATTAGATTTTGCCACATCCACACGATGTTCTATATTTGATTTATCACACAAATAATTTATTTTCTTTTGAGAGCCACTTACGTATTCAGAACGTGGATTCTTGATAGTTAAATGATCATTTATTTCTTAGCATGATCCGCAGCATAGTATTTGTAATCGGATGTAGGCTTTTCTCTTTTGTACTCCGAGAGCTGCACATTCAAATGCTTCAGAATATCTATTTGATGTACTGATATCATGCACAATATCCGGTTGATCTTGTTTTTCTTCAACATTAGGTTGACAAACATCAAGTTTGAGCATAAACAAATAATTTGAGCTCAAACCAATGTTTGCAATCAGTTAATTCTTCTTTTTCATGGTGCAAACATTATTAACGAAATGAATATCAAAACCTTTCTTCTTCAAGTGTCATCACTTAACAAATTACTCTGTAGACCTGGAACATAACATACCTCTAACATTTTTTTTCCATCTTTCCGGTTTTTGTTTTGAAAGTGATTTCTCCAACTCCATGAATTTTGTAAGACTTAGCGTCTCCAATTGTTACATTTCCATAATTAGCTTCAACCAGGTTTGAGAATAATTTTTTATTTCCTGTCATGTGCTGACTTGCACCGCTGTCTAAATACCATATATTACCAATATTTCCATCAGAGACAAGTAATAAAGTTTCTGAATTTTCATCTTCATTCTCTTTCACGAAATTGACTACGGGTCTTTTTTCAGGATATTTTTCCCAACAATTTTATGACAATAAGAACACTCAATATAAAGTTTCGTAGTACCTCGTCCTTTTACACTTCGAAAAATTTGAGAAAATGTTTTTCTTCATTTTCCTCATCAATTTTTTCATTTTGTGCATTTTGATTGAAAGAACTTTTGTCACCTCGTCCTCGAACTCGCCCTCTTCCTCGTCCTTGATAAGATCCACGGCCTATCGTGAATTGAGATTTCAAGGCTTGGTCAAGCGAAGTAAGTTGAGGATTTCTTTGTAAAATTCGAGCTTCATGAGCTTCTAATCTTCTTTGCAAGTTTTCTATCAAATATTGAATTGTGATATTTTCATTGATCATAATGTTTGATACAAGAGGGTATTTATAATAAGCCAAAATTTGGGCAACAAGTATAAAATAATAATACATTAATAAGTAATAAAATATAACATAATTATGCGGCTTCGATAGTACTATCAACATGCCCCCGCAATCCCGGGGGAAGGGAGTGAACACGGAGATTGGACTTCAAGGTAGTGTAGCGTGGGGCACCCAACGGCTTGGTAAGGAGATCCGCAAGTTGCTCCTTCGATGAGATGAAGTTGATAGTCAACTTTTTAGAGGCAACAAGCTCGCGAACATGATGAAAGTCGATTTCAATGTGCTTGGTGCGTGCATGGAAGACGGGATTATGAGCGAGATAAGTAGCCCCAATGTTGTCACACCAAAGTGTAGGAGGAGCAGGCAATGGAACCGACATTTCTCGGAGCAAGCTACACAACCATTGGATTTCTACAGCGGTATTGGAAAGCGTCTTATATTCAGCTTCTGTGCTGCTCTTGGAGACCGTGAGATGTTGTTTCGTGCGCCAGCTAATCAAATTCTCACCCAAAAAGAAGCAATATGCACCGACAGAGCGCCAGTTATCCGTATCAGCAGCCCAATCAGAATCAGAATCAGAGTAAGCATGCAAGGTAGGAGGAGAGTTCCGAGAGATAAATAAACCATCCGAGATTGTGTGCTTCAAATAATGAAGGATACGCTTCACAGCCTGCCAATGGTCGTCGGTAGGGGCGTGCATAAATTTACTGACCTTGTGAACCGCAAAGGCAATGTCAGGCCGAGTGAAGCTGAGGTATTGAAGACCGCCAACGATAGTCCGATAAAGGGATGGATCGGTAAAGGGGGGACCCGACCCTTGGAAAAGACGAGTCGAGGTGGACATAGGAGTATGGCACGGTTTGGACTTATCCATATTAGCTTTCTGCAGGAGCTGAAGAATGTATTTGCGCTGACTTAAGTAGAGACCGTCAGCAGTGGAAAGGACCTCGATGCCTAGAAAGTAGGAAAGTGGGCCAAGGTCTTTTACCGGAAAGTGCGTGCCAAGATATTTAATGACCTGTTCAACAAAAGAAGGGGATGTCCCAGTAATAATAACATCATCAACGTATATGAGAACATAAACACGAACACCTGCATGAGAATAAATAAAAAGAGACGTGTCCGCCTTAGAAGCCACAAAACCAAACCGCAATAAAGTATCCGTAAACTGAGAAAACCAGGCACAGGGAGCCTGGCGAAGACCATACAAGTTGCTCTTAAGGCGGCAGACATAATATGGAAAGTCCGGATGAACAAACCCCTGAGGTTGCGCCATATAAACTGGTTCAGATAAGTGTCCGTGAAGAAAGGCATTTTGAATGTCCATCTGACGAAGAGTCCAACCCTGCGAAATAGTAAGGGACAAAAGCAAATGAACAGTAACCGGTTTAACAACCGGACTGAAAGTGTCAGTGAAATCCACACCCTCGGTTTGATGAAACCCTTTAGCAACAAGGCGCGCATTATGGCGCTCAAAACGACCATCCGCGAGCTGTTTAGTGCGAAAGACCCATTTATTACCAATAATATTCATAGAAGATCGGTAAGGAACAAGATCCCACGTGTTATTTTTCAGAAGCGCATTAATTTCCTCTCTCATAGCAACACGCCAAACCTGGTGTTTGAAGGCTTCAGTGAAGGATGTGGGATCAGTCACGGAAGAGATAAGAGCCTTGGGAAGGGGGTAGCGGATAAAGTCAGGCCTGTGTACGGGTTTAAGGGTGTTGGTCCTGGAGCGAGCGACCATGGGATGTGGAGGAGCAGGAGGCTCGGTGGAGAGAGGACTAGGGTCCGGAGAAGAGGCAGGCTCAGAGGATGGTGGTGAGGGTGGAGAAGGGGACAGAGGAGCTGCCGGAGTTGGGGGAGCCGAGGTAGGGTGGGTGGGGGCCGAAGGAATTGCGGCCGGGAGCGGAACAGTTATGTCGGTTATGGATGGTGTAGTGGTTGAGGGTTGATAAGGAAAAATGGACTCGTCAAAGATAACGTGACGAGAGATATAAACACGGCCGGTGGAGAGATCTAAACATTTATAACCATGGTGGGATGGACTATAACCGAGGAAGATACATGTTTTTGAGCGAAAATCGGTTTTATAGTTATTGTAAGGATGGAGATAGGGCCAACATGCACAACCAAAGACACGAAGAAAGGTGTAGTCAGGGGGGGCGGTTATAGACCATCTCAAAGGGAGATTTGTTTATAAGGACAGGAGTGGGGAGTCGATTGATGATATAGGTGGTTGTTTGAAAGGCATCTTCCCAATAGGACAGAGGTAAGTTGGACTGGGCAAGAAGAGAAAGACCAACTTCAACGATTTGACGATGACGACGTTCGATGGCACCCACTTGCTCATGTGTGTTGGGACAAAAGTGACGATGTTGAATGCCAAGGGAAGAAAGAAATTGGGATAGGTAACGGTATTCACCGCCCCTGTAAGTTTGCATGACTTTTAAGTTGGTGTTAAATTGGCGTTCAATAGTTTAATTTGGTGTTAAATTGGCATTCAATAGATTCAACATCGGACTTATTTTTCAACGGAAAGAGCCATAAATATTTTGTATAATCATCAAGAAAACTCACATAATAACGAGAACCATATATCGAAGATTCGGCACAAGGGCCCCAAACATCAGAATAGATTAAATCCAAAGGTGCAGAAGAAGTAAAAGTAGAAGTATTCAAATGTTGACGATGACTCTTAGCTAATTGACACGGGGCACACACATTAAGGGGTGCTTTATTGGGAATAAAAATAGAAAGACAACGTAAAGCTTGACGAAGGACTGGATATGAGCAATGACCAAGACGCTGATGCCATCGAACGGAGGAGCTAGGGACAGTGGCAAGGGCTTGGACAGGAGCACGATTGAAGGAAAATGAGAAGTGGTAGAGTCCATCTTTAACAAAACCTCTATGATGGACGCGACCCGAGTAATCCTTCACAAGAAAGTAGGAGTTATGAAATTCAAAATATAGTGAGTGATCAGAGGTGAATTGTTGTACAGAAAGTAGATTACGAGTAATAGCAGGGGATACAAGAACCGTAGATAAATGATAGGTGTGAGGGGGTGAATGAAACTGGGAAGAGCCAAGATGAGAAATTTTCAAACCTGTACCATCACCTATGTGAACCTTGTCAGTGCCGTCATACGGTTCGGAAGAGAGGTTGAGGTTGCAGAAGTCGTTGGTGATGTGATGAGATGCTCAGGTATCAGGAATCCAGTCAGTGGGTGTAAACAGATAAGGAGGTGCAGCATAGGTGTATTGTTGAGCAGCGTAGGCCTGTGGAGGCCGAGACTGAGCCCGTGGTTGGGGAGGGGCTGAAGATTCAGAGTACCGAAAATAACATTCACGTGTTGTGTGGCCATACTTTGCACAAATCTGACATTGCAGAGAGTCCCAAGTATTGGATGAATTATTATTTTGCCGATAATTACCACGACCCCGATTGGAGTTCGAACGCACCCGTCTTCGAGATTGATTATTACCTCGCCCTCGGTTGGAATTGGCCGGTGTAATAGACTGTGAATAATTGGCACTGATAGTGCTGGTGTTGTTGGCGGACGGAGAAGAGGCCAATGGGGTGGGCCGATGATGGTTATACGGGATTACATCAAGTCAACAATAGAGAGTAAACTTCATCAAGTGTAATAGATTCACGAGAAGAGATCATAGTGACCATTGAGTCATAGTCAGGGCCGAGGCCGGCGAGCAAATAGGCAATTATATCGTCGGTTTGGAGGGCATGGCCGGCGAGAGCGAGTTCGTCGGTGAGGCGTTTAACTTTGAAGTAGTATTCTATGGCTGTAAGATCATTCTTCTTGGTAGAAGCCAATTCGGTATGGAGCTGCACCAACTTGGCACGACTTTGAGCAGAGAAACATGTTTGGAGGGCAGTCCAGATTTCAGCGCTTGTGGATGCCGTATATACCTGCATGAGGACCTCCTCGGAGAGGGAGGAGGTGATCGTCGATAGAATAAGATTATCTTGCTTAACCCAACTCGCATGAGCTAAATTGGGAGTAACCTGTCCATCAGCGGCGGTAAGAGTGGCGGCCGGAGCTTTTATGGTGCCGTCGAGATAGCCGAAGACACCTTGCCCACGGAGGTAGGGCACGATTTGAGATCGCTAAAGATGGTAATTTTGGCGTGTCAATTTGAGCAGATGGATGGTGGATGGAGGAGAGAAAGAAGGGGGTGCCGGCGTGGTATTGGACGTGGCAGTAGTGACATCGGAGGTGGCCATTGAAGCAGGACGGAGGATTGACACTTAGGTGTTTTTTTTTTTTTTTTTTTTGCAAGAGCTGCAAGGTTTGTAGTCTGGTTTAATTCAGGGAAGAAACGAGAGAAATAGCAGCTGAGTAATTTTTTTTTTTGTTCAAGAAGTATCAGCTAGGATCTTTTTTTTTTGTATTGAAGAAGAAGACGGTAGGTTTTTTTTTGTATTGAAGAAGAAGGAGGTAGGGCTGGTTTGCTGGGAGAAAGTGTGTTTTTTGGGTGAGAAGAGAGAGGAACGATAATGGCTCCGATACCATATCAAATATTGAATTGTGATGTTTTCATTGATCATAATGTTTGATACAAGCGGGTATTTATAAGAAGCCAAAACTTGGGCAACAAGTATAAAATAATAATACATTAATAAGTAATAAAATATAAGATAATTATGCGGCTTCGATAGTACTCTCAACATTTTCTATCGCCATTGTTGAAAGATCTTGTGATTCTTCAATGGCCACAATGAGCAAGAACCGTAAAAATTTGGGGTGCCTCTTGGTATATAAACTATAAAATTTAAAAAAATCAAGGAAAGAAATATGGGGTGGTCTTGGTATATAGACTATAAAGCTAAAAAAATCCGAAAAAAAATATGTTGGTAGTGGGATTTGAACTTACAACCTAGAATTATGGAGACTGAAAAATGTTTGTTCTTAAACCACTAGGATATAAGGTCTTTTGCTCAAGAAAAAGACACATAACATACTAATATTAACACTACTACTAATACAATAATAAAAATAAAATTTAATACTCGGAGATTTTCTCATTCTCTTTTATCCCAATTTTTCAAATTCAGCTCGTAAGGACCGCAAACGAACCATTTTTACTTGTTCTTGGAGGGAATATGTCCTTTGGAGAATCTCCCATGCCTCCTTGGCATCATTTGCCTTTGAAATTCTTTCACACACAGGAACTTCAATAGTTTGGTAAATCTGGAACAAAGCTTTTCTGTCTTTTTGTTTTCTGTTCTTCAAAATATTTTTCTGGGCTTCGACAATTGTGTTTCATCCTCCGGTGCATATGGAAACAGTTTTTCATCTATTTCCTCTTTTGCTAAGCATATGGAAACAGCTTCTTCTTTTAATTGTTTTGAATTTACATAATTTTTGTTTCGATCTTGAAGAATCTTCAAATTTCTCTGCTTAATTTGGTGAACTTCAGTATGAGTGGTCTTCTAGGATTATCGAGTCTAAGGAGCGTCGGACTGCGAAAACGATATCTGGATCGGGAGCTACAAAATCGTTGTAGGTATCATCGCGGACATCTTGGAATCGTTTTCATCAGGAAGCTTCGTGAATTTGAAAATCACTACAGGTATTTGTAGCTTATAGATTTCCTTCAAATTTGATTGCATTTCGTATTATGTTGTTTGATTTTAAACTTCTACTTAATTTGCTAACCAGAGAAATTAGTCAATCGATGGTTAGAAAAACAAAGAGCTAATGTATTTTCATATTTGTTTGGTTTGCTAACCGATGGTACTTTGATTAATTCATGTTAATGTGCTAACCAATGGTACGTACTGCATCAAAATTAATTTGCTAACCGATGGTACTTTGATTAATCCAACAGAAGGGTAGTTATATTATGATTTTGCATATTTGTTTGTTTTGCTTTCTCTACTTAAATTTAATTTAGATGCAGTCAGAATTCATTAATTCATGTTGCATTCTGCTAAATTCCTAATATGCACACATTCAGTTTTGAAGAAAATGTTATGAGCAAAAGTAGGAGAAAGAAAAGTGCAGCACAATAACGATGATGATTTAAAGATTGACATTGTCTAGTTCTTAGGTTGGATGATGAGTTAATTCGGGTTGAAACTGAATGTTAACCTTGGTGATTTGAGTTGCACTTTCAAGTCTAATTTGAACAGAAAATCTGGGTTGTTTTGGAATAGCTTCAAGGCTGTTTCCTGGTGTATTTGAATGAATCTTTGAAAGAGTCCATGATTTTTAAAATCATTCATTCATCAAGTATTGTGATCATGAATATGAAAGAAAAAAATCGCTCTTTGTATGCAATATGAAACTTGGTACAACAAAGGCATTGGGAATTAGATACGGTCGTGCTTATGACTCATGTGATGAGTTTGGTTTCTCTTAGGAAACTGTAAGCCTAATATATTTATGGATGAAAAGGGTGAGATAGAGGTACGAACTGTAAGCTACTGATTTGTCTATTGAATGATGATGATGATGCATTTGTCCATTTGGTTCACCTTGGCCTGCTGCTGTGTTGCTTTCTCATTTAGTATTAATCATGCTTTCTTTCTCTAATAATGAAGGCGGCGATCCAGATGGGCTTGAACATAGCGCATTTTCTTGATGTTTTCTGTGTCTTTGAATTTGAGGAGAAGGGGTAGGGGCTAATTGGTTATAATTAGCTTCTGCTGTAGAAGAGAAATGGAATTCAGAAATACTACTAAGGACAAGAAAATAAAATGAGCCATGATGAATCAACAATTTTATTTGATACTGTTATTGTGTTATTGAATATGAAAGCAAAAAATTCACGTGCTACCATCTTTATGTGATGGAATAGAACAACACAGTTTGATTTCTCAGTTGGAGTTAGAGTATTCTGATCCTGGCATTCATTAATCATTATGACATATATCAGCTTATCAAATTCTCTTGTCAAATACTCACAACATATGGATAAAGTTGTGAGTATTTGGAAACTTTTCTTGGAAGTAATTTTTTTCATTGTGATTGAATATGTTATTTGAAAATACACAAGTTTTTTGGGTGTTAATGTGATTACATTATTGTCCAAATGGTTTTCGGTTTACGGTTTATTTTTGTTTTAATCCATAAAGGAATAGAGGTTGTCGGTGTTGTTGTAAAGCTTGTTGAATCCATGATTTTTGGCTAATCCAATACTGTTACTATTTATGGTAATGTAATGATGTTATTGTGTTTGTTAATAAAATGTGTTACTGTTACTGATACTGTGTTAGTTTAAACGCTGTGATTTTTTGGATTTAAAAAACTACGTCGAAAGGGTATCATATGAGATATCAAAATGAAGAGAGAGAAAAATATGAACTTTGGTGAAAGAATTTTGATGATCGGTGTTCTAAATCAAAAGTTACGGTCGTTTATAAGAAAAACGCTCCGATTAATGCAAACATGTGTTTGGTTTTCAAAAATTACATCGGAAGAGTATCGTATTAGATCTCAAAATAAAGAGGAAAAAAATATGAATTTTGGTGAAAATTTCGATGATCGGAGTTATGAATCAAAAGTTACGATTGTTAAAAAAAACAACACCGAATAGCAACATGGTAAAAAAAATGCTACTTTGTTGAACGAACGCGAAGTCATTGCGGAACACTTATAGGGTATTTTTGCTATCTGAATTTTTTTTTCTTGCTTCAACTTTTTCAAATAGTATGTCCTATTTATTTATTTTGTACTACCTCCGTTCCAAAATGTAAGTCATTTTAGGTCTTTTCACACATATTAAGAAAGTTAGTTCAATTTGTTAGGGCTGAGCTTGGGTTGGGTTGGGTCGACTTGGGTTGGGTTTTTACATAGTATAAATCGGGTTGGTTCAAGAAAAAACTCACCCAAACCAAACCAAATGACTATAAAACTCAATGGGTTGGTTTCTGGTTGGTTTGGGTTGGGTTGGGTTGGGTTTCGGGTTTTCATCCATAAAACATGCATCTATAATAACACTTTTATGTTATAAAATCCACACACATGTATATATCCAAATTCGAGTTCCATGTCATATGTTCATAACAATAATCGTTATATAAACCACTTTTTTAGGAAAGAAAACATTAAAATTTGATAATTAAGAGTCCAGCAACATATAACAAACCAACAACATATAAAGATAATAATTAAAGACCAATAGTCATACATAAAAATACATACGGGGATTCTTTTTTCCGAAGAAAGATCAAAGAATTGTAGACCAAAACTGAAAATGAAGTGATATCAGCAATATGATAACATCATTTATTTTGGACGGAATGCATACATACATACGTACATACATACACATAGATATATGTATATATATGTATATATATATTGATTGGGTTGGGTTGGGTCAACCCGAAAAAAAAATATAAAAAACCAAACCAACAAAAAATGTTTTTGGTTCGGGTCAAAACCCAACCCAAAAAATTTGGGTTTCAATTGGTTTGGATTTTCGGGTTGGTTCGGTTTGGGTTTTGGGTTGGATTGGGTTCATTGGGTTTTCTGCTCAGCCCTAAAATTTGTTATTTGTCATAAATTAGGAGTAGAGGAAGAAATATGTAATAAATGCTTTAGTGATTTTGTAAATGGACTTATATTTTATAAAAAAACTAAAAAGCTAAAAAGACTTACATTTTGGGACATAAATAAGTATTAGAGTGGATTTTAGCCTCTCACCCTTATAAAAAAAATCGGCTATTAATTTAGAGAATGCGTTAAAATTGAGGATTTTACCATTTTTCTCTATTGAAAAAGCTTGTTGTGGAGGATAGGTTCATTTCATAAATTTTCCTCCTTCTAATTTAAAATCACGTTCAATTATACATAAATAATCTTTAACATATGTTGAAATGAACCACGGAATAAAAGTTATTATTTTATTCTCCTTTTCAAGAAATCTATAAAATTCATCCTGATAGTAATTTCTATCTTCACTTGAAATATTATTAAAAAACCAATATCTAAATGGTTTCCATTTTTCTAACTTAAATTCATTTTTAATGGTATTTCTTGCCAGTGAACCTGGACTAAAATCAATTTTTGGTGTAAAATCCATTTAAATATCATGATCCATTTCTGATTCAGTAAGATCTGAATCTTCTACACCTTTTCCTCTAACTATATTATTCTTATCCAAAAATAAATTTTTAACATAAGCTTCTCGTAATTGAGAAGTAGAAGCCCTATTAGGTTCCAAAGGTATTTGAATATTTTCAAATGGAGAAATAAAAGATCTCATAGATGATGATCTTGATATATTTCTTGGAATATTTTCCCATTGTGAATTCATCATGATAGAAATATTTCCATCTGAACTCTGAACTATATCAGTCACATCCTGACATATTACAGGAGTCTTAGGTACTGCATTAGCAATTTGCCAATGATCTGGTAGAGGAATTTCCTCCCATTTAATTGATCTACGAGTCGTAATATTCGACTTACTAAAATTTGTCTCAATTAAAATTGTTTCATTCAAAGATTTATCTTTGAGTTTACAATAGGATTTAACGTGTGTAATGGTTTGTAATATATTCTATAACAAATACAAATAATTTCTAATCCAGGAGCATAGTTATATACATGTGTTTTAACATTCATTGTCAAAGAATCAAGAATGTTAATGTCAGATAAAGATAATTGTAAATTTGGGTAAACATCAAAATAAACAGGTCCATGTGCCAGACTTGATTGAATTATTCCCATTAGAGACTTTTTCCAATCTAAATTTCTACCGTCTCTTAAGGCAGCAATAAAACTTTCTGGAAGATTTTCCAAAGTAAGAGGTTTAAAAGCAATTTGAACTAAACCAATATGAAGAAATTTATGTGTTTTCCTATAAGGAAAAATATCTTTTTCACCTAGTAATTTAATTACCATTTCTTCATTATTCAAAGAAATAGATTCCTCTGAAGTTTTAATAATTTGTTTTAAACCTAATTTTTCAAATGTACCCAATTGGTAAATCATTTTTGGTTATATCCTAGGGATAGTCCATTTATTTAATAAATCCAGATTTTTGGGTATTTCAAATTCTTGTGTAAGACTATTTTTTAATCTTTCTGTATTTCTTAACATTATAAATTAAAGAAAGTGTGAAAGTGTTAAAATATAACAGAAGACAAATATAAATACTGCCATGGCTCCGATACCAAATGAGGGGATGAGGTACAGCTTTATAAAATGGGAATATTTATAAGCATAATAAATCTGTCATAAAATTATATAACAAAAATGGAATTTTACTCAATTAATTCCGTCTATAAATATACTTTAAACCATTGCAAAAGCCAATAACCCTAAGAACGCCACACCTGGGCTAAGACTGGTATTCAAGGCTACAAAAGGTTAAAGTTTCATTTATGCCAGAAATAATCAAAACCTTGTTATATAAAATCGCCAGATTTTTCATGCTCAACCCTTAATAAGCAACCATCCCAATATTAAAGACCATAACTGTATTTAAACTTATCATTCATATTATATTTTAACACTATAAGTATTTAGCCTATCATTAGGCTAATACAGAATATTAAATAAAATTAAACAAAACAAAAAATAAATAAAACTTACAAATTAATCTTAAGTTGTAACCAGAAGAAGTAGGTTTTTATTTAAAACTGGGATATATTACAAGATGGAAGGAGAGGGAGAAGAGGCGAGATAATTCTCCAGCGTGCCTATCTCGTTCTTACAAATGAACTATATATAGGAAAAACTAAAGGAAACGGCCAAAACAAGCCAAACAGTAAAAGCAAAAAGCAAACAGTAAAAATTACATTATGGCTACAGTATCTGTCATTTTTCTAAAAGTGAACAGTAATTTACTGTTCATGAATAGCAATTTACTGTTCATGAATAGTAATGGCCGACATGAATAGTAATTTACTGTTCATGAATAGTGCCTGACATTATTAAAATTCTAATGACGTCAATGCTGATGTCAGTTGCTACGTCACTGCTGATGTCAGTTGTTTATTTAATTTTTGTCGATTTCTTCCAGCTGTTTCATAAAATGATGAATGTAATCAATGTCTTCATTGGGGTCCTGTAAGTCTTCTGCCATATTTGTAGAAGATGTCATGGATATATCTGATTTAGAATCATCTAACTTGTGACCAAAATTCTTCAATAAGTCCTTCTTAATCTCGGACATGTAACATTGTAAAATTTCTTTCTTGTAAATTATTCCTTTAACTTTTAATTTTCCTGATATACTTTGGAAAGGACTTTGAGTACAATCAGTATTCAATCTTTCATCTTCAAATTCTTCTAATTGACAAATTTTTGCTTTAATTTCTTGAAATAATTCTTCACCAAAAATCTGACCTGTGTTTACGACTAATTTTGTGGTTTATATCGAGTTATTCCGTAACAATATCTTCCGTGTTTTAGTGTTTTTTATAGAAAATCACTTGCTAAAAGGATAAATTGGAAGAATGGGTTAGAATTTATTAAAGTGTGAAAATCGAGCTATTTATGTGGTTTTTATTTATTTATGTACGATTTTACACTTTGCTCGTTTCTATCGCCTTGTAGGTATGCTTGCATGTTGTGAAAGGAGCTAGAACGGTGTTTGATTGAAGATTAAAGGAAGGAGAAAGATGCAAGTTTGAGATTGGCATGAAGGTTTACATGGCTGAACTGGCGTCCATTGCATCCGTCCAGTGGACGGGCGTTTAAAGCACCAGACGGGCGTCCAGAAGGCTTATTCGATTCAAAGAAGAAAGGTCCCAGGTGGACGAGCGTCCACTATTCCAGGCATCAAGTCCCAGGAAGAGATATTTGATTGAGTTGTGAAAATTTGATGAAGCGGCGTCCATTTTTGCATAGGACGGACGTCCAAAAGACTCGGCCCGACTCGATGAATTTTGTGAAGCTTGGACGGGCGTCCACCTTGTTGGACGGGCGTCCAATAGCCGACCTAACCCTAGCCGCCTTAAAAATCTATAAATAGCAGCGCATTCTAAACCCTAAAATCAGATTTTTACACACCAAAAAAACCCTAGCAGCCGCATATCCAAAGAGCAAACTCGAAGATGAACGCTTCCATCCCAACAATCATGATCACCAATATGATTGTTGGCTAAGCAATTCGCGGTGGGACAACGGAGGAAACCAATCAACAACCACACCAACTAGAGGATTCTTAGCTATATCTTAGTGAGTTAAATTTATGATTTTTCATCAATTGGATATTGTTATATTGTTTATGTTTTATTTGAATCGAGAGATCGATGAAACTACCTTTTTGATTGAATTTATATGAGAATATTGTTCAAGCTTTGATCTTTTCAATTGATGCAATTAATTGTAATTCAAGAGATTGTTTATGATTAATTGAGTAGAGTATTGGAGACAATCTCATGATCTTGTTATGCATGCTAGTTTAGTTTTGCTTGAGAAAGAAAAAAACGAAACCCTAGAAATTGATTAAAGAGATTTAATCGAATTCGTGATTTGATCATTACTAAAAACGTATTTTTAGCTCACAATCTAGTTGGGGTTGGTTGGTTGGTTGGTGGATTCTCGTTGCCTTGCCGTTATTTTAAATCGTTGATAAACCAAATTCGTTCGTATCAATTGTGATTGCTACGTTTAGTTATTTTAAAACCCTAGTTGTTACTGCGTGTTTTTCTCGCATATTTACGCTTTTAGATCGTAATCGGACGCCCGTCCACCTTAAGTGAACGGCCGTCCGTCGTCGAATTTCTTCTATTTCCTGTTATTTTAGTCACTTTCCATTGTTTTTAGATTACAAGTAGCATAGACCTTAGTTTTAGGTAGTGTCACGTGACATAATCGATATAATAAGCGTACTCAATCCGATAAACATTCGATTCCCTTAGGGCGACCCGTTAACACCCTTTACTACGAACCTTATACTTGGGGTGTTTCGGTTTATAAATTTAAAACGAGTTTTTACCGAACAAGTTTTTGGCGCCGTTGCCGGGGAATCGGTAACGGTTGTCGGATTCTTCGTAGTGCAGTTTTTCTATGTCGGCAGTATTTTGGCCATAACTTTCGGCTCGAGTGTCCGTTTGGCGCGCAGGACCCCAATTCAGAAAGCTCGTTCCGACGCCGACGACATGGTGAACGCCTACGGCCGTTCAACACCATATTCGAGGTCAAAATCCACTGTTTTCCCTTCCATTTTAGCCTAGAAGATTTCAACACGTTTTTTTTTTCACCGTCTTAGTGTTTTTCCTGTTTTAAGTTTTTCGTAGGTAGGTTTCTTTTCCTGTTTCTGTTTCTATATCTTTTCTAAATAAAAAGAATAAAAAATAAATAAATAAATAAATAAATAATAAAAACTTTCTGAACGAGCGTTCACTCATACTGAACGCCCGTGCCGTCCCCCCAATTTTGTCTTACGAGACGCTAGTTCGATGACTGAAACAGCGTTCACCTCCAGAATCCTCTTCTTTCTTCTCTCTTCCTAAACCTCTAAACCCTCTAATCTTCTCTACATTCGTTCTCATCAACCCTAAGGTTGATTTCTTCCTGTTCTGCTCTTCTGGTTTATGCAAACCAGGAGTAAGAAGGGACCTCTTACATTCGATCCCGAACCTGAGTGATCTATTCTCAGGAGGAAGCTCTTCCCTAATCCAGACATTATGGCTAACGAAGTTCAAAATCCAGATCCTCAAGCCCAAATGAATCGATCCTTCAACAGATGCAGCAATACAAAAACAACAGAATCAACAAGTCGGGATAAATAATCAATTTCAACAGTTCCGTCGAAACCAGCTAAACCAATTAAATCAAGACCCATATGCTCCTATATCTTGACCAAGACTTCTGGAAGGGTATAGACCTATTCGCCCTCCGGACATGGGGCAAGTGAACTTCGATCCGAAAAATGGAGTGGTAGGATTTGGTCCGAGAATAGTTCTTTTCATGGCACTACTTGTGAAGATCCTCATGACTTCTTGTCCACTTTCGTTCAAATCTGCGAAGCGAGCCACTATCCTGGTGTTGATTACGAGATTGTCAAGTTAAAACTCTTCCCGTTTGATCTAAAAGGTGAAGCAAACCGTTGGTTCAAATCTTTAGCCCATCATTCTCTCCGTGCACTGAATGATGTCAAAAGAGCCTTTGCTCAAGTTTGTCTCACCAGGACAATCATGGACATGAAAAGGGAGATAGCCACATTTGAACAACTTGATGGTGAGAGTGTGGGGAAAGCATGGGAGAGACTAAATCACATTGATGAGGAAGTGCCCCAACCATGGATCTGATGAGACATGAGCTACTAGAATTATTCTACTGAGGGTGTCTCTCAACCAAATAGAGACTTCCTAGATTCAATCGCTCATGGATCATTCCTGAGGGAGGTGATAACAGCCGCTTCTGAGGGGTAGTGAAACTATAGCGAAGAATAATATGTGGTCAACTCCAAGGTAGACCAATGTTAGTGGGAATAACAAAGAATCCGCTGCGAGCAATTCTGAGACTAAGATGTTAGTTTCTCAAATGGAAATGATGAGCAAGCGGCTAGCCGATTTACAAATGCAAAGAGAGAGAGGGCCATCGGATGTGAACTACACGGGAATGCAAAGTGAAATGAGATGACCGAGGAAGTGAATTTAATGGAGAATCATAATCAAACCTTCAGAAACTTCAATCAGAATCAGACTTATTCCGGATTTCAACGTCCTAATCTTAATCAAGCCAATGCACCACCTGGCCCATCAAATTCCAAACCTTCTTTCAGCTCAAGTTATCAAAGACCACCTCCCGGGGTGGTTAATCAATCTCACAATCCTAACTCCCAGAGACCTCAAGGTGGTTGGAATCAAAACCAACATCATAACCAAACCACCTCTTGTTTCCCCCAACACAAGTTTGACTAGCTAGTAGACATGGTGAAGACCCTGGCTACTAGTGTCAAGACAATAGAGAGACAGTTGGTCGGATGGGTGATCAACAAGCAAAGCAGACCCACGGTAAACTTCCAAGTTATACCGAAAGAAATCCTAAAGCGAGATATCAATGTTTGCACCGCATCATCACACCTCAATGGGATTATGGGAGCGAAGAGTCAATGAGGTCACTCTAAGAAGTGGTAGCGGGGGACCGGAAAGATGTCGGAAGCGAGTAGCCCCTCCCGACGCCATAAGTTCGAGGAGGGGCAATCGAGTTAAATACCGAAGAAAGCAGCGGTGAGGAGGAGCTTAATGATGATTCTTCGGGTGATGAAAATGATTACGATAGAGGAATGAGGAAAAGTCAGTGGTTGTACTTTGACAAAGAAGAGGAGGAAAAGTTTGTCGATGGAAGGATAAGGAAGACGAAGCCATAAAAAATCAAGCCATGAACAATGATAAAGCCCTTCCTTATCCACCGAAGAAGAAAGAGAATACCTCGGTCATGACGAGACAATATGACGGTGTGAGGAGGATGCTTAGAGATACCAAAGTGAGTATACCCTAAGTGAGGTATTGGTAAAATGCCCAAGTGCTCTAAGTATCTTAAGGAAGTTTGTGGAAGCAAGAAGAAGCTTCAAGGGATGGCGGAAGAGTTTTAAGAGAAGAGTGCTCTATGGTTTCACAAAAAGTTGCTACTAAGCGAGGTGACCCAGAGACCTTCAATCTCTTGTGAGATTGAAGGCCACATGTTCCAAAACGTCTTATGTGACTCGGGGGCCTCCATAAATGTGATGCCATTGAACGTCTGCAAAAGCTCGATTTAGATAAAAGAATGTGGGAGCATACTATTTCTCTTCGATGGTAGACCGATCTAGCCGCTCGGCGGCCGGTTGTGTTGCTAATGTTCTTCTCCGTGTTGGACATTTGGTTTTCCCTCTTGGTGGGTTATCTTAAACTATCCACGACAAAGAGATGCCCCTAATTCTAGGCCGGACCTTTTGGACACCTCTGCCGCCTCATCGATTTACGTAAAGGGTCGATTACGCTTAGAGTCGATGATACATCTGTTACCTTCACACGAGGAAAAGTCCCGAGGAAACCTTGATTGAAGAAATCTCGTTCGTTGAAGCAATTTATGAGGACGAAGAAGATGCCAACTCAAGAAGCGGTAGAGCTAACGAGAGATAGGTGTTTTCAAGCTATAAACATTAAAGATCAAGTCGATTGTGGACCATCTTACATTTCATTCTGCACCGTAGTCACCGACGAGTCGTCTTTCACAACTTGCTCACACCGAGCCTGTCAATGAACAAGAAACATGGAGATTCCCAACAATGAACGATGATTTCAAAGAGCTGCATCAAGAAGACTTTAACCCTGTAGAAGAGGAAGCCCTAATGGGTAGTTGGGATGAAGTGGATTTCTAGAGAGAGACTACTCATTGGGAGGTTGATGATTGTTTAGGGTATATTTTACTATATTTTCGGGCTTAATCCCTAAACAATTTACCTTGTTTTTAAAGGAAATAAATGAGAAAAGCATGTTTTTAACCAATAAATTCATATAATGTTCATTGAGGGTTTATAATTTAATTAGGAGGAAATATTGGGATTAAATGTTATTTTGTTACACATTTTATTATTATTATTACTCGATGACTTGGTGTAACAATAATTTTGTAGAAAATAAAGAAATGCAAGGGATATTATTTATTGAGAAGATTTATGTCATTCAATCAAGGATTTCAAAATAAAGGAGAAAATCGGATCGGCATTTGAAGAATAAATCGGATCGAGGCGAAAGAGTGGAGTGGGAACACGTTTCTGAAGCCGCAGTGTGAGCGAGAGAAGTGGCACGCTCGGTCGACCGAGCCAAGATTCGTTCGACCGAGCCGAGAGTTCGATCTGCAATTGCGAATTTAATTCGGCGCGTTTTCTAGATCCTTCCTATGTCGACCACAAACTCCTATATAAGCGACATCCATTCGGCGAAAGCAGACGTCCAAAAATATTCACAAGAATACATTAGCATAAATTAGATTCATAATTAGGTTTTATTTTTCTTTCAATTTCGATTCAAAGAATTATGGTTTTATTATGAAGATGAGTGGCTAAAGGCACGAGGCTAGGACCACCATGTGAAGCCACCATCACGGATTTAAACAAGGATTTTGCATTTATTCGTTCTAGTAAGTTTCTTGTTCTTCCTTCATGTTTTGAATTGTTTATGTGCAATGTGTATGACTATACTTGTGTTGCATCTTTGATTGAATTTAGACATACGATAGTTGATAAATTCATAGATTGCCGTGAAGGAGAGTGATAATATTTCTTCTAACAAGCGAAAGTTGAGGAGAATATTGTTAGATTAGGATTTTATATCCATATCTTTGTTTAAATAGAGCTTTAGTCAAACCGAGAGGTGTACTAATTAAAGGTGTAGAATCGAGGAGGAAACGCCGCTTTAGTAGATAATAATCCAAGACTTACGAATGAATATGCGATTTTCTTGTTAATTTCGGTGGGGTGGTGGATCAAAGGTGTGTTCTAGTTGTTTTAATCATAGTTGTTAGAAAAAGATTTGATAAGTAGTAGTTGTTCTTTTAAGCTTTTGAAACATTTATTTCGTTCTTTAATCCAAGATCGTATTTATAAACCTTACAAAAATCGAAAGCGAAACACTATTTTTCGTACAAGTCCTGCGGATACGACCGGTTTCATCACTATAGCTGCGAACCTTCGCACTTGGGGTTGACATCGGTTTTATTTATTATATTTTATCAACTTGCTTTGCATAAAACCGCAAACAAGTTTTTGGCGCCGTTGCGGGGACTTGGCACGGAAAGTTTTAGTTTTCGATCTCTGTAATTTACGGGCGGTCGCTAATTCCGTGCAGTGCGTACTAATCTTAAAAAAAAAAAAAAAAAAAAAAAAAAATTTGATTCGATTAGATCGAACGAACTGACCTCTCGATCGACCGAGAGTTATTTTATTTTTCTTTTCTCTGTTTACGTTACGTGATATTCTTACGATGTTACATTACTGCTTTTATTTGCGTTTTTCGAGCCTGTTTCGAGTCTGTTTTAGTTTAGTTTTTAGTTGTTGAGTCTAATTAAAGGATTATACTTAATTTTATAAAAAAAAAAAAAAAAAAAAAGAATAAATAAAAAAATAAAAATTTATTTTGACCCGAACATTTGGTTGAAAGTGGTTTATGCAAACTCGAACTCACGGGGACCACTTTTATATAACCGGAGCTAGAAGCGAACCATCGTTCGACCGAATAGGCGTTTGGCTCGACTCGCCGGATCGACGGACGAGGCAAAGCGACCACGAAGAATACGTTGAGGAAGAAGCCCAAGTTGAGAAATGGCGGATCAAAGGACATTGGCGGACTATGCCATGCCATCTCTTGTGAAAGTAAATCCTGCGATCGTGATTCACGAAATCACGGTGATAATTCGAACTCAAAACTTCTTTAATCAACTTGGTGAGAGGTTCCACATTCCATGGCTTCTCCACGAGAGGACCCACACGATCACATTCACTCATTTCTAGAATCGTGCGGGACTACTTTAATCAAAGGGTCACGAGGGCGCCCGAGGATGAAACTTTTCCCTTCTCACCGAAGGAGAAGCGAAAGAATGGTATAAATCTTTACCAGGTCGACTCCATTACTTAAGTGGGAGGAGTTGGAGAAAGAATTTACGAGCGATTACTTTCCACACCGCAAAGGCGGCTCATCTTACGAATCGATATTCACTTTTGTGCAAACCGAGAGGGAATCATTTTGCGATGCATGGAAACGATTTAAGTCTCTCTTGAGAAAGTGCCCCACCATGGGCTTTGGATAAACAAAGGTTGGTCAACACTTTCTATAGTGGTTTGATTTGAATTGACCAAGGAATGGTGAATAGTTACTGCTGGAGGTGCATTTACGAGAAAGACACCGAAGAGGATGGACGTTGTTTGAAGATATTGCAAAGTATAATTATGCCCCTACCTATAAAGGTGCATCCAGGTCGGAAGAGCTCGACTCAGGGGAAGTATGAGGTAGATGAGACCACACTTACAAAAGGCTCGATTAGCCGCACTACTGAAGCAAGTGGCGGCAATGAATGTTCAAAGTCTTGTATGTGACAAGCGCCATGGCCAAGGCCATCGCGATGTCGATGCCGGCTTGACCCGATCCTCGAGTCAAAGTGTGCAAAACAACGTTAATACGCCAAAATTGCGATACTATTGGGCACACGTTCCATCAATGTCCTCTATTCTTGCATTCGGAGGAGGTGAATGCATTCGATTCTCAAAATTATCGACCTTTGGGTGAGAATCGAGAACACTCAAGGGTTTAATTCTGGAGTGACCCTTCTAGGGTAGCAAATCCCCATCGATTTGAGGCCCAGAGGCTAATCGAGCAATTTTCAAACCAACTCTCGACCGGCATGGAACAATAATCCACGGTCAATCAAAATCAAAATCATAACCAATCATTTGGATCTTAGAACAAAAGTTGAGTGAGCAAGCCACGGCCAACACTCGATTGGCAAATGCATTGAGTACTTTGACCAAGATCTGATGAGAAATCTAGAGGTGCAAATGGGGCCAGATTTGGGCGACAAGCAAGTCGACCTCAAGGTCATTTGCCGAGTTTTCTTGAGAAGAACCCCGAGGGGTTAACGTGGTCGAGAATGACCGAGAATACTTGCACCGACACAGCTGCACCATGGAACTATGGTCAAGATGAGTTGAATGTCGTAAATCGAGGAGTGGGAAGCGGTTGGCGGTCGGGCCAACCAGGAAAGCGAATAGCCCCTCCTGCGCGAGAGGGCGGGAGGAAGATCTTCTTTCTCCTCGGAAGGATCTTTGGGACGGTTTGTTGAGCCAAGTGAAAAGGAAATTGCAGAAAGAAATGTGAGAGTTGAGAATCTGCTTTGAAAAGAAGTCGGATTCTAAGTTGAGTTAGGGAAGCATGTGAGGTGGAAAGATAGGGAAGACAAAGCAATCAATCATAAGGCGGCAAAGAAGAACTTCACTGAGGAGGACTTTGCTTTGATCTCCCTACCCACCTAGCAAGAACAAGTTTGTCATTAACGATCGATAAGGAGTATAAGAAGGTTATCGATTTGCTCAAGAATCTTGAGGCAAACATTCCATTAGTTGATCTTTTGGTAGGGATGCCAAAGTATACAAAGTTTATAAAGGGCGCTTGATGAGTTCGAAGAAGAAGCTTCAAGAGCTCGAGCACATAGTGTTGAATGAAGAATGCTCCGCAATCGGTCGGACTAAACTTCTGTGAAGTGTCGACCACAGTAAATTCACGATTTAAATGTACTATCGAGAACAGAGGACTTCCATAATGTTTTATGCGATTCGGGGCATCAGTCAATCGATGTCTACTTCAATCTTCCAATCTCTTGGATTGGATCAATCTATTACTCTTAGACCCATTTCTCTTCAACTTGCGAGATAGAAGTGTGAAGTATGCAAGAGGCTGTAGAAGATGTGTTGGTCAAGGTTGAGAACTTCATATACCCAGTGATTGGGTAATCATGGACATGACCAATGATGAAAAACACCATTGATCCTTGGAAGACCTTTTCTTGCAACCGCCCGTGCCTTACTAGATTCCTACGGTGGCGAGATAACCCTACATTTGGAGGATGAGAGTGTAAAGTTCAATGTGGGCAATGCGGTGAAGCACGCATCCAGGTGACACTTGTTTAGCTATTGAGGGCGATTTCAGCGATGAGTATGATGAACAAGTGTTCATGGGCGATTAGGATGAGGAAGAATTCAATAAACAATCTGCAACTTGGGTGATGAGGAGTGGAATAATTTTTAGAAGAGATTGAGAAGGAGGAAAAGGAAAGTTACGATTACCAGGAGATGGTAAGAAAGAAAATGAGGAAGAGGCATGGTGACATGGCGGTTTGAAAAAGGGGATGAAACCCCATGCTGGCTGGGAGGCCATGATGCTTGAGCCCTTATGATAAGCTTGGAGATCTGGAGCTTAAGGCGATAAATTAAGACCAAGTGTGGAGGAGCCACCGTCGATTTAGTGTTGAAACCCTTGCCTCAACACTTGAAATACATTTTTACGAGGGACGGTGATAAGCTCCTTTGATTATTTCATCTAAGTTAGAACCAAAGGAGGAAGAAAAACTTATCAAAGTCTTTGCAAGATAATATCCTAGCCTTTGGTTGGCAAGTGGGAGATATCAAGGGATAAGCCACGATATCTGTATGCCTGAATCGGGGTTTGTTGAGGATCGAAGAAAGTCGGCTGACCTCGAGAGAAGGCTAAACCCTCACATGCGGGAGAGTCGTTAAGAAGGAAATCATCAAATTGCTTGACATGGGTATCATCTACCCAATAGCCGATAGTGAATGGGTGAGCCCCACTCGGTGGTGCCAAAGAAAGGAGGGATCACCATCGAGAAGAATGAAAAGGGGAAGAGATTGCCTACGGCAAGTCACTTTGGAGTCTGAGTTTGCATTGATTACGAAGACTAAATGAGGTAACTCTAAAAGACCACTTCCCTTGCCATTCATTGACCAGACTCCTTGAGAGGCTTAGTGGCAAGCAATATTATTGTTTTACGGATGGCTATTCGAGATACTTTGAGATAGCTATCGACCCAGCTGATCAAGAAAAGACTACCTTCACTGTCCCTCGGGCACCTTACACGAAGAATGCCATTTGGTCTTTACAGCGCTTCCGGCTACATTTCAAAGATGTATCTTGGCTATCTTTGATGGTTTAGTGGAGAAGGTGATGGAGATCTTTATGGATGACTTCTCTGTGTTTGGGGACGATTTAGACCACTTGTTTACACAATCTTGATAAAGTTTTGTCGGTGCATAGAAAAGACTTAGTCTTAAATTGGGAGAAGTGCCACTGATGGTGGAAGAGGAATTGTTGCAGGACACAAGGTGTCCAAAGAAGGTATTGAGGTCGACAAAGCGAAGGTAGAAGCTATTGAAAAAATGACATACCCCAAAAATGCAAGAGAAGTAAGAGGATTCTTGGGTCATGTAAAGCCATAAGCGATTCATCAAAGACTTTTCTAAAATAGCCAAGCCTTTGTCATCTCTCTTAAGAGAAGGTGTGAAATTTATTTTCACCCCGAGTGTGAAAGAGCGTTCTGAGAACTAAAAGACAAGTTGGTTACCTCGCCAATTCTTATAGCACCCATTGAAAAGCTCCATTCGAGCTTATGTGTGATGCTTCTAATTATGCGATCGGCGCGGTGCTAGGTCGAGTCGAGTGGGCGGAAGGTTCCGACCCATCTACTACGCTAGTCACACTTTAAACCAGCGCAAAGTAAATTATGCAACAAGCGAGAAGGAGTTGTTGGCGTGGTTTTGCCATGGATAAATTTAGAAGCTACTTGCTTGGGTGGAGGTCACGATGCAGGGCGAGACCATTACGCATTGAAATATCATGTTGAACAAGGCGATGCCAAGCCTCGTTTGTTGAGATGGATCTTGATTTTACAAGAGTTTGATGTTCATATCCGGGACAAGAAGGGTAGCGAGAATGTGGGCGTGACCACATGTCTCGGTGACCGGCGATCCTCGAGTAGAGTCGGATGAGATTGGAATTGATTTTCCAAGCCCGCAACTCATGACCATTGATGTGTGCGAGGTTGCTCCTGCCCGTACTGGAAAAGGTTCTCCTTGGTTTGCACCGTTTGCAAACTTCTTGAGCGGCAGATATCTGGACCCTGACCTGACTTATCAGCAAAAGAAGAAATTCTTTTGATTTGAACTATTATGTGTGGGGCGATCCCATTCTCTTCAAGCGTTGCAGGATGGATTGCTCCGTAGGTGTGTCCACGAGTTCGACGAGAGGACATTATGGAGCAATGCCATGGTGGACTGTGGGAGGTCATTATGGAGTGGGAAGGCTAACTGCGAAGATTTTTTCATCCGGTTTCTCTTGGCCAACAATTTTTAAGGATCTGAGAACTTTGTAAAGGGTGTGACCGGTGCCAACGCACGGTAAACTTTCTCGGCGAATGGACATGCCCTCCACCCCATCCAAGAATGCGAGGTTTTAGGCGTATGGGGTATTGATTTCATGGGACCGTTTCCATCTTCGTATGGGAACAAGTACATTCAGTCTGCGTCGACTACGTATCAAAGTGGGTGGAAGCGATAGCAACACCATGAGCGACCACAAGGTGGTCAAGAACTTCTGAAGAAAAATATTTTCACGCGGTTTGGTGTCCACGAGCCCTCATCGGTGATGAGGAACTCACTTTTGCAATACCCCACTAGACAAGATTTTAGAGCGATATGGGGTAAAACACAAAATTGCTACCCCTATCACCCTCAGGCGAGTGGACAAGTTGAAGTGAGTAACCGAAGCTGAAGAGCATTCTTGAGAAGGCGGTGAATTCTAATAGGGCGGATTGAGTCGAAAGCGGATGATGTGCTGCAGGCCTACTGGGGCGACTTTCAAGACTCCTATTGGCGCGTCTCCGTTTGAGATGGTTTATGGCAAGGCACGCCACCGCCAATCGAGCTTGAGCACGCAGGCGTTACGGCTATTAAATTCTTAATTTCGATAGCGATTATGCGAGAAAAGCGATTATTGCGATTGCGAGGCTTGATGAGTTCGAACTCCAGGCCTACGAGCTCGAGAATCGATGAGAAAGGACTAAAGCGCTTCACGACAAGAAAATCAAGATTAGGGAATTCAAAGCGGGCGAGTGGGTTTCTTGTATAATACCAGGTTACATCTGTTTCTGGTAAGCTACGCAACCGTTAGTCACGGCCCCTTTGAAATCTTTCGGTATTCCCTAGTGGAGCGATCGATTTGAAAGATAAGCGGGGTGGGTTGTTCGAGTAAATGGTCATCGGTTAAAACACTATATTGGTCAACAAAGGCGACCGGTGGTTTTCTATCGAATGGCGTCCCTAGTCAAACCAGGCTCGATCCTTGGCACCGATGATTTACATCTCTGTGAGTTCTTTGATGATGTTGTGCTCCCGATGTTGCACCTCGGCTTGTGAAACGAAACCTAAGAAGAAGAAGAAAGAATCATAGTGCGAAGTGAATCTGAAGTTTGATGATATGGCCAAGGCGTTGGCGAGACTTTGTTCTGTGGATTCCGCTGTTGACCCGAGAAGGTCGAGAATAATTCGGGATGAGGTTTCACCGCCTGACCCGGTTGAGTTTTTATTGGTTAGTCGAGCTCCGACTATAATTAAGCCCTACTAGGGCGGTAACCTAGATATCTTTTTCTTTTTGTTTGTAGTTTATTTTTACTTTGTTTCTCTTGTTGGTTGCTAATGTTTTCCACCTAGCGATTTCGACTATGGATCTGTACTTGGGCGATTGCCCACATCATGACCCTGTTTGTTTCTTTTTATTTCCTCATGTACCCCAGTATCTCTCGATATTACATTTGTGCACTACATTTCACATAGATTTGGTTATTATCAATTTTGCATTGCTTCGCTTTGTTCCATGATATTGCCTTGTCTATCATCTTTTGTGCCCCTACCCGAGTGCGTCTTGTTTCCCCATGTATGCGGGATATTTGCGATAGCGATTGTGAGCTTCGGATGATATCGGTTTACGGTGGATGGTCCACGATCTCTTGATTTCTTCAAGCATTTATGGATCGACTCGCGACCACTTCCAATTGCAACTTTGAATTACAACCATAAGTTTTCTTATTTTGCACATCTTGAGGACATCATGTAACTTAAGTGTGGGGAGGGTTTATTGGTTTGTTTTCTTGGTTTGTTTTACATGTTATCTAGTTTTGCTCCTTTGAAAAATTTGATAAAATTTTTGAAAATTTGTGAGTCGAGTAACTTCAATGACATGCTAGTTTTGTAACTTGGCACCTTTAATTGTTATCGATGAGTCATATCATGTTCTAAGAATAGGTTTGGTAGATCAGATACTCACTTCAACCTCAGTACACGAACCTGTTAGATGAGGAACCAAAAATTTAATAGTCTCCGGTTAGTTAAGGGATAGCCAATTCTAGCTGCAGATAACCACTTACTTAGCACTGATGAAAGTTAAGAACTCGTACTATACTCACAGTTAGAATCTAAGTACCTTAGTGTCTTGAGAACCTTAAAAGTCTTGAATGTGTTAGAAATGATACCTGACCGGGAGTTTCCAAAGAGTTTGAAAAAAAAGGAAAATTTTGAAAAAATTAAATTGCGGAAGTTGTTTGCGACTGTCACCTCGAGTCCACTTGAATCTGCCCCAATTGGGGCGTGGTTTACCTTGGACAGATATAGGTTTGAGTGATCTCGGGGTGACTGCCTCTAAAAGTGGGGAGAGTGTTATACTTTTGAGGCAGCGACGATGGAAGAAAATATAGGCCTTTTGGAACTACGAGTCGAGTTGATCTAAACCAGTAGAGACACGGAAGGTATTTTCTTGGCACCAAGTAAAGGAATTTAAATGTGAGTTGGTTACTTTGTTCTTGATAAATAGTTTTGTAGGGTAAGTCTTTGTAGACGAGCGAACTTCGTTTATTTAACCGGATGATTTGTTAGTGCTTGATTTAATACATCAAGAGAGGATCGGTGGAAGTTTAGCGGGTTCAACACACACAATCACTTGAGTGAGTTCGATTTGCTAGATACTAGCTTGATGTGAGCATGACTACATCTCGTGTCAAATTATGTGGGTTTTGATAGTTTGTCGTTGTTTGTTTTGCTCGGGGACAAGCAAAAAGCTAAGTGTGGGGAGTTGTTTAGGGTATATTTTACTATATATTTTGGGCTTAATCCTAAACAATTTACCTTGTTTTTAAAGGAAATAAATGAGAAAAGCATGTTTTTAACCAATAAATTCATATAATGTTCATTGAGGGTTTATAATTTAATTAGGAGGAAATATTGGGATTAAATGTTATTTTGTTACACATTTTATTATTATTATTACTCGATGACTTGGTGTAACAATAATTTTGTAGAAAATAAAGAAATGCAAGGGGATATTATTTATTGAGAAGATTTATGTCATTCAATCAAGGATTTCAAAATAAAGGAGAAAATCGGATCAGCATTTGAAGAATAAATCAGATCAGAGCGAAAGAGTGGAGTGGGGAACACGTTTTACGAAGCACAGTGTGAACGCAGAGAAGTGGCACGCTCGGTCGACCGAGCCGTTCTATTCGGTCGACCGAGCCAAGAGGTTCGGTCTACCGAGGCTGCAGAATTTAATTCGACGCGTTTTCTAGATCCTTCCCTATGTCGGCCACAAACTCCTATATAAGCAGCATCCATTCGAGCGGCAGACGTCAAAAAATATTCACAAGAATACATTAGCATAAATTAGATTCATAATTAGGTTTTATTTTTCTTTCAATTTCGATTCAAAGAATTACGGTTTTATTATGAAGATGAGTGGCTAAAGGCACGAGGCTAGGACCACCGTGTGAAGCCACCATCACGGATTTAAACAAGGATTTTGCATTTATTCGTTCTAGTAAGTTTCTTGTTCTTCCTTCATGTTTTGAATTGTTTATGTGCAATGTGTATGACTATACTTGTGTTGCATCTTGATTGAATTTAGACATCGATAGTTGATAAATTCATAGATTGCCGTGAAGGAGAGTGATAATATTTCTTCTAACAAGCGAAAGTTGAGGAGAATATTGTTAGATTAGGATTTTATATCCATATCTTTGTTTAAGAGAGCTTTAGTCAAACCGAGAGGTGTACTAATTAAAGGTGTAGAATCGAGGAGGAAACGCCGCTTTAGTAGATAATAATCCAAGACTTACGAATGAATATGCGATTTTCTTGTTAATTTCGATTGGGGTGGTGGATCAAAGGTGTGTTCTAGTTGTTTTAATCATAGTTGTTAGAAAAAGATTTGATAAGTAGTAGTTGTTCTTTTAAGCTTTTGAAACATTTATTTCGTTCTTTAATCCAAGATCGTATTTATAAACCTTACAAAAATCGAAAGCGGAAACACTATTTTTCGTACAAGTCCTGCGGATACGACCCGGTTTCATCACTATAGCTGCGAACCTTCGCACTTGGGGTTGACATCGGTTTTATTTATTATATTTTATCACTGCTTTGCATAAAACCGCAAACAATGATTGGGAACAACTAGCAGAGGAGCTAGAAGAAGAAGAGTTGAGAAAGATGATCAAGCATAAGAAGGAGAAAGCGTGTCTTGCGTAAGGATCCCTATGGATGATGTGATCCAAGACCTTTCAAGTTATACCTCGGGAAGATGAGGTATTCTTCACCAACCACTTCAAGCGCATAAGGAAAAAGGTGGCCCTTAAAATCCAAAGATTGAGCAACCACCTACCGACTTGGAGGTTAAACCGCCTCCATAACACCTTAAGTACATTTTTCTTAAGGATCGTGATCGATTACCCTTGATCATCTCTTCAAAACTCGAGCCCGAGCAAGAAGCACTGCTTGATAAAAGTGCTTGAAAAAGAACATCCTCGCGTTCGGATGGCAAGTGGGTGATATCCGAGAATCGGCCCCGATGTGTGCATGCATAAAATCCGAACGGAGGAAGGAGCTAAGAAAGTCGACAACCTCGTGAAGGTCGAATCCGCATACGCAGGAGGTTGTCAAGAAAGAAGTCATAAAATGGTTAGATATGGGAATCATCTATGCAATCGCCGACAAGTGAGTGGGTTAGCCCCACCCAAGTTGTGCCAAAGAAGGAGGTATTACCGTGGAAAAGAATGAAAAGGGGAAGAAGTAGCTTTACGCCTTGTGATCGCTACGTGGTCTCGCATTGACTATCGCAGATTGAATGAAGTCACCGCCAAAGACCATTTCCTTACCTTTCATTGACCAACTTCTTGAAAGACCGAGTGGTCATAAGTATTATTGTTTTCTCGATGGATATTCGTTTACTTCCGGATAGCCATCGACCCTAATGACTGAGGAGAAGACTACGTTTACGTGTCCATCGTGCACTTTTGCTTTTCGCGGACGCCTTTCGGGTTATGCAATGCACCAACAACATTTCAACGGTGCATGTTGGCCATTTTCGATGGACTTGTGGAGAAATGTATGGAAGTCTTCATGGATGACTTCTCAGTCTATGGCGATAGCTTTGATGAGATCTTGGAAAATCTAGATATGGTACTTCAACTCTGTGTTGAAAAGAATTTAGTGCTTAATTGGGAGAAATGCCATTTTCTAGTAGATGAAGGGATTGTTCTGGGACACAAGGTGTCCAGTACTGGTATTCAGGTTGATAAGGCTAAAGTAGAGGCCATTGAAAAGATGGCGTACCCGAAAACAGTGAAAGAGGTACGAGGTTTTCTAGGTCATGTTGGCTTCTACAGGCGGTTTATTCAGGATTTTTCCACCATCGCCAAGCCCTTATCGAACCTTCTGAAAGATGATGTTGAGTTCTTGTTTGATGAGGAATGCAAGGAAGCTTTCAATTGCCTAAAGGATAAGCTCATAAGTGCCCCTATCTTAATCGCACCTGACTGGACTAAGCCTTTTGAATTAATGTGCGATGCCTCTAACTACGCAGTGGGTGCAGTTTTATGCCAGAGAATTGATAAAAAGTTTAGGCCCATTTACTATGCGAGCCGCACCTTGAACCCGGCTCAATGCAATTACACCACGACTGAGAATGAATTCTTAGCCGTCGTTTTTGCTATCGACAAGTTTAGAAGTAACCTTCTAGGGTCTCAAGTTGTGGTTTGGACAGACCATGCAGCCCTACGCTACCTTATGGACAAAGCGGATCTGAAGCCAAGGTTACTCGGATGGTACCTAATTTTGCAAGAGTTTGACCTGGAGATCAAAGATAAGAAGGGTAGTGAAAATATTGTGGTGATCACTGTCTCGCCTAGTAAATGAGGGTGGCAAAATTTCCAGGACATAGGCATTGATTTTCCTACTTGAGCAATTGATGAAGCTTGATACTTGTGAGGCCGTGGTATCTTCGATTATGTCAACTACTTAGCGGGTGGGCATTTAGAAGAGATGACGATCGTGAAAAGAAGAAATTTTTCAAATGACTTAAAGTATCTCGTATGGGAGGATCCATATCTGCTTAAAGTCCAAGGATGGGTTGCTTAGAAGGTGCGTTCGGAGCATGAACAATTGAATATTCTAGAGCAATGTCATAGTGGTCCCACCCGGTGGACACTACGGAGCACCTAAGACAGTCACAAAAATCCTTCAAGTCGTTTTTACCGCCTACTTTGTTTAAAGATGTTGAAGCCTATTGCAAAGGCCGTGATAGATGCCAAAGAGTAGGAGACTCGGTAATAGGATGGAGATGCCTTTGAGGCCTATCTTGGAATGTGAAGTTTTTGACGTCTGGGGCATTGATTTTATGGGACCGTTCCCATCATCATGCTCTAACAAATATATTCTCAGTCCAGGTGACTATGTTTCCAAGTGGGTAGAGGCCATAGCCACCCAAACCAATGATCACAAAGTTGTAAAAAATTCTTGCAAAAGAATATCTTTACTAGATTTGGTCATCCCTGAGCCCTTATCGGTGATGAAGGTTCGCATTTACTGTAATGCACCACTGGATAAAATTCTTGAGAGCTATGGTGTCAAGCATAGAATTGGTACACCATACCACCCCAAACCAAAGGCCAAGTCGAGGTGAGCAAATGTAAGTCTAAAGCGGATTTTGGAGAAAATCGTGAATTCCAATAGATCCAACTGAGTCCTGGTTGGATGACGCACTTTGGGCTTATCGCACTGCGTTTAAGACCCCTATGGGTACATCACCCTTCCAAATGGTTTATGGCAAAGCTTTCCATTTACCAGTCGAGCTTGAGCACAGAGCTTACTGGGCTATTAAATTCTTGAACTTCGACAGCCAGCTTTGTGAGGAAAAGAGATTATTGCAATTGAACGAGCTCGATGAGTTCCGACTCCGTGCTCACGAGAATTCGAGAATCGATGAAGGAAAGAACGAAGGCACTCCACGATGCTAAGATTAAAGATCGGGAATTCAAAGTGGGAGACATGGCTTTGCTGTATAACACCAGGCTCCATCTTTTGCCGGTAAGCTTAAATCTAGATGGTCCGCCCCTTTGAGATTCTTGATGTTCATCCCGGTGGAGCCATTACGTTGAAAGGGCACGGTGATCAACCGCTCAAAGTCAATGGTCACAGGATTAAGAAGTACTTTGGGCAACCCAAGGAAAAGCTCAAGTACTATACTTTCAAAAGAGAAATGAAACGGTTGAGTCGTTTATTTGTGAAGAGATTCCATCCGACTTCTTTGGAGTGGATGATGACATTATTACCCCAACCTTGCAGATCCTTCACAATGCTGCTCCCGAGCTCATTAGCATACCTCACCCGAACTGCGCAAGAACAAGACAAAGAAGAGAGTCGCATATCTCGGAGAGTTAAGTTCAAACACTTAGTAGAGCACTTGACTTGTTGTCGCTTGCGCCACACCCCATCCTTCATTCGACTCCGATGAAGAAGTGGCGTGCAGAGATCAAAGTGGCCCGATCCGGGTTAACTTTGAAATCATGTCAAGCTAATGACATAAAAGAAGCGCTCCTGAGGCGCAAATAGTCTTTTAAGTTACTTTTTAGTTAAGTTTTTAGGGCATTAGGAATAAAACCATGGTGATTTGTGTGTTGGTTATCCCTGTCCCATTTGTGAATGCTTTATTTGCCCATTTCTGTGTGCA
>CM047810.1:48991757-49319144 GCA_026214975.1 Gentiana macrophylla | reverse complement strand
ATTTCATTCTTGTTGATAAAACAGCCATTTTATATTTTCAACGCGCCCTTTTGTAAGGATGTATTGTAGCTGATTTGGTGACCGGTAAAAGGGCATTGCAGTGCATGGAAGCATCCCATTTATGTGGGGTCAACCTGGCTAGTCAGGTTCTATGTGTGCCGTCTTACCTTATATTTCTTTGCAGTGTCTATTTGGAGGGCTGGTAGTGATAAAGAATTAGAACAAAACCTTTAGAATATATCAATTTTTTTCGTTTTCTGATTTTGTTTATTTCATGATCTTTTGGTTGTATGCTTAACTGCAGATTTGCCTAGTTGGACAGCTTCATCTCCTTTCTTCAAGTATTACCATGCTTGCTGTACCAACTCCCTCTTTAACAGCTACTAGCAAGCATTATGTCTTGATTAGTTTCTGCATCCTCAATGTGCATATTTGCATGCTTTGCTCTCAGTTGGCCTGTGAATGAGGCGATTAATAAACTAATAGAATTTGTGAAGGTGGTGGTAATTTTCCTGCTGTAGCTGTCCCCCCCTTGTTGCTTTGGGGACTCAAAGCGGTACCATTAAGTAATTGATATTACTGCTAATGCCGTTGCTGCTAGTTTTTCCATTCACAATAAGCGTTGTTAGGGGATTGCGATGACTTGAAATTCTAGGCCAAATCTCTTTCTCATATACTCAGGTATAAATTATTTCATTGGTGCGTTGTTAGGACATTGATTTATATTACTATCAAACTTCTTACTCCATAGCATACTGTTGTGAGGAAAGAAACTTCTTTGAAGTTCCTCTTAGTTCTGTTTTCCAGTCCCCCTTGTGCTTGAGTTCACCATTCTACTATGGTTTCTATGTTCAGGGGACAGAGAAACCCGGGGCTACATTAACAGGCTTGTTGTGACTTGTGTCAGAAGTGGACTCAATCGATCATTCCGAGTTATGCAGAAACCAGGCGCACCTATAAGAGCCTTAAGGGCTTCCTCTTCTGGAAGGTTCTTTTCTGAATGGCATTGTTGTGTGCTTTCTTCTTGCAGTAACTTTCTGCATACACGTGTGTGTGTGTATCATGTATGTCTGTACTTTATTAGTCCTATTACAGCAATGTGTTTGGCGGTTCTTCTAGGTTGCAGTGTGTCTACACACACATAGACACACACAGATGTATAGTATAGATATACATACTAATAATATATATACATATATATATATATATATATATATATATATATATATATATATATATATATATATATATATATATATGTGTGTGTGTGTGTGTGTGTGTGTGTGTGTGTGTGTGTATCTAATATACATATATATATTATTAGTATGTATATCTGTACTATACATCTGTGTGCGTCTAGGTGTGTATATATTATGTATGTCTGTACTATATATCATTAGTCCTATTATGGCAATGTGTTTCATAAAGTCTTCTAAGTTGCGTGTGTGTGTTTCTCAGTTTCTGTGCTATATATCATTAGTCCTATTACAACAATGTGTTTGACAGTTCTTCTAGGTTGTGTCCTCAAAATTTTTTGGATGTCTTCCGGCACAAGAACTTGCTCTATCATTGATATGACAACATTGATCTTCTTGATCACTTGCATAGCAGGAAATCGAGGTGCAGTCTAAAGCCCCAAAATGTTCATACATTTGGGCCATTAATCATAAAATTCTTGTTGGCAAATGTTAGGTGATCACTGCTCATCATTTTTATCTACCTTTTCATGGCGTCTCATTGATTGAATTACAATTGCAACCGCCAACCACTTTCATCTGGCTACTTTTAACCAAGTACCCAGTTTGACTGCTCCACACGAGTCCAGCTAAACACACTGAGATCTGAGAAAAAATGATCTGTTTATTCATTGGTTGAGTCAGCGGAAACTGATGACCTAAAGCAGAAGCTGTAGTTTACATTTCTTTTTTGGACAAGATAAATTTTAGGGCTCTGCTTGGTGTGTGTGTGTTGGGAAAAGATATTGTTGTCGTTTAGTATTACTTCTAAGAAGGCAACCTTTCAGTAACTTTCTTTCAAAATACTTGCAATTGTATGAAATCTAGATTCCCCTTTATATGATTGTGTAACTGCTTATGCTGAAGAAAAATGAATTAAAGCCTTTTGACTGTTGCTAGTGAGGTATAAACCCATCCTTCAGCGAGACCTTTTAAGAGGACAAGAATTTGGTGTTACTTTTACCTGTGAAGTAGTTACTGGAAAATGTATATGCTGCCAATACTTTTCATGTGTGATTCTTGTGGTTGCTCATCTTTCTTCAAATCATCCTTCACTATGTGATACATCTTCATCAGATCTGTGTTTGATTAACTAAAAATCTAACTATGATACCTATGGCGGTGAAATACACAAGCTTTCACTAATTAAGTGGTTTTTAGTTTTCAGAGAATTGTTCTTAACATTATAAAGCGATTGAATTTTAATGACTGTTTAGGTACCTTCTGATCTTGTTTAGCGGCGCACCTGTTGAGGTATGGGCAATGACCAAGAGTCCTATCATGGTACTTTGCTCATTCTTGTTCTTCATTGACTTTGATATTCAGTATGTTGCTCAAACAAATTTTGTGTCCGTAATGTTTATGTTGTTTTATTTTAATCGTCAATTAATAAAAAAGCAAAATGTTAGTCCTTCTATGGGCATTGTGAAACTGAGTGATTAGATCTCAATAACCCTTTTCATCCTCAAGGATAGAGACTTTAAAGATAATTCTTTGGACACTGCCGATCAGGTGATGTAAGCCTGCATCTCACATATTCATGATTCCCTCCTTTTATGGCCCCAAAGTGATAAATAGAAGCATTAAAAGCTCCTTGATTAAACCATCGATATTGCCCCTGCTTTGATTGTGACAAAGTGTGTGATCGATGGTGATATATTGCTTTCAAATATTCAGCATGTACCCCTCTAGTGTTGGAGGAAAAGCCACACATCAATTTGACCATGTGGCAGTACATCCTATTTTCAAGCAGAATTTTCATCATTCCTGCATTTCCTGGTAAGTTTAATACCATTAAAAAGTACAGTAATCTGAAGAAAAGCAGTTGCTTTGAAGTTTGCAGTACCAGATACTTGATAACTGTCTTCAATGTATGCGCTTTAAAAGTTACAAAACATGCACATCCTTCTGCTTTTTCCTAAATCTTCTAGAATAATTACATAAATTTTGAAATAAAACATAAACCCAAGTACAAATCTTCAATTTTTCAATAATAATATTTACTTTGTGTTTTCCCTTTTCTGTTTTCTTGTTTTCCATTAATTGATATACTGAAGTTTCATTTCTCATTAAGCAATTAAGTTGCAATTCAAGTCATTTGATCCGTGCAGTTAAGATCATTAGCTCTTCCTTTTACTGTGGTGGAATGGACTCTTCCTAGTGTTCCACGTCCTGGTCAGAGTGGGCCTTCAAGGATCGGTGCAGTATCATCTAAAGATCCGCCATCTGGGACATCTTCCCCTACACAGGCTGCTTCTGTGGACTCTAGTATGATGCTACTTTAGCTTGCTATGTATCATGGAGCTGTCATTGTTGGATCCTATTATTTGCAATTTCATTGATTGCTCATGACAAAATCTGTATTTACTGCAGAGGATCAGGCACAGATGGTTCTCAAGAAGAATTTTCAGAAAGTTTTGCATTTGCTCTACGTAAATGAGTGCGCTAGGTGTGTTTGAGGTTCATGGGCGTCGCATTCGAGATTTTAGGTACTAAAATTTCAATCCTTTAAAATGTACCATTAGTGGCTAATCAAACTACTTGAAATGTAATAAATATCATCTAGCAAACCTGTTGGAATTGCAATATAAACTTTTAGAAATTGGTTAAGTGAATGATTACCTATTCTACAGAAGGCAAATGGTTCCAGAATTATGTAAGACCACTGGTTTTACTTTAAAACCAAAGTCCTCTAGCTTTCCTCCAACACAAGCTATTATGACAATTATGCATCTGCTGAGTAAAATATATATATATATATATATATATATATATATATATATATATATATATATATAATTTTTTTAATTCTATTGTCATGTTTACTATTGAGGCATTCCTGTTGCTTTAATGCTTCTGCTCATTTGATTTTTTTTCCACAACATTTGAAATTTATTTGGTGCTTGTACTTTGAAGTTCATGCTCATCTGTGCAGAGCTATGTTCCTGTAACTGACCGTGGCCTAATTTTTTAAGTGTTTATTTGTTTATTTATTTATTTATTTTTGCTGAATCAGGATGTTGACTTACATTTTTCCTTTCTGAATCCAGATGTTGTCTACACTGAGGCCTAGTTTACAGTAATTCTGTTATTTTAGGTGTTCTAAAGTAGTTCTATAGTTCCTTGCATGAATTAGCGCCATCAGACACTCATGAAGTCATCATAAGGAGATAGCGTAATCTAGATATACCAACTTTTAATTATGTGTATTCTCAAATTCAGGAGAGTATAATTTTTAGTTAATAGTAATAGTTTTAATTACTTTCCTGTAGATTTCTAGTTGTCTACTGGATAATCAATTGAATGACATATTTCTTGACTGATAGAGTTCTTTCTTTAGTTTCTCTTGCTTATTGGACTTGGTTTCTTTCCAGACCGAAGTGGCCTTAAATCTACTTTTGTGTCATCTGATGGGCTAATTACTGCCATGGCTTATCGTCTTCCCACATATTTATACGTTTTATTGTTTTTGTTTATTTATTTTGCTTAATTTGTTGCTGTTTTAGTGAAATGTTACTTGTAACTCAAACAGTTACCACATCTTATTCTCAGGTTATGGGAGACAGATCTGGGAACATCTGATGGTGGGATGTGACTACTGGACAATCGTCCTCGTTTCACACTCACAGGGAAGGGATCCGGAGAATCAAGTTCTCACCAGTTGTTCCGGGTGATCGTGGCCATGGACGTATTGCTGTCCTATTTTACGATAATACCTTCTCTGTCTTTGATCTTGTAAGCAGAAAATAGCCCAAATAATTGTTTGGTTTGTTTCTACTTTCACTTGTGGCAGTGCTGAGATCCTGAACTTGCCTTTTGTGCATCTCCATGAGTGATACAATGACAAATGCATGTTTTATGCAATTGGAAGTATTTATTTCAGATATTAAGAGTTAGGCAACTCTTTCAATGTAGGGAAGAATTTTGGTGTCTGACTGGGATCTTTCCCCACCCCATGCAAATGCACATCTTAACTTGCATTACACATCACTGATTTGGTTTCTATACATCAGTTGAAAATCATTAGTTGTGAAATCTAAAGTTTATCCCCCAAATCGTGAGGATTCTCCAGATCCGTTAGCCAATTCTCTTTTGCAACCTCAATTTCCTGGAACACTTGTGTTAGAACTTGATTAGTTGCCTTTGAACAGGCTGATAAGAAAGATCCACTTGTCTTGTGCATTGCTGGAGCTGATAGCAGCTTTCGTCTTGTTGAAGTCATTGTATCGTCTGACACCTTTGTGCTGCTCTTTGGCTTTTGCGACTTTGTTTGGTTTGGAAGCTAAACTGACATTGTGCTTCTTCTACATCTGTTTCTTGAGCAGTTATTCTCGACTTGTTTTCTATACCTTTAAGCGCTCCTCATTTTTATTTTACTGTTTGGAATTTATAATTTTCAATGTATACAACATAGAGTAATGGGTTCAGAATATCAAGCGGAGTAACATTTGGGGTAGGGACTTTTCCTTGTTATTATTATTAGTGCCGATAAGATTCGGACCGCCACTTCTCTGAAAGCATGGTTCTTGCCCCTCCCCTTTGAGCTCGTCCATTCGTTGGGTGATCCCTTGCTCTCGCGTTCGAAAGTGTTTGCTCGTCGTTTAGCCCGTGAGTGAGATTTCTGCTCATTGCAGTCACCTCCGGGTTCTTAGCACCTGGATAGTACCAGGACCCTTGTGCCGTCCCATCATGGAGTAACTTCAGTGTGGAATGGAACTTCTATATTTGTTTACTCATACTAATTGCAGCAGCTTTTATAAAGCTTAAAACCAAGATATTTTAACAACATTGAACAAGACTTCTCCCATTAGTTGGCTGTATGGATCCTTCATGGCTCGCGGTACTAAAAGCAAGACAATTCAAACTGATGTGTAGTTTTAAACAGCGTCTTGCTTTTGTGTTATTAATGCATTATCCTATTGCTGATGATGGATGCAACCAACTCCTCTTTGAGTGTAAACCTGGCGTTGAAATACCTATATTTACAAGGATCCATGACTAATAGTTCAAGGTCACATTCCTTTAATAACCCCACTCCCACGGTCCTTTTCTAAACAGGTCAAATATAAGCTTGATTATCAGAACTTAAATAGGTACATGCGGCAATTATGAGTTCATTTCCTTGCTTTATAGAACTAAAGGAGCAGTGAAGTTTGTTTTCTTCGAAATATTCCTGATGAGTATGGTTATCTGTTAAATGATGAATGTTCCTTTACCCTGGACTTACAAAAATTCCATGAAACATAATTAAATGAACAAAACAGGAGGTCTAACATTTCTCTTCATTACTGCAGGACTGACAAAAGACCAGGCTATGAATCTCCGGCTCAGGCGGTGAAAGAAAGATTCCGCCCTGTACCTCTATATGCTCCCATATTGCTACCCACTCCCCATGCCCTTGTGAGTATCTTTTAGTTTGCTCTTTTCTCATTGAATGAAATCAGTTTACAAGTGCTGATGGTTTGGGTGGTTATTTTTGCTTCTACAATTCAATGGTAAACAAGGACTTGTCTCTTTACAATGTCAAGATTGGTCATGTAGTTGAAAATGGTGAAGGGAAAGTACTTGGATTTAAAAGTGTCGAAACAGGCTATATCTTTGATGTCATCCCTTTCTAGCTTTAGATATGATGGATTAACATCTTCTAGTAATTTCACTTGAGAGGTCCCTTTCACCGTGAGATTGCAGAATCTCTTATACAAGTATCTTACTGGGTGGTGTAATGTTTATGACTACATATTAGTGATATGAGTGATGCATATTAATGTTCTGTTAGTTTTATTTTTAGTAGCTGAGGCTGTTTAGTTTCTCTAGTAGTTAGCTTTTAAGTGTAGTAGTTGGCTAATAAGTCATTAGCTGTAATAGGAAAGAGAACACTTGTGGCTCCTCCCTTATTTAATTCACCCAGCCGTTTGACTGAATATTGCACCATTTAAATTGAGTTTATGCTCAGTTCGTAACAAGGAAAAAAGATTTATTTTCTTATCTGTGTAACTACATGGTATTATAGCCTTAAAACATACTTTTAAGACTCCTCATCTTCTTCTCTAATCGGAGAAAACATTGGAAACTTTTAGAAATAATAAAAGATGAAAGCCGAGATCAAATTGTATGATCTCTTCTCCTCTATTCATTACTTTATATAAAGAAACAATTCCATAAGATAAACACAAACTCCTAACCCTAATGGGCTTTACTACTAACCCTACTGGGTTTTACTTAACCGTTACTCCAATATACTAAGTTGGCTAAACATAACAGACAACAGCCGAGCATAAGCATAAGCATAAGCATAAACATAACCATATACATGATAATAATAATAATAATACAACTTTTAACACTCCCCCTCAATTTAGAGCATGTATATCATCCATGCACCAACTTGCTACAGACTCCCCTGACTAGTATACTTGAGAGGTTGTTGCACATGAACAATCAACGAAGAAGATGAAACTGCTATTGACTCATGTCTCACGGCTCCTTGGCTCTGTTGCTCGTGGCTGGTTGTTGGCTCATTACTACTCCTGTGTCATAACAAGGCTTCCTGGCTCTATGTGCCGGGAGTCTTCCATGTGACTCCTCAGTCGCTAACATGGCTCTTTGTTGCCGAGGAGTCTACCATTCGACTCCTCAGTCGCTACATGGCTTTTTTTTTTTGCTCTTTGTTGCCACTTGCCGGGAGTTTGATGAAGCTTCTCAGATGACTGCTTGTTTCCCCATGTTTTTTTCCATACGTCTTGTGGTGAGGGGTCTGGAGTGTTCCCGGATTCTTGTGGTTGAAGCTTACAGCCGCCTTAATTTCATCAAGCCACGTCACCAACATGGGGTCCACATGGGCCCATGTTCTTACCTTGTATGGGCTCAAGCAATCACTCAGGGGCATGGTTTGGGAAGTTTTCTGATATGCTACAATCCTTTGGAATGAAAAGGTGTAAAACTGATTATTCTGTTGTTTATATGCATCGTGCTTCCGGTATTTCGTTGTGTATGTAGATATTGTGATTGCAGAAGATGATGCAAATGGGATTGTTCAACTGAAACAGTTGCTTAGTAGTAAATTCCACAATAAGGATCTGGGAGGTTGCGTTATTTTCTTGGGATCGAAGTGGCTAGATCTCTCGAAGGCATTGTGTTGTGTCAAAGGAAATATGTCCTCGATTTGTTAACTGAGGTAGGTATGCTTGGAGGAAGACCGGTTGATACTCTGATGGAACCAAATCATAAACTTTTGAAGACAGAAGGTGATGTTCTTGACAACCCAAAGCAGTATAGTTGGTGGTTAGTGGGTAAACTTAACTATTTGACTATTACTAGACCGGCTAATTCATATGCAGTTGATGTGGTAAGTCGGTTCTTGGAGTGTCTGAGGAAGCCTCATTGGGATGCAATGATAAGGATCTTAGGTACTTAAAGTGTCACCCATCATAAAGATCAACGTTGATGCAAGCATCAAGTTTGACACTGGATCTGCTGGTGTCATTTTGCGGGATCACCATGGTGCCATCCTTTCTGCTTTCTCCTTCAATCTGGGGCCGATTGAATCAATAGAGTATGCAGAAATGAAAGCAATTTCACTGGGCTTGTTTGAACTATCAAAAATTTGGAGTGGGAAAGCCTTCTTAGTGTCGGATAACCTAAATTGCATTGCAAGATTGAACTCAAGACCAGATCCTGAAGACCTTTCTCCCATCGAAGCCTTGGCATCTTATATTAGAAACTTTAGCGAATTTTGAAGCTTGCTCCTTGCTTTCATTAATCGTAATTGTAATAGAAGCGGCTGATCTTCTTGCCGATTTAGGGTTTTCCTTACCTTCTGATTGTTCCAATCGTTGTAATTGAAATTTTTCCCCCCAACTCTGTACTCTCAACTTGCTTAGCTGATTTGGAATGAAAGAAATCTTTCTTTTACCCCTCAAAAAAAAAGTGTCACCCGGGCCTTGGCATTGTGTTCTGACCGAATGGTCACCTTCAAGTGGAAAGATACACTAATGCGGATTGGCTGGCTCAAAGTCAGATAGGAAGTCTACCACGGGGTATTGCACCTTTTTAGGTGGAAATTTGATCACTTGGAAGAGTAAGAAGCAGTCCGTGGTTTCAAGATTGAGTGCGGAAGCAAAATATAGAGCTATGGCCAATACATGTAGTGAGATAACATGGTATCAGAGCTGGAGGTCATGGGTTCAAACCTCTCCACAAACATTATATTCTGCCCAAAAGGAAAAAATATTGTTTCATGTGTTGGGCCTCATAAAAATTTAAATGACCCACTTGAGGGGGCGTGTTGAAGTATAAAAATGTTAATATCTATCTACCCATCTACTTAAACTTTTGGGAGATATGGTAATTCAAGGTATCAGAGCGAGAGGTCTTGAGTTCAAAAACCGCTGCAAGCACAGTCTTCCCAAACCAAAAAAATCAAGTGTTGGATCTCTCTAAAAAATAAAAAAATAAAACTATATAAAATGCTGATCGGGCTACTTCTCGGTGGTGGGAAATCAACCTCTAGATGATGTATCTATGTGGGAGGAAATCTTGTATCATGGAAAAGCAAAAAAACAAGGTGGTGTTGTAAGAAGTAGTGCTGAAGCCAAATTCAGAGTGGTTGCACAAGGGATCTGTGAGCTATTATGGCTAAAAATGGTCCTAACTGAATGAAGGCAGTATACTATGAGACATGAAGCTCTCTTGTGATAGCAAGTGCATAAGCGATATTGCCAACAACCCTGTTCAACATGATAGGAATGAAACATAATGAAATCAGCATACACTTAATCTAAGAAAAGCTGAATGATGGAAGTTTGTGCCTAATTTATGTTCCCACAAAAGAACAAGCTGCTGATCTTTTTTACAAAAGGGCTCACTAAGACTACATCTCAATATTGTATTAACAAGCTGGGTTTATTAGACATTTATAAACCAACTTGAGGAAGAATTGATACATATTAGTCATACATATTAATGTTCTGTTAGTTTTCTTTTTATTAGCCAGTAGCGAACTAAAAGTGCTCTCAAACCGTGTCGGTTCCTCTAGTAGTTAGCTGATAAGTCATTAGCTGTAAATGGAGAGAGAACAATTGCAGTTCCTCCTATTTTATTCACCTAGCCGTTTGACTAAATATTGTACTATTTAAACTGATGCTCAGTTCATAATAAGAAAGAGTTATTTTCTTATCTATTTTTTAGGAGTATTTTCTTATCTATTTAACTACATGTTTTAATGCATATATTCATTCACATGTCATAGTCTGTCCATCAAAACTGTAAATAGTTCTAAGTGGGGTGAATACTCTTATATTTCTTATCTTACCTTTTACGCTTGCATGTGGCCATAGGCATTGAGAATGATCTTACAACTAGGTGTGAAAGCTTAGGTGGTTCGGTACCATGAGCATGGCTATGGATGGAACAAACTACCAACCAGGAACTCCATCCGCTACAGACCTTCGTAATTATATGATCGACTCACAACAGGTTGGAGATTTGGCTGTTCCAGAGATGCTCCTCAAGGTGTTGGAACCTTATCGTAATGAAGGTGGGGACTCTGTCTAGGGGACAGGGTCATACATATTTGACCATTGCCGTTCATTTGCTCATGTGTTTTTTTTTTTTTTTTTTTCTCAAGGGTGTATGCTTAATGACGAGAGAGTGAGATTGTATGCCAGTGTTGCTGATAAAGGTTCTTTCGTAAGGTTTGCCTTTGCGGCTACTGTTTTTGGTGATTTAATGGAAGCCCTTTTCTGGTTGCAATTGCCCAATGCTCTTAATCGTTTGATGAATAAACTGTTCAATAAGTCTCCACCAAAGTCTCACAATCAGCATCAACTGGTGAACTGGATGAAGCTGCAATACTGAATAGGATATCATCTAGAGAAAATCCTCAACTGAAGTTGAAAAACTCTGTTGGTTAGTCACTAAATTCTGAGAAGTGGAAGGAAAACTGTTGGATTTTCTTTTCCACTTTGTTATGGTTATTTGCTGACAGTAGCAATGGTTACCGTGTCCCTTTTTCTTATAATCTTTTTTTACTTATGCAGACTACAGGTCAACTCCGGTTAATGGCATTTGAACAAGAAGAATTGAAAGGGACAGCTACTGAGCGCATTTCTTGGCATGAGAACTTAGAGGGTGAAGAGGCCATTCAAAACCGCGTGCATGAGTGAGCTTTCCCCCTTAAAATATGTTCTTGAGTTTGTTATAGTTTTCCTTTTGGGTTCAATTATTTTAATTGAACTTCAAGTTTAGTTGACCATCAGTTGGTCCTGTTTATTGGTTTTTTTGCTCTTATCCCATTGAGTGTCATGCCCACTGTATCAACCAAAGCACAGATCTTACATTTTGTAGAATTCATTCACAGCTTTTACCTCTAAAGTGCAGCATTCAAAAGTAGTCTTTGTTGTTTATTCAAGGTTGATGTGAGCTTCTGCTACATACATACTTTAGATGATCCAGTAAACAGTGTATGTTTGTACAGTTCATTCAGAAGCACTTGTTTACTGAAAGGATCCCTTGATGGTTATGAAATTTTAATGCAGTTGCCAAAATGTGCTTGATATTTATATATCTGTTGGAAACATATTAATAACAGCTCTATGCACATTTTCATATGATTTCCTTTCCTGTGAAAAGATGGCCATGCATGTCATCCTACGTCCATGAATGAGGATTGAGATACCATTCTAGGCAGAGTTATTATATGTAGATCAGGCCTGTTTAAAATACAATGAAGTGGGAGACATGTGCACAGTATTGAATGAAGTTTTTAATCATAATTTTTATGATTGATGTGTTGAATTAGAGCATTAATTACGATTGATTTGGTTTTGTTAGGATTTATTTTGGTTTGAATATGCCTTGATTTAAGGCTTCTTTGAAACAACTACTATTTCCTTACATAGCTCCTAAATTTGTGTAATCATCGTAGAGCCTGAATAATCTCCTAAGTAGTTTGTTGACTTATCTTCTTTAGCTTATAGGCGTTTGTACCGGCTGATTTGACTATAAATAACTGTACAACCTCTCCATTGTAATTAATAAGAACTCCATTCCTTATGGTATCAGACTGCCGATCAAACAAATAAAAAAACTCCATCTTTAATCTTCTTTCTCAAACAATCAAGGGAAGAAGCCACAAAAATTGTTTCCACTCCATTAAATACAACCGGAGCAGGGTCAAGTGGCTTAGAAATGTATCTATGACCATATCAAGCCATAAGCTGAATGACACTAATTATCTCCAGTGGTCCCGTTCTATCAAAATGTTCATCATGGGACGTGAAAATGTATCAAGTGGTTTAGAAAATGTATCTATGACCATATCAAGCCATAAGCTGAATGACACTAATTATGTCCAATGGTCCCGTTCTATCAAAATGTTCATCACGGGGCGTGGTGAGGATGAAGATTGAATGGGAACTACCCTTCCACCTAAAGGCGATGACCCAAAATTTCGGGTTTGGAGTGCCAAAAATAATCTTGTAATGTCATGGCTGATTGGGTCTATGAACCCAAAAATTAGCAATATTTTTACTTTATGAAACTGTAGCTGACATGTAGAATGCGGCTAGGAAATGTAGTATTACTAAAGACAACACTTCAGAACTATACGAATTGGTAGCGTATTCGCAAAACATCAAGCAAGGTGACATGACTCACAAAGTATTTTTATTTGTCAACACGTTATTGGCAACAAATACATGTCTTTGAAGATTATGATTGGAAGTGTAAGGTGGATGCACAAAACACACAGAAATTACCGAGAAAGGAGAATTTTCAGATCCTTCATGGGACTTGATCAATGCCGATGGTTAGAGGAAGAATCCTTGTCACAAGAGCTGAGCTTTCAACAGTGGTAGTGTCTATCCTGACACTCCTGCTCTCCTCAGCTCTGATGATATTTTCATTTAAGCTAGGAAGATCATCTTTCCCAAGGATTTGTATTCTAACAGCTTCATATTCCACATTTAGCCCAGCTAAAAGGAATGGATTCTGTCTTTCTCAAACACAGTTTTTAGGATTATAGCATCCTCATTGTTGTGCATCTGGATACATTGGTAATGATCCAGTGCTTGCCACATGCTTTGCATGAGATTGGAGTACTCGGTGATCGATTTATTCCTTTGTTTGATGTTGGAGATCTTTGTCTTGATCTCATATATCTGAGCAGCACCATTGACCTTTGAATAGGTCTCTTTGTCAGTTTCCCAGACCTCCTTTGCAGTGGCTAGGAATATACATGTGTTACTGATTTCAGAACTCTTGGAGTTCCGGTATCATAAGCCCGCATATGATGGATACTCCAACTCCCCCTGGTACTTCCTAAGAATTCACACTATAGCAGCAAAGGTGCGAAGCTACTCGACCATAGGGAGAGGATGTTGTCATGCGGTGTACCGACTACGACCATCCCCAATGTCACCAATATGAGCATATTGACGATTGCTAGCGCCTGGTCATGAACTTCATTTACGGAGAAGAAGCAATGGCGATTATCCGGGAATAAGCATCGGCTAACTATGTGCCCGCACCCACGGTAATATCTGAGAGGATGCAAGCGTTATCCGAATGATTGGGCGTAAAGCTAGCACATTACCATGGAGTCTTGATCATCCCATGCTGCAAACTTGTGATCATCTTGTTTTGGTCAAGTTCCCATCAGGTGGCTCTTCTTGCCTTCTCCTTTCAAGAAGGTCTAGGCAATTGGGACCATTTCAAGTAATTTTTAGCATTCAGTTTATAAGCAGCCTGGATATTTTGAAGATCTCCATTGTTGGTAGTAGAAGAATCAGATTATCTGAAGGAGGAGCTGTTCCAGTCATGTTGCTTGTTGCAGTTGACTCGGCCATAAAGTTTTGATTTTAGTTGAGCACTGAGCTCGATACCATGTAAAGGCAGGCTTTGTAAAGATGAAGTAGAAACTGTTTTATTAGATAACCAATAACTTAAATGGGATAGGTTTTATGTATAACCTCCCAAACACAAGGCATAAAAGCCAAAACAGGAAATAACCGTTGGCTGTCAAGTCCCAACGGCTAGTTGGACATACAGCCACTTGGTTTTGCCCGATAGAAGACTAATCTAATGATAAGAAATAATTAGCCTAATTAAGATAGATTAACAGGGAATAGTAGGAGCTAAGCTAGGAGATTGATTCCAACAGCATCCTAGTTACTTGGAAGAGTCGGAAACACTTTTTTGTTTTTTTTGTTTGTTTCGAGAAGCAATGCTGAAGCGGAATTAAGAGTTGTAGCACTAAGAGTTTGTGAAGGCTTGTGGCTAAGAAGGGTTGTAGAAGGCCTGAATTCAGGTTATACTGTGATTTTTTTTAACCTTAAGCATGACAGAGTTTAACATGACAAATCAAAGCACATTGATATAGACAGACAATTCATCCGAGAGAAGATTGATATCAAATTCTCAGTTTACAGTATCTATCCACAAAAGAACAACTGGCAGATACACTTACCAAACCAGTTGCAGTGAAGATTTTCAAGACCTCATCTCCAAGTTTTGTTGTACTAGCATCTACAATCAACCTTGAGGGGAGTGTTGAATGAAGTTTTACTTTTTAATCATAGTATTTTTATGACTGCCGTGTTGAATTAGCGCATTTTTTTAAAATTGATTTGATTTTATTAGGATTTATTTTGGTTCAAATTAGCTTTGATTTAAGGCTGATTTGAGTCAGGTACAGTTTCCTTACATAGATCTTAAATTTGTGTAATCATCTTAAAGACAGAAAAATTTCCTCACTTGTTGACTTACCTTCTTTAGCCCATAGGAGGCGTTCTTACTAGTTGTTTTGCCAATAAATTACTGTACAAGCTTTCATTGTAACAATAAGAAAAAAAATTTGGCATTACACTGCAACTTCACTGGGTGTTCTTTTTATTGTTCTTTCATCTTGCAATTTTCTCTCAAAATGTGCTCAAGGTAATTATGGATAAATAGATATTTCCCTCTTAGTAACCATGGTTGAGTTCTTGTTTTACAGGCTTGTGACAGTTGGGAATTTAGAAGCTGCTGTTAGCTTGTTGCTCTCCACTTCCCCTGAGAGCTCTTACTTCTATCCAAATGCTCTGCGTGCAATTGCCCTTTCATCTGCAGTGTCAAGGTCTTTGCTTGAACTGGCAGTGAAGGTATTTGTTTGTATTTGACTGTTGTCTGTCTGTAATTACATGTTAATAGACATATGAAGATAACAGAAGTCCTACGCTGCTTCCTTCTTGAATTGTACCATGCAACCTTTTATCCAAACCAAGCTTCTATGCCAAGCACCCTATTCTTCTCAGTTCTTAAGACATTTCTTCGGCTAAGAGTTCTATGACAATTTGGAATAAATCTCGCTTCAGGCTCCATAGAGCACTCATGATGCCAGGAACATTTTTCTTTAATCTGAAATTCATTGCACCATTATCAACTGTTCACAAATTTGTTCAAATATACAAAGTAAACAACTCTATCTAGTAAAAATCTATATATCAAATTCACATTCTTGCAGCAACAACTCTCCAGCTAAGTCTTGACTTCACATTTCTCCAGTTCTGAAAACATTGCCTCAAAGTCTTCATCACCTCCAACTGCAACAAAGGATAGTTTACTCAAATGCTGAAATATCCACCTTTCCTCTCCTGCCAGACATAATACACCACCAGATACAAACCCACCTAGTGATCCTGCCTCTGAAACTGATTCTGAAAGCAGAATTCTCTCAACCAACACAACTCCAATTCTCACCTCGCATAACTACCTAGCAACATCAAACTCCTGAGCATAGTCCCTCTTCTATGGATTTTGGTAGGTTTAACTGCTAGTTTTGATCAGGTTCCCTTTGAGGCGGTAATGAGTAAATTGTTGTTGTAACATGTTCTGCTTTAGTTGAGAAAAATATTGTTGAACTGTTCTCATACTTGAGAAATTCGAAAATTTTCACTTGATTGTTTTTCCTGACAATCAGTGCTTGATTAGGTCGTTGCAGCGAATATGGTGAGAACAGATAGGTCATTATCAGGAACACATTTGCTATGTGCTGTTGGGAGATACCAGGAAGCTTGTTCTCAGGTATAATTCTGCAATATCTTTAGTTAACAAAACCTCCTGGTGAAAGTCGCTCATTTAGCATTACCTTTTTTCTTTTCTTTTCTTTTTCCATTTTCTTGGTCGTTCAGATAAATGTCTTTCATATACATTTACCAAAGGTATTGTCATATGCTTGAATCTGGGAAATAAGGCTTAACTTGAAAACTTGCATCCAGAGAGCAGAAAATAAACCATATACTGGTTGGTGGAAGCCTTAACAATGTCACACGATGAGGATGGATTGGCCAAATTCTATGAGCGCAACCAATAATGCAATTGGCATACCCCAGCTGGTCTAAGTGATAGAATATGAGAAATGGAACTTTGATGATCCTTCTAGAAGTGCCTTATTATATGCTAAAGGGATTGTAATTTTCGGAAATTTAATAGGCCCTGTGACATAATTAATGCAAATTAAGCTGAAGGACATGGCTATTAGTCTGTTGAAAAGGGTGTATATGTTAGTTGCACATGACATTGTGGTGTTAATCTAGTTGACCTGTACAAGCACATGTTTGGAAGTTTCATCTTAGATAAGGTCCATGAATGTAAGGTTGATGGTAATTACTTTTTGGGAAAATAGAAATTATGTCTCAATTCTTTGTGCTTGATACTGATTTCATCCCTAATGGTCAATTTGATGTGTGAGCTGCTTTAGCCACCTTGTTTTGGTGGCTTAGTTAAAAGCCTACTATAGTAGGGTGGTGGCTTGGTTGCTTAGTCAAAAGCCTACTAATTTTTTTATTTTTTCTTGTCTTGATTAACAACTTTGTAAATCTAATGAAGCCTGTTGGCTTTGCTGATATTGTAATATGAAAGAAAGCTTATTTTCTTTTCTACTCTAAACTGTTTCAGAAAAAGTTTATTTTCTTTTCTTCTCCAAACTTTTCTACATGGTATCAGAGCTTTGTTTCCCTAATTCCTAATTCATGAAATGAATTTCAAAGCTACCATGACATGAGAAGAAGTTCTTCAACAATAACAGGGAGTGGGTGATACAGGAACTCCTGTGCTTGGGTGATACAGGTTCAGTTACTGTCAGAACTCCTGTGCTTGGGTGATACAGGTTCAGTTACTGTCAGAACTCCTGTGCTTGGGTGATACAGGAACTTAATGAAGATGTAGCTTCTATAACATTCACCTTCACATTTGTAGTCGATGCTGCCTTTTTCCCTAAACAGACATGTTTTCGGAATTCTCAAGTTTCTTTACAGCTTGTTATGTTAAAAGTTACTGAGGTTCATACCAAAAGAATATTTTCTGACCATCTCCTATCTCAGTTTTTTTTTTATTTGACCATCCATAGAAGGTCTTACATGGGTGAGTTTCTTCCTTGTCCATGACTGTGATGTCTTAGCTTCCATGTGCCATTAAGAATTACCTTGCTGGATGATTGTCGACCACTCCAGTCAATGAATTGGCTCCAGATGAGGTTTGTTGGGTTGAGATGTTGTGAAGGAGAGTGGATTTGTATAGCAATCAGTTACAGTTAGAGACCGTTGGTAATTGTATAATTGATAAAAGGAGAGAGATGGGAAGGGGCCCGACGGCTGAACTGATCAACGGTAGGGATGGCTACCAGATGGTGATCAGAAGGGAGTGGGTGGTATAAAGTCCGGTTGGGAGTGGAATCGGTTGTAAGGTAAGGTAGGGTTGGCTGGCCAGAGTCTGTATATTAAACAGAGGAAGTTGGTCACATTTTTTGTAACTTAAATCTGTACTGTTGCCAATTTGTTTGCATATAATTGAATGAAGACATTGATATGCAGATGCCACTGTGGTTCTGCAATTGCTTGTGACTTATTATTATTATTTCATCTTTTCATCCCTTGTGCAGCTACAAGATGCTGGCTGCTGGACTGATGCTGCAACATTAGCTGCATCTCACTTGAAAGGGTCGGACTATTCAAGGTGAATTTTACATTCTCACTTTGGTAATAAGTCTTGATTGAGTTTTGAGCAAGTCTTTATTTTTGTAAATAAATGGAAGTTATGAATTTCGCGGACGTGTGGAACTTTTTATTGTTCATCTGACTTTTTTCTGGGTGATTATTTGATGTTCAAATATTGAACTACTGTTTATGTAAGAGCGGAAGTAAAGGATAGAGAATAGAAATAACTTGTAGTTTATTTCATTAAGAGAAAGCTTAGTTATTACAAAGAGAGCATGGTTGTTTATATAGCACAAACCAGCCACAGGAAAAGCAACTAGCCGTTGGTAGTCACATCCCAACGGCTAGTTGGACTAACAGCCATGAGATTTGGCAAATAAAGGACAAGAGCCCTTAGAAATTAACTAATTAACTAAATAACAATGTTAACTAGTAAATAAAGAAAATAGGAAAAAGTATTAGAATAAATCTGACATACTGATGACGTCATGATTAATTCTAACACTCCCCCTCAAGCTGGTAGATGTATATCAAACATGCCCAGCTTGCCAACATCATCATGAAACACTTTCCCAGGTAGACCCTTGGTGAATAAGTCTGCAACTTGATCTTCAGAGGACACAAACTTAGTAGTGATCAACCCACTTTCCAGCTTTTCTTTGATAAAATGCCTATCCACTTCAATGTGTTTAGTTCTATCATGTTGGACAGGGTTATGAGCAATATCTATAGCTGATTTGTTGTCACTGATTAGTCTCATAGGAGTTTTCCATGCTATCTTTAAGTCTGTTAGAATGATCTTTAACCATGCGATTCACGCATCCCTATAGCCATAGATCTCAATTCGAACACATGACTTGATCTTGCTACCACAAAGTTGTTTCTTACTCTCTACAGACTACTGAGTTTCCTCCCGAAAGAAGCGGTGACAGTAGACCTCCTGTCATCCAAAGAACCTGCATAATCAGAATCAGTATAGGCTTTGATGTCCAGATTGTCCCTCTTCTTATATAGGATCCCTTGCACTGGACACCCTTTAAATATTCCGAATTCTATCTGCGACCCTCGATGGCAAACCTTGGGTTTTGCATGAATCGCTCACCATGTTAACCGCAAAAGCAATATCTGGTCTAGTATGAGCCAGGTATATCAGTTTTCCTACTAACCGTTGATAGGAGTACTTATCCACATCTTCATCTTCAAGAGACTCATTCAACCCATGATTGTAATCAATGGGAGTGTTGGCCGGTTTGCACCTTAACTTCCCAGTATCTTTAAGAAGATCGATTATATATTTCTGTTGTGAGATAAAGATCCCCTGGTTAGAGTGAGCCACTTCAATACCTAGGAAGTATTTGAGTCTTCCTAGGTCTTTTATGTCAAATTCTTTTGCCATCTCTATCTTTAACCACTGATTTGTGACTTCATCATCCCCTGTGACAATCATGTCATCCACATAAACTAGGAGAATGGATTTCTTCCCAGAATCAGCTATCTTGACAAACAGTGTGTGATCCCCTTGGCTTTGCCTGTACCCTTTGTGTATCATAAAGTGAGCAAATCTACCAAACCAAGCCCTTGGGGATTGTTTCAATCCATACAAGGCCTTTTTCAGTTTGCACACCTTGGCTTCATAGTCCTTGTATCCAGGGGGTACCTGCATGTACCTGATTTCTTCAAGTTTGCCTTGTAAAAGGCATTCTTGACATCAAATTGTTGTAAAGACCATCCAAGGTTCAACTGCTAAGGATAATGAGAATCTGGACAGTGTTCATTTTTGCCACAGGGCAAAAGTTTCAAAGTAATCAAGCCTTGTGTTTGGGTGTAACCTTAGCCACAAGCCTAGCCTTGTGTCTTTCAATTGTGCCATCAGATTTATACTTTGTAGTGAACACCCATTTGCATCCCACAGTTTTCTCACCCTCAGGTAAGTTAACTAGGTCCCAAGTGTTGTTCTTCTCTAGAGCTTTCATTTCTTCTTTCATAGCTCTTGCCCACTTTTCATCAGCAAGAGCCTCATTCACATTTTTGGTGTGTACTTCTTTTAGAAGGTTTGCGAAACTTCTTGTGATTTTTGGAACATTTTTTGTAGGACAAGAACGTTCTCATAGGGTGTTTAGTACATTACCTTTTTCTCTTTCTAAGAGCAATAGGTAGGTCATCAAGTGTATCTGACACACTTTGATTTTCAGAATCTTCAGATTCATTATTCTCACATAATGAGTCAGGACTAGTACTCTGGTTTTCAGAATCATCATGTTCCTGAGAGTCATTGGAACTATGAGTCTCAGAATCATCACTTTTCTGAGAGTCATTAGTTTCAATTTCAGTTGTATAGCTTTTTATCCCATGAGGGGAAGAATTTTGTGCCACTTTAGGTGTCTTTTTCTTCCTGGTGTAGACAATAGGAGTTTTTTGGAACTATGAGTCTCAGAATCATCACTTTTCTGAGAGTCATTAGTTTCAATTTCAGTTGTATAGCTTTTTATCCCATGAGGGGAAGAATTTTGTGCCACTTTAGGTGTCTTTTTCTTCCTGGTGTAGACAATAGGAGTTTTTTCTTTGATTCTTATGTCCCCTGTGTCCTCAAATGGTAGAGAATCAACAGGAGACTTAGGAATATTCTCCTCATTTACAGTGGGGATACTCTTATAATCTTGAAAGAAATCAAGGTAAGATTCAGGGTAGGAGTTATTCATCTCCCCCTTATTAGTAAAATAGGATACCTCTTCATGAAAAGACACATCCCTAGAGATGATGTATTTTCTGGTAGGAGGGTGGTAGCATTTATACCCTTTTTGAGTATTAGAGTATCCAACAAACACACACCTTAAGGCCCTAGGATCCAATTTTCCTCTGTTATGAGCATGTATGTACAAATGCCTCACAACCAAAGGTTTTTGGTCCTAGTCCTTCAGATTGAGACATACTAGGATAGATGCTCCTTAGGCATCCAACATGTGTTCTGTTATTCAAGACCTTTGTAGGTAGTCTGTTGATGAGGTAAGTTGCTGTCAAAACAGCCTCTCCCCAATAGTTCTTGGGAGCCGTCATTTGAAACATAAGTGTGCCTGACACTTCCGTGAGGTGTCTGTTCTTTCTCTCTGCTTAACCCGTTACATTTGAGGGTGTATACACATGAAGATTCATGTATTATACCCTTCTCGTCAGAAAAGGATTAAAGATTTGTTGAAGTATTCCACTTGCATTGTCGGTCCTTAGTCTTTTGATTTTAGTATCAAATTGAGTTAGGACTTGATGATAAAACTTGGGAAATATCTCTAGGATATCAGATTTCTGCTTCATGAGATAAGTCCATGTAGTTCTAGTAAAGTCATCAATGAAAGTGACAAACCAAGTTGAACCATTTATATTAGATACAGGGGAAGGCCCCCAAATATCACTATGAATCACAACAAAAGGTTCAGTACATCTGATTCCTTGACTAGGATAAGAGGCTCTTTTGTGTTTGGCCATCTCACACACATTACAATGCATCCTATCTATATTACAGCTATTAAACAAAGTAGGAAACCTATGTTTAATTACTGCAAAAGGAGGATGACCTAATCTATAATGATATAACCACAGTTTGTCAAGATTAGATTGTGTCAAAAAACTAGCAGCTTGCCCTTTTTCTTTATTGGCTTCCTGATCTTCCCAAAAATACAACCCTGCTTTAGCTTTGGCAACCCCGATCCTCTCGCTTCTTTACGAGGATCTGTATCAAGCGGTTATTAGAGGAGAAGACAACTAAACAATTCAAGTCTTTGGTTAACTTACGAATGGAGATCAGTTAGTAGACAAGTTAGGGATATGTAACACATCCCTTAGAATGAATTTATCACATGAGAACATAGTCTCTATCCGAGTCACTTGGATAGGAGATCCATCTACAAATGAGAGATGGTTCATGTATACATCACGAGCTTTGTAAGACATCGACTTTTCACTTTAGAGTTGACCATATAGTCGTGACACCGAGAATCAAGTACCCATTCTATTGAACCTTGATTTGTTTATGTAAACTAGTCATACACGAAAAAGCTAAGGAGGTTGATGAACTCTCAAGTGAGTCAATAAACTTCCTCGTTTCTCAATTTCGAAGGCCCGAGTTGAGCTTTTGATTACAGTTAACGACTTCTTACGGACATTCTCATTGGTGTTTGGGTGATTCTCATTTGCCATTCACACTTTGTTAGCGATTTTCTTGTTGGGGTTATCACTCCCTGGTTTCCCGTGGAGTTTCCAACAATTCTCTACAGTAGTATGTCTACTCTTTTTACAAAAAGCGAGAATAGAGAATCTCTGTCCCCAGTTTTGTTACTGTTCTTTTGATAATTGTTCCCACTCTTTTGAAAGGAGGGGTTCTTATCAGTGGTATTTTTGTTGCTCTGAGTAATCAAAGCTGAACTTTCAACAGGAGATGTGTCAATCATGACACCTCTCCTACTCTCTTTGCTACAATAAGAGCTATTGTTGCATTTAGACTAGGAGATCTCGCTTTCCAAGAATCTGAACTCACGGCGAGTCATATTCAATGTTAAGACCCGACCAAAAGGCATAGATCCTATCTTTTTCAAATATCCTTTTGAGATTTTGGCATCCTCTCTTTGTTGTTCATCTTGATGCATTGGTAGTGGTCTAATTCTTGCCTGCGGACCTTGCATCGGACTGAATATTCGGTGATGGATCTTTATACTGCTTGTATTTGAAATTTTAGTCTTTACCTCGTAGATTTGAGTTGCATCATTGACTTTAGAATAAGTCTCCTTCACATGATCCCAGATTTCCTTTGCATTGGCTATGAACATGCATGTATCAACGATTTCGGGGGTCATGGAGTTCCATAACCAAGACATCACCATGGAGTCTTGCTCATCCCATACAATAAACTTAGGGTCTTCTTGGTTTGGTCTGTCCCATTAAGATGGTGAGCTTGCTCCTTCCTTTCGAGAAAAGTCGGACAAAGCGAGACCATTTCAAGTAATTTTTCCCATTGAGTTTGAGAAGCAAAGTGGATGTTTTGAAGATCACCATTATTGGTGGAAAGATGATCGAGAAGAGAGGCTGCTGCTTGATAGCATTACTATGTGATTGATTCAAAGCGTGACCATGAGGATTTTAAAATTTTCTTAAAAATTTCCCTGAATTTTGAATTTTGAGCCTACAACTCGATACCATGTAAGGCGGAAGTAAAGGATAGAGAATAGAAATAACTTGTAGTTTATTTCATTAGAGAAAGCTTAGTTATTACAAAGAGAGCATGGTTGTTTATATAGCACAAACCAGACCACCAGGAAAAGCAACTAGCCGTTGGTAGTCACATCCCAACGGCTAGTTGGACTAACAGCCATGAGATTTGGCAAATAAAGGACAAGAGCCCTTAGAAATTAACTAATTAACTAAAAACAATGTTAACTAGTAAATAAAGAAAATAGGAAAAGTATTAGAATAAATCTGACATACTGATAGCGTCATGATTAATTCTAACAGTTTAATATAATTTACGACAAAGGGATACCTGTACATGCAAATTACCACTATTTCTCACCGAAAAAACAGGAATAAAACATCCTTCCTGTTAGAGTGTGATGTGAACATTCTTCCTTTAGTCTATTTGCTGTAACCTCAGACAAATGATATCATTTCAGAGTACTGCAAAGGTGGGCAGGACACGTGCTTCATGCAGAACATAACATTTGGAGGTTTGCCAAAATACTTGCAATTTATTTGCCTTCAGAAAATGCATTTTATTTTTGAGATATCCATTTGATGTTTTGTTTGATCTTTGCAGGGCTATGATACTGTATGTTGCTGCTGGTGCATTGCAAGAGGCACTGGCTGCTCTTCGGGAAGCTCAGCAACCGGACACAGCTGCCATGTTTATTCTAGCTTGTCGGGAGATCCATTCAGATTTCCTCTCCACCATTGAGGAACCAAGCGAAGAATCAAGTTCGATGACCAAAGATAAACTAAACTTGCCAGGACTGAATCCTGAGAACGAAGATGTGATTGCAGTTGGTGAATATTTTGGACAGTATCAGAAAACTGGTTCATATGTGCATGGACTCGCAGCCTTTTTCAGATTGATCCAAGCGGTGACTTGCAGATTTAGACCCTCGATGCATCTCCCGCCATTTGGATGAAATGCACAGCTCATATTGGTGCATTTCACACGGTACTGAAGATCTTCAACCTTTTTTTTTCTTAAAAGATTCTGATGAATTTACCTGAATATATGTAAAAGCGGAGAAACGTTATGCTTGAGTCGATAGAAAATATGTTAAAGATTCTAATGTAGGTTTTGAAACATGTATAGTGCAGTATAGGTGATTAGATCATTTGCTATCTACTAGACAATTACTGCATTAAAGCTAAGGTGTTATTTATTGTCACTTGACTGTTATGACTATTGAATTCTTGTTATTTTGGCGTCAGGTACAGCTAATTTGATTTTAAAGTATATAGTCTACAAAAAGTTTTTTTTTTTGTTTTTTGTGTAAGTACCAGATTTCCTTGTATATTTTGATGCCTTTTCGTTATGAATTGTCCTTAATATAAAAGTAAACAGCAGTGTACAACAACAAAATGGTCACGAGTACATACAAAGTCTTCAAGCCGAAAGACTCCCGACCTAAACCTAAAAACTGACCCGTGCAACGAACTGGCACAAAGGCTGACCATATTTGATAGATCTAGAAACAACCCCGGACGAAATGAAGAGTGGTCTCATTGTCTTCTTCACAAGCATGGCATGGATAACTACAACTACCTAGTCTAGAGGAAATCAGATTCATAGGTATAAGACAACTAGCCTAAAAATCCATGCATAAAGCATGGGCCATTAAATCAATCTCATGTTCAAGCATATTCCAGCATTTTAGCTTCTTTTGTTTCTTTCATCTTACATGAACCTGAATGCAGAGTTTTGTAAGAGAAATCCATAAATAGGATGACACTTTTCCGGCATACTCTTCATATCTCATTCACTTTGAGATAATCATCAAGTTCTTACTCTGGTAATTGAATAAGCAAAATTGTTCTCATAGTAAACAAATCAAAACATAACAATAAAGAACTATAAAGGAGACATATCATTCATGGTAGCGATTGACTTAATTGCTTCATGATAGGATCAACAGTGGGTGAATGGTTTTGACCAAACACTAAGCTTTAAAACTTGTCCTCGAACAATCAAGTAGTTCAATTGTTCTAATCCCCAATGTTTGAGGTTGAAACAAAGATCAAGTGGTAAAATGCGGATTATATGAAATAGTAACATTTGTGGATCTTCATCCAACTTAGAACAAGTCTAGAATGACATAGATCAAACTAATTAGGTCAGGATCAACAAGGTAAAACAATTTGATCGTATTCTTTAAGGCAATGTTCAAGTTTTGGTGAACTAATGATGTAAGTGATTGCAAATCAATATAAAGTGCAGAAGTAGAGAACACAAAGATTTAGATAGGTTCCAACAAGATGGTAGGAAAAACCAAACTAGTAGAGTCAATCATGTACCAAATTATGACCTTGGATTTGTAAACCACTATTTGACGAGATTCTTTTTATTCAATCAAATAGAAAGTTACAACTCAGAGAAAACACCAAGCCACATCTTGATCAATAAGAGAATGCCAAGATTCACTCAAACACTTCCACATATACAACGGATGAAACTGCAACCAGTCTTTTAATCACAAAGAAATTTTGCAGTGTGTTGAGCCAAATGCACACCTCTCACATAATCACGTCTTTCTTGTTTATCTCAAGTAGTCAATCAACCAACAACTATTTGCAAGCAACCAAAGTGCTACACTAGCTATCAAAATAATAGTGAACATAACCAACAGTCTCTCACAAATTCCCACTCCAGAACTCAGATGAAGAGTGTAAGTCTTATTTCGAGTTCAGAGAAGATTGAAACAAAGCCTTAGCGTTGGAAACATGAGTTGTAGTCTTCTCTGATCTTGGATAAGCCTCTTTTATACGTTAGATATATGCAGCAACTGCCAAATAAGAAGTAATCATTGCATTCAAAATAAAGTATAGATTTGCAGCAGTTTGAAGTGTTGTAACAAATTGCAAGAATTGACCCAGAATAAAAGATTCAATAAACATAAAATAATCATACAAGAACAGAAACAAGAAACACAACGATTCAACGTGGTTTCCGGTAATGTGCTGACAACTCCACGTACAAAAAGAGGATATTTATTATGCACAGAAATTTACCCAGATACTTGTCTTTTGATTACAATAAATGCTGGTATTTATAGACTTGGAGACTTAACACCAGCCGCCATAATGTCCAACATAGTATTTCCCGAAATACCTTCGGATGTGATTTTCCCACGGCTCGGTGAAAACCACTAGATGTAAACGGACTTGATTCAAAGCTAACTCAGACGTGACCACCGGACTTGGATGTGCTCACTAGACTTGGTGAGAACACCTCAATTTGAACACAAAACTTAGTGAACACCACTTCAATTGGACTTTTAAACATGAATACCTCAATTATAACACCACTTCAATTTGAGTCTTCCAAATTTGACTTTGATAGATTCCGGCCGAGATCAAGTCACCATTGACTAACAAATCTCCACTTTGACTTGAACTCCTGTTCAAACATATGCTTGACTAGATATAATGCACTAGATGCACTTGTCAGTGCCAGATGCACAAAACCATATTTCCTCTCCTTCAGATTTTTCTTCTCAGACAACATATTAGTAGCTCCAGATGTTAAGCAAATCTAGACACAACCTAAATTTGCCCTTATGAACTGACTTGGTGAGCATATCATCAATATCCTTGGTTCTCTCATGATGAACCTGATCCTTAGATAAACATATTGCACTCAAACTGTCACAATATATCTCAACTTGATCCTGATGCAGACCCAAATCACTGACTTGTCCCTTCAACCAGATTCCCTCATTGGCTGCCTATGTATGTGCCATGAAATCTTCCTCAATGGTAGATAATATCATTGTTGTCTGCAAATTTTTCTTCCAGCTTACTACCGAGCCTCTCAAAGTGATCACGTAACCAATCATAGATATCCTGTTGTGCAATCTCCAGCATAATCAAGATCACAGAACGCCGTGACCAAACATTGAGTATCACCTCCATAATTGAGACCAATATCGGATGTACCCTAAGGTTACACGAACATCCTTTTTCACAACTTTCGGTGTTTCTTCCGAGTTGGTGACAACACTAACTTACGAGCTAGATCGGGCTCGGTCTTGACCATAGTATACATCGATCGCCTCTTGCACTAGCATATGGAACCTTTGACATGTATTCTTTCTTCTCACTTCTTTGTGAAGCATAAGCGAGATAGATGAGTATTTGATGCCCTTTGAGTATATATTGGCTTAGCGGTTAACATGCCAAACTTGGATAATATATTTTGAATATAATCCTTCCGAGACAATAAAAGTTTCTTCCGAATCCTATCTCTATAGATCTCTATTCCCAAATTTTATTTGTTGCACCCAAATCCTTCATCTCAAATTCAACATTGAGAAGGTCTTTGATTTTGAACATCACCTTGTTCACGGTGAGATATCAAAATATCATCCACATACAAAAACAGATAGATGAATGAACCATCTTTCAGCTTGTTGTGATATACACATAAATCATATGGACTTCTGTCATAGCCCAGCTAGATCATATAACCGTCAAACCACTTATACCACTGCCTTGGAGCTTGCTTAAGTCCATCCAAAGACTTCTTCAACTTGCAAACATACCCTTTTGTTCCATGAACTTAGAACCTCTCTATTGAGTCATGTATATCTTATTATCTACATCATCATGTAGAAAAGTTGTCTTCACATCTAAATGTTCAAGTTCAAGATCCTGATGTGCAACCATTGCTAGTAGAACCCGATAGAAGTGTGTCCGACTACTGGTGAAAAACATCTCATCACAGTCCACCCCTCTCTGACTGAACCCTCTTGCAACCAAATGTGCCATATACTTGATTCCCTCAGCTGATGACATTCCTTCTTTTTTTGAAGTCACATTTACAAGTGACTGTCCTCTTTTCATGTGGTCGTTTTACCGGATCCCAAGTCGATTCTTGATAATGACTCCATTTTATATTACATGGAAGCAAGTCATTGAGATGCCTCGAATTCAGATCGACTCTCGATTTCATATTCAAGTGAGGCCTCATGTAGATGAGTTAAGCATAGTGTTTTCATCAAATATTACACTCCTGCAAAATGTAACCCTGTTTTTAGCTGATGACCGAATTCTATACCCCTTAACTCCATCTTCATACCCTACAAACACTCATTTCGTGGCCCTTGGCTCCAACTTACCTTCTGACATGATAATAGAATGTGCTTCCAAAAACCCTCAGATTTGAGTAATTTGCAGGATTTCCTGACCATATCTAATTGGTGTTTTGAGATTGATCCATGTGTGAGGTCCCCTATGTATTAGGTAGAAAGTCACGCTCACAACCTCTGCCTAAAAACTCCTTGACAAACCAGAATTATAGAGCATGCACCTATCCATCTCTAGAAGTGTATGATTCATTCTTTTTGCAACACCATTTTGATGGGAGTATCTCTGATTGTATGTTGCATGGAAATACCCTCATCCTTGCAAAAGTGATCAAACTCGGACCAATAGAATTCCATTATATGTACGGAGCATCTTGATCTTCTTACCTATCTGATTCTTCACTATGGCCTTCCACTGCTTAAAACTCTTGAATGCATCACTTTTGTGTTTCATCATCACCACCCATGTCATTCTTGAATAATCGTCAATGAATTTTCTTGCATTCTTCTGGTGTGAAAGGCCTATTTGTCTCACATTGCCCAATAGTCATTGAAGTAGCATGGTTCCCTTTTGAAGAGTTTTTGTCATCTGATTCGGCATCCTTCTTTTTTCTACAAAATTCAACAGGGTGTCCTTTCCAACCACGAAAACTACACTTAAAATGTGCCCTGTAATTTTTGGTAGTGTGATTTGTTCTATTACACCTTGAGCAACGCTGTACCTCACCATTCCTTGCCTCTAACAACAAATGTGGCACTCTCTGGCAGCATAGTAACCTTCCAGTCGTCACATCTGCTTGTTTTTCGTGCCTTAAGACCAATGAGTAGGCCTTGTTCACAGAAGGCAATGGATCTAAGAACAAGGTATTGTTTCGAACACCTGTGTACGATTCATTTAAACCCAAAAGAAATTTCATAGTTTTCTAGGTTTCTAGATAAGCAGCTACTTCCTTGAACGCGCCACATATGCAAGCGGGAAAAGCAAATATTGCTTCTCTTTCGTCCCATAATCCTTTCAATTTTGTGAAATAGGAACCCACAGTCGTGTCACCTTGCGTGCATCTATGAATCTCATTTTCAACATTGAATAGGTGAACAATGTTTACGTGAGAAAAGCATTCTTGTAATTCCAACCAAATTTGTCACGCATCCTTACAATGAATGACACTTCCTGTGATTTCTTGTGACATTGATCCAGGAAGCCACGTTTTTACTAAGTTGTTGCAGCGATTCCATTGTAGGTGTTCTTCCTTATCCTTTTTTATCTTGCTCGATGATGGAGCCATCGATGAGAACGATTTTGTTTTTGACAGTTAATGCCATAGTCATGGATTGTCTCTGATAAGGGTAAAATTAGCCCTCGCCACATGTCATCCTCCCATTGACCAAACAATAAATGAGGACAAAGAATTATAAACTTTAAGGGCCAGGAGCTCCACTTCATGCCTAAGGGCAGGTCTAAACCCTAGGTGGGAGATCGGTCTGGCCAGCTCCTCAGATCGCCGCAGGTCGGCTAGATCGTAACGGAGCTCGGTCAGTTCAGTTCGGGCCACAACGGCCTCGGGGGCTCAACGTAGGTCGGCCAGAGCTGCCCCCAACAACTAGCACACATGCATATTATATAAGATAAACATGGAAATAATCCTCAACCATAAAGGCTCTGATCCTATTATTCAAATACCTTGATTATCTCTTAAAACCAAGGGATTGACACGATCAAATCCCATCCTTAGAGAATACGAAATAAGAGTCCACAATGGACACGGCATGGGCATGCCTATGGCAAAAGCCCCTCTATATAAACGATCCCAAGAACTACGAACATACTTGATTCCTGAATAATCCCAGGATACATAGGCAACCTGTGAAGAACATTCTCAGGCTCAGTCTAAAATCACACAAATCACCCCCCGTTTTCATGTATTTTTTAGGGTTTAACCTTGAACATATTGTCACTAGGATGATACGGCCCAGATTTATTACCCGACGAGATCCAGCATCGTCAAATTGGCGTTAGAAGGAGGGCCTCCTACTAACAGTTATTCAAGATCATCATGCAACTGAAAAAGAATAACAAGAAGGAACCAGGGGGAAACCGCCAACAATGGTGGTCAAAACGTTGGAGGAGGGGTGGCAGCAGATCCCACCAACACTAACCAGCCTCAGCAAGGAGCAGAAACCGCTTTAAATCCGGCACAACAAGCGCTGGTAGAACAACAGGCTGTCTTTGATGGACCAGCTCTTCATGCCATTATCCAAGCAGGAGTCCAAGGGAAGGATCTAGGAGAACCCTCAGAGGCTAATTCTAATGGCAGGACCAGTCCACAAAATTGTCATGCCAACGATCTTGGCAAGTTCTATGCCTAGGACAGATTTCAATAAGCTATTTTAATTTCTCTATTTCAGCAATATTATTTTAATAAAGTGGTTCTCAATGAGTGCCACGCTTATATTATTTTCTTTATATTGTCCATTTTGTATGGTGTTATCATTGAGTTTGCAGGAAAAGTGAACACACAAAATTTGCGAAGGACAAATTTATTAAAGTTCACAGGATGAACTAACTGAGATCCACAGGTCAGACTAGTCAAACTCATTAAGTCCGCATGACGGACATAATTTTGAGATCCGCAGGCCGGACTAAACAAAGTTTGCAAAGGACAAACTCATTAAATCCGTAGGACAGACATAAATTTGAGATCCATGAGTCGGACTCAATCTGATTTGCAAAGGACAAACTCATTAAATCCGCAGGACGGACAGAAATTTGAGATCCGCAGGTCAGACTCAACAAATTTGCAAAGGACAAACTCATTAAGTCCGCGGGACAGACATAAATTTGAGATCCGCAGGTCAGACTCAGCCAAATTCATTGAGTCAGCAGGACTAACAAACTGAGCTCCGCAGGTCGGACTCAACAAAAAATATGTCAGCAGGACTAACCACTGAGCACCGCAGATCGGACTCAGCAAAAAAAAAGTCTGCAGGTTAGACTAAAAAAAAAAAGTCTGCAGGTCAGGCTTAAAAAATAAAGACTGCATGACAGACTCAAAAGATTAAGTCTGAATGACAGACTCAACAAATTAAGTCTGCAGGTTAGACTCAAAAAAAATAAAGTCTCCATGACAGACTCAACAAAAATAAAGTCTGCAGGTCAGGCTCAATAAAAATAAGTCTACTAGTCAGACTCAATAAGTAGTCTGTATGACAGACTCAAAAAAATAAGTTTGCATGCCAAACTCAAAAAATAAAGTCTGCATTACAGACTCAACAAATTAAGTCTGCATGTCAGACTCAAAAAAATAAAGTCTGCATGACAAACTAAATAAATTAAATTTGCATAACAGACTCAAAAAATAAAGTCTGCATGACAGACTCAAAAAAATTAAGTCTGCATGACAGACTCAAAAAATTAAGTCTGCAGGTCCGACTCAGAAATTAAAGTCTGCATGACAGACTAAAAAAAATAAAGTCTACATGTCAGACTCAAAAGAAATTAGTCTACAAGTCAGACTCAAAAAATAAAGTTTGCAGGACAAACTCAAAAAATTTACGTCTGCATGTCTGACTCAAAAAAATTCAAGTCTGCAGGACAGACTCAAATTGAGCTCCGCAAGTCGGACTCCAAAGCTTGAGCTCCGCAGGTCGCACTCAACAAAGTCTGCATGACAGACATTGAATTGAGCTCTGCAGGTCGGACTCAACAAAGTTTGCAGGTCAAACTAATCGAACTGAGCTCCGCAGGTCGGACTCAACAAAGTTTGCAGGTCAAACTCATCGAACTGAGCTCCGGAGGTCGGACTCAACAAAGTTTGCAGGTCAAACTCATCGAACTGAGCTCTGCAGGTCGGACACAACAAGTTTGCAAGAACTAAACACATTCAGTCTGCATGACAGACATCAAATTTCAGAGCTCAGTAGGTCAGACTCAAGAGCGAAAAATTACATACACAAGTAGGGGCAAAATACCCCACTATGGATCAAAGTACTCCAAGTAAGTGCTGAAAATAAATTTAAGGCAAAGGAACTTGCAAAAATTTGCATCATTGTACATGTTACAATTTTTGAGGTTCTTCAAAAGCAAAAACGGAATACAAGTTCAAAAGCGTAAAGGCAGCGTTAGGGGTGAGTTCGCTGGGCTCTGTGGCAGGAGTAAGATTCTCCATAGTAGTATTCGCATGAGGCAGCTAGGTAGAAGCAACAGAAGCAACTGGAGAGGCCACAAGAGGCACTCGCCGAGAAGCAGCAGCACGACGGGGGGATACTTAGACACAATGTATACACCTTCCTGGAACTCCTTCAGACGAGCTTCATAGACTTCACCCATCCCATCCTTGTACAAAGCCTTGTTGGCAGACTGTCAACCGCAAGGTCAGGAAATTGTGCCTTGGCGTCATCAACTTCTAAGGAGTATCTATGGTTAACTACGGGCACGAGTAGAGTGTTCATGGCCTGTGAAAGCTCCGCCGAAGCCTTGTAAGCCCGGAACATCAGCTTTCAGTGCGGCCTTCTCAGCTCGGAGTCTCCTAATGGTATTCTCCAGCTTGGTTTTCTCCTCCAAATGCTTGTACTCGGTCTCTTTGGGACTTGCATTAACTTGGCTCCCAAATCCGCCATTCCGGACACATAAGCCTAGAGCTGCTCCTTGAGAGCTTCAATTTCTGTCCTTGGACTTAGTCACATCCTTGAGTTTTTGCCAATGATCGGAGGCCGTCTTCTCCAGTTCGGCAATCTTCTTCTTCAACTTCACCTTGCTGGTAGAAGACGCGGAAAGTCTTGCAAAGGCCCCTGGCCAATAAAGGATCCCTGTAACAACAAGGCATCAAATATTGGAAATCCTACCAAGTTACATACAAAATACGATTGAAGAAGCGAGACTTATATATTTCATGCCCTTAAAACCAGCATCAGCCAACTGCTAAACGGACAACTGATTCGACGGGGGTCTTAATTTCCAAACGTGTTCTCAAAAACCGTTTCACTTTAGACGACGTGGGCAGAAACGCCTCGAACCCCGGAAACATTATGACAGTGTCATAACAGTAACTCTGCCACGTGGCAAAGAGGCCATTGTAAAATTCTACAAGTCTAGATGACAGTGGCCGAACAACACCTCTAACAGATCCGACCTCACAACGAGTAGTTCAGCCAGATCTGGAGTGCTTATAATGAGGGTAAAATTAGCTCTCGCCACATGTCATCCTCTCATTGACCAAACAATAAATGAGGACAAAGAAATATAAACTTTGAGGGCCATGAGCTCCATTTCATGCCTAAGGGCAGGTCTAAACCCCAGGTGGGAGATCGGTCTGGCCAACTCCTCAGATCGCCATAGGTCGGCTAGATCGCAATGGAGCTCGGTCAGTTCAGTTCGGACCACAACGGCCTCGGGGGCTCGACACAGGTCGGCCAGAGCTACCCCCAGCAAATAGCACACATGCATATTATATATAAGATAAACATGGAAAGAATCCTCAGCCGTAAAGACTCTGATCCTATTATTCAAATACCATGATTATCTCCCACGATCAAATCCCATCCTTGGAGGATACGAAATAAGAGTCCACAATGGACGCGGCACAGGCATGCCTAGGGCAAAAGCCCCTCTATATAAATGATCCCAAGAACTACGAACAGACTTGATTCCTGAATAATCCCAGGATACTTAGGCAACATGAGAAGAACATTCTCAGGCTCAGTCTAAAATCACACAAATCACACCCCGTTTTCATGTCTTTTCTAGGGTTTAACCTTGAACAAATTGTCACTAGGATAATACGACCCAGATTTATTACCTGACGAGATCCAGCATCGTCAGTCTCCATGTGTTATAGCTATTTTCCACCAAGGATTGTGGTACTAGTATTGCACCAAGCTGATCCGAGTGATGGATATAAAGTGGCTGATTGGGGTTTTCCCATTTTGCTGAAGTCGTGTCTTTTTCTGTCATGAAAAAAAAAACGATTGAGAAAAGTAGATGAAGGAACGCAACCTAATTCACTAATACCATGAGAGTGAATGAGAAATTTTATGTATATATCGAACTGAACTCTAAAATAATTTTTTGATACAGGAAGAATGGTTGGTGCAACTAATATATATACAAAGAAAGAACAAAATAATAGCCTTAATCTATGTCTAGTTAAGGCTATAATCAGTGAAGAGGTATTGAGTCAATTTGATTTTGTTTCCTTCTATAATCTTAGACTTAAAAAGTCTCGGGGTTCCTCAAAGAGTGATCTTCAGCTACTCGAAGAAATCGTTGATCGTGTATGTTGTTAACTATCTACCATTTTAAGGAAATTCTGATCCTCTGCTTAATGCTTTCATTGACCTGTGTTTTATTCCTGATGCAAATTTGTATTGTGTCTGTATTTTTTTGGCTTTTTTTCTTTTTATTTTCTTGATATTCGATTTTGATTAAAGTTGTCCAATTTTATGATTGTCTCAATTCGTTTTACACTAGTAAAATTAATTTGGAAGTTTATTTGTTATGCTCTTAACTTTTTGTCCTGTTTTAGGGCAATCAACGGACACTTTGTTTTGGATAATCGCAACCTTTTTCTTTACATAAAAGATGCGTAAATTATTTCAATCACACATTTTAATTATTTTGATTAGTATCTACATCCAGTCGGGACTGATCCATAAATTTGTTTCAGTGGTATCATCAGAACGTATAATTATATTTTTTAACAACATAACTATATTTTTTTAATATTAAAAAAATCTACCGGATCTTAACGGCGCCACGTGTTTCAAGGGACAACCTAGATCCCCTGCACCCTTGAAGGGTTGATGAAAAGTTTTTGACTTGTCAGATAAAGGGGTGAAAAAAATGGTCTATTACTATTTGCTCTATTGAGTTTGATGAATTTCTTCTTCTTCTGTGGAAGTAAAATCTAAGGCAATCAAATATAATAAGTAGATTAAAAAGAAACATGGCAAGAAAAAAAAAAAAAAAAAAAAACATGGCAAGAATAAAAAATTTCCCCAAATGAAATTATAAAATAAAATAAATTTAACGTACAATTGTCTGCGGGATTTGAACCAACACTTACTTAATCATTGGCTTACGTAGTAATTTCAAATATAATAAGTTTGGAATTTAGAACAAATCCAAATGACAACTGAGAAATATTATTTATTTAATTTAATATGTTCACTTGTATAATTTCGTAAGTTACCATTTTCCATCACATAACATGTGGTAAAGAAAGAAATCAACTAAAGGAGTATCATGTATGTATGTATGTAATTGAAGAAACATCAATCATGCATATATATAGATGCACCACAAACAAAAAGACCAAAATGGGAAGGCACCCCATCATTCATTCTTAGTAAGGTGCAGCAGCATAGTAGTATCCTCCAGGCTGCCCCATACCACTAACTTGGGGCATCATCCCATAAGGCATTTGCATACCAGAACCATAGTAACCAGCAGTGCCAGCAATCTTGGTTAAGCCCAGTTGCCCTTGCATCCCGTTGCTCGCATATTGTTCCCAGATGTGTTGCTCTTGTGCTAGCAAATGTTGTTTCCTCTCCATATCCGCTATTTGGACATACGAAGGTGGCGGCACGGATAATGATGCCGCAAAGGGATCTTGGTGCCCTACAGGTTGAACCGTCCCATCAGGTGCAGGCAATGCTAGTACTGGTGTGGTACTCTTGCCCACACCGGGTAATACCACGCTACTTGAACTTCCGCCACTCATCTGATTCGTGTTTACGTGCTGCCTAACTGCTCCTTGATCATACATCCCGTTTAACAATAATGAATCGAACCCACCGGCTAAATTGGCTTCTTGCTTTGACAGATTGCTGGCTGATTCCACTAGTGCTAGTTCCCAGTCTGCTCTTCCGGGCACAGCGGCAGGTGTATCCCATGCTGATGTCACTTTTGGTCCTTCCTCTGTTGAAAATGTTTCCCAAGAGCCATTTTTAGCAACGGCTGCCGGTCCAGAAAACAAAGCCAATGCCAGTTTGTTTCCATGTTGATCAGCCGAGCCTTCGTCTTCCCTCAAATTTACTAGGTCTTCAGTAAACTGCTGAATCTGAGTCTGAGTCTGAATCTTGGGTTGCGGTTGTTGCGCGGAGGGTGTAGGAGGAACGGTGTAATTCTCTGGCGGAGGCAGAGCTTTTATATCATTCATGTTAAGCTCTGAATCTTCTTCCCCTTTAACAGCAACCGGATACTCCAGTGCCTCTTCCCCGGTTCTCTCAGAGACACCGGGCCTATTTTCCTTTTCCCTTAAGTACCCCTCCATCACTCCCAAAAGCTTATCACTAATCCTCTGCACCTCTGGGAACTCAGATGACCTTGAAACCCCTACATCCTTATACCAACTATAAAAACCTGCAAGTTCATCAATCATTTTTGCCGCATTGAAATATGCATCAAAAGCCTTCAGACAATATCCATATTCCATCTCAGAAAACTGATCAAACAAAACGCTCAAAACCTCGCATAACTCTCCATAAAACTTGAAGCTTTCTTTTACAGCAATATACAGTGCCACCAGCACCATCCCACTGTTTTTTGCAGCGCCGGTAGGCCTACAAGCCAAGAAGCGTTCAAGAAGCCGAAGTAATTTATGCAACCTATCTAAAACCCTCTCAGGCTTCATTGCTCTGACTGGTGTTGCCCCGTTTTTTCCCTCTTTCGCACCAACATCCCCCATATCACCATAAGATTGTGACCTTGTTCCCAATCCATAACCGGGTTCATCCTTGTAGTCTGCAGTTTCAGAATTCAACATCTTCACATCCTCAACACCGCTTAAATTCCTCTCGTAAACCATGAACTCAAGCTTCTGATCCAAGTACATAGAATAAACTCGAACAAAATTTGAATGATCCCATGAATTAGAGTGAGTTTCATCACGAAAATGGGACATATTCAAAACTCTCATTCCCCTGTGGCCAGCATATGTAACCTCAAGCCAGAAAAACGGACCCCCGTCAATCAAAAGCCTATGCACAAGCATCAAGGCCTTTAACGCCACAATCCAATCACGGGTCTTACTCAACCTCTTTGAAACTGCTAAAACACAGGCACTGACATACCCTCTAGATGACGACATTAAACGCATTATCTCCCTTACATACTTGTCATCTGCAGGCTCATTATCATGCATTGTAGCCTTCACAATCAAGACTTCAAGATCAGGTGCCATGTTCCCAGCCACCTTAGCCAAGCTTATGCTAGTCTGGTCTTTCACGGCTCCAATCGCCTTCCTAATTGTGGTTGGTGCCATTTCACAACTAGTTTTTGTCTTACCTGGCCCTGCAATTCAATTCAATGTAGCAAAGTTAAGGTAAGTACTCTGTTTGTCCCCCCATTTGAGCCAAAAATAGTAAAATCAATAGTCTCACCAATTTTTCGCCTTTACGTTTAACTGTTTTTACCGAAATGATGAGAAGGGGCCTCATCGCCCACTAGTTTCAGGTTCAGTAATCAGATGAATTGTTTAAAGGAAAAAAAAAAGTACGTATAAACATACAAACAATGGTAATCAACACATCACAGAGATTGAAGAATATAAAACTGATAAACGGAGAACACCCCCACAAAAAACCAAAAAAAAAAAAATTGAAACTGGGATTACACAGATGCAGGGTTTATGCAAATGTACGAAAACATAAGCACAATTGCACATCAATAATAATACCCAAACAGATTATGAATTTTATATAAATGTGAAAACAAACGTTACGTGAATCCTAAAAAGCATGATCATAATGGGGTTTTTAATTTTCCCCTGTCATGAAAGCGATCGTTGCATTGCATATACACCCATACAACCCATTTGGGGTTTTAATCGGGTATAAAAACGCAGAGGATGATCACACAAACTTTATCCGATCAATTCTAAGAACCGATCCTCTCAACAGACAAAGTCAGTGAAATAAATCATAAAAAACGGAAATGTGGTAAAATGGGTTTAACACAAGATGATGAACGAGTGCCATCGATCTACAAGAACGAGAGTGAAAAGAGTTACCTGAAAAAGTCGATGATCACAAGAACAATGCTAGATTTTTCTGAATGCCAGTTCACCAATATTTATATATACATACATAAATGTATGTGTGAATCAGTGAATGTAGTATGAGTGAGAAATGGAGATTTGGGATTTTAAGAGAAAATCAAGAGAAAGGGGAAAGGGAGGGGGAAAAATTAGAAAGAGTCCAAAGACAAGCAGCTGGTGATAGAGGCGTTGTTTCAGGAGAGATTTAAAAGGGAAATGGAATGGAAAGAATCAGTAGTCTAAAAATGCCATTTTTTTTTTTCTTTCTCCACCTTGATTTTTATCTATATATAACACTACAGTTACAGTTTTAGGAAAATAGATTTTGAATTAAGAATTAAATTTTCGAAAGTCCAAAATGAGAATCGATCTTTTTAAAATCAATTATTTATTCATGAATCCAATTTTCAAAAGTCGTTTTGGTATGATGTATCGGTAAATTTTTATTTTTTTATTGAGTGTATGTATCAGTAAATTGGTTATCTTCTAAATTATATCGCCTTTTTTTTTTAAAGGTATTTGTATAGCTGAATGTTGCCATTTGCTGATAAAGTATGCCCTCGTGCTCCTCTTGTTGTTCTCTATTTTGTCCTGCACAATTAAAAACCAAATCAATGCAGGCCCCATGAAAAGAACCCTCTTTTAATAATAATATTATAAAATAGGCTTATAGTATTTGATTGTACCAAGTCTTTTTACTTATTTTAATGGCAAATTTTATTTGATTGGACATGTTAGAAAATACAAGATTTTGTTATTTTGTAACATTTTATTGATTAATTTCAATATTACCAACAAGGTATCGGTTTAGTAGTTTCACTAGACCATAACCTGGCAAGAGACCATGGTTCGAGTCGTGTAAAAAAAATTCATTTTATAAAAAAAAAAGATTAATTTCAATATTGAATTTGTTAGTTAGTAACCACTATACATTTCCCTATTTTAATTTATATTATTTTCGACCGGTAATATTTTATAGACACAAAGAGGCTAAAATCCTCCTCCTTGGAAAATTCCCCATTTTAATTTATATCATTTTCGACCGGTAATAGTTTATTGACACAAAGAGGCTAAAATCCTCCTCCTGGGCCGGATGATATGCATATTATTTTCATACAGAAATGCTGGTCTACGCTTGGGCCTTCTATGATGCTGGTGATTATGGAATTTTTGAACGGTGAAGGTGACATCTCTGCACTTAATGATACTTTTATTGCCTTGCTACCTCATGTTGAAAGTCTGGTTCGCGTCTCTGATTTTCTTCCTATAAGCTTATGTAACTTGGAGTACAAATTGATCTCTCGGGTTCTAGTCAATCGTTTGTAGCCGGTTATCTCTTTAGTTATTTCAGGGAACCAGAGTACGTTCATGTTTGGCCGACTTATTACATATAATGCTATCACGACTTTTGAAGCTTTCCATTCCTTGAACGCGGGCCTTGCGGGGTGTGATAGGCATGCATCCCGAAGGTTAGACATGGCCACGGCATTTGATCGAGTGGAATGGAATTATCTCTCTGCAGTCATGCATGCCATTCATTTCCCAATGAGTTTTGTTTCTTTGATTATGCATATATCCGCTCGGTATCCTTTCAGGCTCTTGTTAATGGGAAACCTGATGACGCTTAAAAGTCTATCCTACGGCATCAACATTCTATCCATTATGAGCTAAAAATAGTTGTTTTGACCTATAAATATGAACCATTGGAGTTGAATATCATATGTCGGGTTCGTGAGTCGAGTAATCTGCATTTAACGTTTATTTTCCTTATTTCGATATTATTTCAGGATACGAAATATTGGGCTGAGCATTGTGGACGAATCTGGAGCGGACTGAATTAAAGGATTGGGCCTAGGGTATTCCAGAACCTTCCAAGCTAAGTCGGCAGAGAGAAAAAGACAAAATTACCCCCGGTAAATCGGGGTATGCCGCCAGGTTACCGAGGGTCCAAAATCTTCCGAAACGCGTTTTCTAAGTCGGTTTATGTAACTATAAATAAGAGGCATTGCGTAAGAATTCAGTGTGTCCTCTTTTGAGTTCATTGTACCTCAAAACTTACAATTATTATGCAATAAAAGTTCTTTATTTTATTTTATGAGTTATGGTCGGAGAGACGATGGAGTTGCCGCCTAGGAAGAGGCCCGAGGGAGATCTACACTCTTCTTCGAGGGTATGATTTTCTATCTTTTCTAAGATGTAGATTTGTCGTTGTTCTATTCGACTAGTATGTGTTAATTGTGTAGGATGTAATATCGCCGGATAGATCAAAGATTCACCCGATTACGCAGCGGAAAGTACAAGATCTAGATCTAAACAATCAAAATACATAAATAATAAATCTAATCTACGAGGGGGTTAGATTGCTTACCAGTTTATGGTGAATAAACTCCAAGAACAATCTTCAATCCAAGATCCAAGCTAGATGAGAAGCCACGGTCTTCCAACGTGTGTCTCCAAGCACCACCAAGTGGATGGTTTTTCAAGCCGCTTGACCTCCTCGATATGCTACCTTAGAAAAACCTGAAGTTTTCCTAAAACTCAAACCCAAGTACTTAGGCCGAAAATTCTAAGCCTAATACTTCTCAAGTATTTCGAAATTTGTGATATGTGATTTGGCATGTGAGAACTCTCTTTATATAGGAGAGTAATCCTTGTCCTCCAAGGATTTAATAATTAACAGATAATTATTAAATTAATCTTTAATTTAAATATAAGATAAATATAATATATATCCCAAACAAATTAGGATAAATAAATATATTAAATTAATCTTTAATTGCATGTGTGGGGAGAATAACTAATTACTCATAATTGAACTAATACTTTAGAGACTCTTGTTTACTCCATGTGAACTAGCGTAGCATTGTTAGTCCATGGCACCAATTTTACTCCTGTCGATATTTTAATTGGTCGTAGACCTTATTTGTGACAAGCTCAATCTCGAGAATTTGCGTTATTACGATTCTAGGTGGGATCGACTTTGACTCGCCAGTACTCTACTACGATAAACCTAGTCCTACTGCTGGTAAGTGCTTTGCACGCGATAAGTAATCGCCTTGATCAAACGTCAGATTATGTGTGATCAACCCTAAGCACAATAATCCAATTGATCTAACCTCAATCAAACATCAGATTATGTGTGATCAACCCTGAACACAGTAATCGCCTTGATCGAACCTCGATCGAACGTCAAATTATATGTGATCAACCCTGAGCACAGTAGTTGTTAAGGGTGATTTTATGCGATTTATATCGTTATATTTTATAATGATTTCCTCCATATTCGTATTATTTGCATAGAAATTAAGGGTTTAATCGAATTATTGAGCAAATGAGTTTTAAAAGTCTTTAAGTGTAAACTTGAGCTAATTTCGTGATTTTATTGATAATTATCTATGGTTTTACACTTTGCATGTCTTTGTGGTTTTGTAGGTCATAAACATGTCATAATTGGAGATTTAATGGAACGAGGAAGCTGCATATTGAAGACCGAACGCGACGTTTGAGGTCCCGTCAGGTGGATCAAGCGCCCAGGAGGAGCCTTTGGATTCGAGGATGTTTGATTTTTACGTGGACGAGCGTCGTAATTGCATAGGACGGGCGTTTGAGAAGACTCGGCCCGACTCGGAGATTTGAAGCACCTTGGACTGGCGTCCAACACTCCGGACGGGCGTCCAGTCCACCGATTCGCGAAACTGACTCTAAAACCTATAAATAGTCGCGTGTTTTCAACCCTAGAACATACCTACTGATACATATTGTTAAGAATTCGACCCTAGGCGGCTGGGGCTGCTGTTTTTACACCAAGAAACACTTTTCTTTCTCTTTATTTTATTTTGTTCGATCGTGATGATGATTAGAGGCTAAGCAATTCGAACAAGCGTGTGAAGCCGATCATGCGATGCTTTGATTTCGACTTTGGATTTGGTTTTGTGAGATTTAATTAAAGTTGTTTCTTTTCTATGATTATTGATTTTGCAAATGTATATCGAGAGATGTTTTGCTATTGATGTTTACTATGTGACGAGAGTCGGTGTAAACCTAGATCACCATAGGAAAGATTGGATCTTTAACCTATAAGTAACGAGAGTTGATTAGGTTGAATATCTAGATCGTTAGATTGAGAAATCTTGCACCTTGGTTTGAAAGCATTAATCTTTAAGATCGAAAGATAAAAGATTGATAGGCGAACTTTTCTAAGAGATTAGGAGTTCATACCTTTGATAGGTGAATCACAATTTTAGTTAAATCATCATAAGATAATCTAGAGAGGAAATTAAGGGTTGCGGGATGGTGGATCATTGCTTGTCCTATGTATAATCGCTATAGTCATTATCATGCTTTTATGAGTTTTATTGTTTTTCTCATTTATAGTTTAGTTATGTTCGCAACGATCTTTCCTGGCTTTGGACTGACAATCCTCTGTCCAGTTTACTTTTCGTTTTGTTATTTTAGGCTTTAATAATAATGGTATCAAACTTAGGAAAATTAATGAACTAGATACCCCGATTCCCTGAGATCGACTCCGGTATTAATCGCTATGCTACGATCCCTACACTTGGGGTATACCGGATTTATAAATTTATTACTTGTTTATTTTCATTAGATAAAATCCGTGACAGTAATCCCATTGACTGAACCTCGATCTAATGTCGGATTATATGTGATCAACCCCTCAGCACGGTAATCGCTTTGACCGACCTCGATCCAACATCTAATTATGTGTGACCAACCTCGAGCACGGTAATCGAACCTCGATCGAACGTCAAATTACGTGTGATCAACCATGAGCACTGTAATCCCATTGACCGAACCTTGATCTAACATCGGATTATGTGTTATCAGCCCCTCAACACTGTAATCGCTTTGATCGAACCTTGATCCAATGCGAATTTTGTATGATCAACCACGAGCACAATAATCCTCTTGTCCGAACCTCGATCTAACGTCAATTTTTTTGTGATCAACCCCTGAGTAGAGTATTATGTGTGATCATCCCTGAGCACAGTAATCCCATTGATCTAACCTCGATCAAACATCAGATTATGTGTGATCAACCTTGAGTACAGTAATCGTCTTGATCGAACCTCGATCAAACGTCAAATTATGTGTGATCAACCCTAAGCACAGTAATCCCATTGACCGAACCTCGAGCTGACGTCGGATTATATGTGATCAACCCCTCAGCATGGTAATTGCTTTGACCGACCTCGATGCAACGTCAGATTATGTGTGATAAACAATGTTTTCTAAATTCACGCAGAGCACAAACATTGAGGTCGTAGGTAAATTCTTAGGCTTATATTTGTAATTAAATTACTACCAAGTATTCTATATGTGATTTTTAATATCGTTATAAATATGGAATTGAATTTCATTGAGTTTTATTGATTTTTTTTTTCCTTTCGCCCTATGCAGTAGCAAAACTGCAAAATTCTGTTCACATGAAGAAATTACACATCTAATTCAGTTTCAAGTGTAGATTGGGGCTATATTTTCCTGCATTTGACGAACATCAGACTCTTTTCATGCGTTCGAAAAGAGAGATTAGTCTCAATCTATTGTTTTCACATATAGGACAGCCTTTTGCAAAGCAAAACCAGGGGGATTCAAAGAGTTACCCCCTGCAGATGATTTACTTGCATCAATTCTCAAGGTCAGTTTGACATATGCTTTTGCTGCTTCATTTAGAACTTAAGAATGCAATTGAAATCATCAGTTCTGAAGGCAAATTGCCGCCAGGGGCGGACTCAGGATCTCGGGTAAAGGGGGGCAATAGAATGTTTAAAAGCAAATAAAAAATTTAAGGTGGGGCAAACGATATGCTTTGTACATATATTAGTGTAATTTTTCTGGATAAGGAGGCAGTTGGTTGTATGTAGCTCCGCCACTGATTGTCGTACCTTTCGTCCTCCAAAAAAGAAAAAAGTTTCCAAAACTGAGAACCTATACCCTATATTCTTCTTAACTGCGCTTACATCAAGGGTCTTAGTTAACCTGTCGTGCGTTCTGCCATATTTATGACCCGATGCAAGCATTGGTTGAGAAAACTAAAATAAGCCCTGGTGAGACAAAAATATGCTCTCTACTATAAGTATCAGCGGTTTTTGATATTTGAACAATGAAATATGCTCTCTTTAGTACTGTGTTTTGATTTCTTTTGTGAGGCTTTGATCTTTGTTATTCTTGCTTTGTTTTAGTTCTTCGAATTGAGTAGGATGTTGAGAAGTTTATGCGTGATAAATCTCGGCAATAGATGGAATTCCAACAATTGCCTACTTCATTCTTACGATTGGCCGCACATCGTATTGTCTAGCACTATTCTTTAGTAAACTGGATAGGGTTGTTGCTGATGTTTGTGAATTGATTTTTGTGTGTTGTTAGTTGGAGATAGTAGGTCTTGAATTTGATTTGCCTTGTTATCATCAAGCATTAAGATAAAAAGTTTGTTATGGTTAAACTCTTAGAAATATTAGCAGCTATATTTGCTAAAAAAAAATTGGTTGATAATGTTATTCATTGCAAGAAAGAAAAAAACTGAATCTTTTATTACAACTTTGTATTGCTGATTATTGACATATGGTTGAATTATTAGAAATTATTTTCGGGAAATGATACATGCACGTTTGGTTTGGTTTGGTTTGGTTTGGTTTGGTTTGGTGGGTACTGAATCAAGGCGTAAACATGCTACAACCACTTATTTTCAATGTTAATAGAGATGAAGACCGAAGCAAATAAAACCACAACCACAAGCTACATATTTCAGTGATGTCTTAGTGCAATATTTCCCTGATTATACATAGGAAGTCTTAAATGGCACTATCCAACACTTATGCCACACCGTGGAACATCAGACAAAACGGTTGATTCTATGTCCTAAAAACACCTTTTAAGACCTACTTATGAATGTGGTGCATTGGTTCTACAACAGTGAATGAGTTTGATGTAATGACACACTACAACACCGTACGTGGATCTACATATCAAAAAGAGAAAGGGAAAAAACCAGCATTGAACACATTATGGCTTAAATATGACATTAAAATCTCATAAAACATGTATTCAATGCATTTCATCATTGTGTGTGAAAGTATACATGAGAATTCAATATATAACACTATATTCCTGGAGTCCTAGACCCCCATCCTCCTATGTAATCAACTCGACACATGCGTATATATGGTTTTAGGCAATGTTGATACAATGCCGCTCTTATCATTTTCCGATGTGTAGATACACGTGTGAACTTTACCATTAGGTTCGGCCCAAAATTGACTCCGCCCTCTATTACTAGAAAGTTTTGATCTATTGTACAAATGAATGCTCTTATTATTTGTGAGGAATGCTCTCATTATTTGTGAGGAAAAAGAACACAAAGGAGAAGCCATGTTTGAAACTGATGGCTGCAATTCAGGGAATGGTTGAAATATATTAAATGTCACCCTTGTTTGTTGATTCCAAAAAATACTAGTACAATCTGTAGCATGAAATGTATCACAAGTTAATTCAAGTAAACGAAATAACACCTGAAGGTTACCCCAAGCAAGATAAATTAGCGATCGAGGAATTCCATTAGTCCCTATTAGCATCATTTTTTCAAAATTTCAATACAGGTAACATTGCGATTGTTGAAAATATCTGTCTACTGATCCTAAAATAGCTAATCAGCCACACACAGGTGATATTTTATTTTTGTTATTTATTTCACATGTTCATTGTATAGTTTGTGAAATAATTCTTTCAGACAAGACGAGCTAACATGAGAAATTGAAGGAGTTACGTGTCATAAAATTTGACTTCGTTATGTATCAGGCAGATTGCCAAGAATCGTTTTAAAAGGCCTGTAGGTAGGGCTAAGTATCAAACAAGAATGAACAAACAATGATGTGAAAGCATATTCTAGTTAGTGAATTTTTTGAATACCAGTTAGTTTCGATTGACTTTGAGTTTCAGAATCTTAATCAACTTATTTTAGCTGGAATGTAGATGACGAATATTTCCAGTCACAGAGAAGCAGAAAAGCACATTTTAAAGAAAAAGTCAAAGATTGTAGAAAAATTTGTTGCAGCATGTTGAATGCTGAAACAACATATATACAGCCACAAGGCAAACAGGGCAGCAAACAAGGAAAACAGAAGCAACAAAGCAAGACAGTATAAGGCATATTGATCAGAATATGTGAGGAGTTAAAAGAGTGTACGTGAGCTAGGTGACAAGAGCTACAACAAGCAGCTAGAATAAACCCTAAGTTGTTCTTTGAGGTCTTCATCAAACACTTTTAGGAAAAGGTGGTTAAGTTAGTTCAGAAATAGTTAAGTTTGTTAGAGCTAGCTTAGCTTCTCAATATTGAGTCTATATAAGCAATGTAATCAATCGTTCCTTATCGAGTCATTGAATTGGAAACCCTCAATGCAACTTGTAAATTACGGTTTCTAATTGAATAAAAGTTTCCTACTGTATTGCATTCAAGAACCTATGTTTGTTCTTTCTTCATGTTAGTTTCAGTTCTCGAACTTGAAGTGATCTTCCTTACATTTGAAAATATGATTCAAGTTTTCCATGAAAAACAGCCTACGGAGGGTGTGTTTTGCATCACGCCATTGATAGGTGTCATGTTTTTGTACAAAGGACATACATTCCATGCCTACAAAACCATCTACTCAATTTCAATCATCCTAATTATAGACTAGACTAATCTTTTTCAACAGAAGCCTTCAAATAAAACACATATCTCATTGCATTTGGTTACAAATACCCGGCCTTTTCCTAGGCAAGAATGCTTCTAAGCATGAAGCATAATGCTTTCAAGCACCACTGCACCAGGTTGCCTAACCTCAAAAAAAAAAAAAAAAAAAAATACAATAAACCCATACAAATTGGCGACATTCTAAGAACTCCAATAATTCAACATGTACCGACCAGAACAGAATGAAGAAAATTATCAGAAAGCATTTCTGGGATATGCAGATGAGTATAAAAAGCCATAGACAGGTGCAATGCTTTGAAAACGAACTATAGGACAAACATGCCTCAAGATTTATAGGAAGAGATTAATTGCATAAACTGGACATATGAGTGAGAGATGAATAGTCACATTTTAGTAGTATCAACAAAAAGTGTTTGTTTGTGGAATGTGGAAAGAACAATAGCCAGTACGCTTTAGGCATGGGATTCCTTAAAATGGTCAATTTTTGGATAAGAAATTTTGTGATTCTAAGGCCACCATTGAATTGTTGGATTTCAATGTGATGGGAGGGGAGGGGTCTGCGTTTTGTCGAAGAAGTATGATTTGGGTTGGGAAAATGAAGGGAAATGAGCTGATGGGTAGAAGGTTTAGATGAGGGTAAATTGTCCAACTACTTAATTCATTGTTTTTCATTTTTGATAACAGGCTCCCCAAGGAGTACTGTTAAAACCAAAAGCTTCTGAAAAAATACTAAATACACAATTTCCCTTTCTTTTAATTATTTGCAGCAGCCTCAAATCAGCGGGTATCATGTTTATAAATTTTCATTGTTCTCTTAGTTATTTGCAGCAGGATGCACTACAAGAAAAAGGGGTTTCAATAAGGGTACCTCCCGTCATTAATTGTCCATTTCCCCTCATAAAAACCTTTTAATAACGGGAAATTTCCCGTTATGGCCCCTTATTACTGCCTCCGCCGGTAAAGGTATTTAATGACGGGAAACTCAATCCCGTTATTAATAATCTGGACATTTAATAATGGTATTTTCCCCCTTATTATAAGGTAAGTTACCCCCGACAAATCATGATTTAATGTCAGAAATAACCCTTATTGTAGATTCATTTACCCATTATTAAATCACGATTTGATAGAAAAACATCCCCTCATTATAGATTATTTTCCTCCTATTAAATCAGGATTCAATAACAACAAATTGCCAATAGCATTTCAACTCAAGATAATCATATATCATTACATGGATGAAACTTATATAAAACAATTCATAAGATACAATCATGTAGCATACACCAAGACAAGATCCAGACTCAGATCAACATGTTGGACAAGTCTTGGACATGTCTGGACATGTTCTGGACAAGCCTGGACATGTTCTGGACATGTCTGGACAAGTCTGGACAAGTCTAGACAAGTCCTGGATAGACCCAAGGACATCAGTCACACATCAAACCAGACTTTCAGATCAGATCCATGACCTGCACACGGACTAAACAGCTTACAGACCAAGACCTGGACATAACAACAGTAACTCATAAAGACTAAAGCTTATGTCACTTACGGTAGTAACCACATTGGTATATCACCACAATGAAAGAGTAGAGATTTTATATCGGCAGATCTACACTGCATCTGATCCTCTAGGTACGTACATCTAGACTTGTTGGCATTCTCTTGTCTACATGAAATAGCTTAATGTTTGCTTCCATACATATCATTCCATAGGAGTAGCTCATTCAGGTTTGCAAACTCTGGTGGCACACTTGCACACACTTGTCGTGAGAGAAAAATAACATAAGAAAGAAAGGACATAAGTTTTGAAAACACATGAACATACAAATATCTAAACATGTCTTTAAGTATATAATGGATCCTAACAGCAAAACACAAAATTATATAATGGATCATAATTATATGCATAGCCTCCCCAATCACATAAATTTATATAACAGCAAAAAGAGATCACATATCATATTCTTGAAGAGCTACTTGAGTACATAGGAGAATGTAGAAGACAAAACATAGTTGCGAAACAACGAAAACACAAAATGTCAAAATACCAATATCTCATAGTTTATAACAGTAAATCACACCTAAACATCTAGTTGTGTATGTTCTGTATAAGCATCAAACTTACCGCGTTTTCGGAGTCTATATAATTTCACAACCAAGAGTTCAAGAGTAACTTGATTAAACTTTTCTCACTTCAATGCTCCTTAGCCTACAAGATCTGCATAAGAAAATGAACTCAAAATTGGAGTTTCCTTTCATTATTTCATCACCTATAAACATGTACAGATATACTTCTTAAGATAGATTTAGACTACAAAATTTCCCCAATGCTAATACAACCCTGCCTCCCAACCCTGCCTCCCCAATGTACCAATTGTTGGATCGATATGGACGCAAACACACTCTAGAGGGGGTGAATAGAGTGTAGGTGACTTTTAAAACTCTCTTTTGATAATAACACAAGTACTAATAAATCAAGTGAGGAAGCTTACTTAATTTATTATTCGCTTGTATTATACAACCTATGTGATCGAGTGATTAATTATTGTGATCAAAACACTTAACACTAAAATGTTATAAACTGATTAATGCCAAGAAAACAACCTGTAACAAGATATGAGGACACAGTGAGGTGCAGCTTAGATCAATTACAATGCCCTTTGACTGAGTGCAGGTCTATTCAAAACAACAATATTTTAAGTGCATATATATATATATATATATATATATATATATATATATATATATGAAGGAGCAGGCAGCTTCGATTCCAAACAGGTTTTACAAGGAAAACAGTTGCAGGTTTAGTTTATAAAACAGAATAACTCAGAAAAACAACAGTTGATAAGAGGGCTAAAAACCATAAGGTTACAAGATACATAAACGGTAAAAAGCTAATATAAAAAGTTCCAGATCAATTTTAGTGTCAAAGGCTACAGATCAACATAAATGCAAGATCCAGTCCAAACTAGTAAACCAACCACAGAGTTATAAGATACAGCAACAGATTTCACAATTAGATGGCAGCAGTTAGACAAACTAAACAACTTGTTAATAAACTAATTTAGTGATGGAGATGATTAGGCCAAAGATATGCAGGTAGAACAGCTTCAGATTTATGCACCCAAGTGCAAGTTATGCATTAATATAAGACCAAGTGATAAACTAATTAATTTGTATTCAAGAGGATATGCAAATAAATTGACTGATAAGTGCAGGTTCAAACAAGGTGATCAAGGTGCACAGACTTGGAAAAAAGATGCAACTAATGCAGCAATATGTGTAGATTAAGTTTGCACAAGCTAATGTTCAAACAGAGATGGTACAATACAGGATAGCTCAGATAAACAAACAGTCTGCAAACAGTTGATAAGAGGGATTCAATCCTGAGAGTTACAAGGTGCACAAAAGATAGAATGCTGATACAAAAAGTTCCAATTCAGTTAATGGATACAGATCATCAAAAACAAAAGATCAAGTCCAAGTTCTTGCAACAATACAGATTGCAGATTACTTAATATGCAGCAGGTTTTAAAGTACAGCCACGTACTGATAAAGAACAACACTGATCACTCTGTTGATTTACAGTAGGGATAGTCAAGGCTAAGAGCTTAGACTATCTAGACTGTCTATCAAGACTGAGCACACAATGATCAGTAAATCAGCCAACCAAACTAAGCCTATTACAGATTCTAATACAACGATGGACAACAACAGCTTTGATAAATTAACAGAGATTCGGATCAGCAGATTGCAAGCTTAGCAGGGGCAGATGTGCAACAGGTTTTCAGCAAAGTAAAGCAAACAAAAAGGAGCACAAACTCAGTATGCAAAAATAAGCTGCTGAATTTCCCAAGTGACTTGAAGGGGATACAAAACACAAACACAAAATCAGAATAGCAGCTATTCGAATCAGAATAATAAATGTTGGAAATCAACAGAGTGTAGAACCAGTTCACCTTGTCTAAACGAGTTGACTGCGAATGATCAAAACGGGTTGGGCACAAAATCAGGCCGAAATCCGAATCAAATCAGAATAATAAATGACATAAACAATGTAGAAATAGAAAGATATCACCTTGCCAAAAGGATGGCTGCGTATCTTGCAAAATCGTAGCTTTGAATGTAGCAAATCAACCCCTTGTGTTAAGAACACATTGCTGTGACTGGCAACGGATTGAACGAGCATTGAATCGTCAAAAGGTGGAGTCCTTACAGGAATCGAACCTTCCATATTCGAATTACAGAAACGTGGATACTCGAATCAAGGTCAATTACAGCTTCTGTTCTTACCATTTTGATAATTAAGGCATGTGAAGAACAAGGAAGATGAGAATTACAGAGAAATAGGTTTATTAGGTGAAAGGTTTATTTGGATAAAGGAAATAAAAAGGCCGAAAGTATGTAACAGTCCAATATAAGTAGGTGGGGTTTTGTTTTAAAAAAATACACAAATAATAAGGGCATTTTTTTTCAGGTGTACCTAATGAGAGGAATGACGGGATTAAAATTTGGTCATCAATCATAATTTTTTATTATTATAATTTAGGTCACCTTATTAAAACAATCATTTAATAACGAGATTTTTCTCCCGTCATTAAATTCCTCTTATTAAAACCCACTTTTCTTGTAGTGATGGTCGACGGGTATTATATGGAATTTATAACATATCTTCTGAATGCACAGGTTCGACGAAACTCTTATAACAAATACCATTTATACGGAGGAACCGTGATCGATTGATTCTGGTTTTAAGTCGTGATTATTTGGAGAATTATCCTTATTTCAGCTTTATGCATCAAGATGATTTCATAAAGTACTTTATGCAACAACATGATTTCAAGTTTACCGAAATCTGCACCAAAATGATAAAAAAAAAACAGTATAAGTTAGGCTTATTGGTTGGGATGATGGGAGGATGAATATATAGGCATGAATGATAGGCATATTGAAATCAATGTATAGAACCTTTTGATAAAAATAATCCAATGTTCAATATTATATGTGATCTGAATTTTTTTAAATGATGGAATGAATCATATACCGTTGATTTATAGTAGCTTAGCTACTGATGATCCTATCCGTCAATATTATTTCAAAAGCTGATAATTAAAAGGACACAAAAATAATTTAATTAAAGCGAATAGGACATTAAAAATCTTATTTGGTTATAAGACACAAATTAAATAGAAAGACTCAAATACCCTTAATGAAAAGAAAAAAAAAAAGGAACGCTGAAGCCATAATGAAGGGAAAAAAATAGGAGGGGGAACGCTGAATGTGTTTGTTTATTTGGTTTATTTTTATTTTTTTTAATTTTGGAAACACGCTGTTGTTGTTTTGTTTTGGTTTTGTTTTGTTTTTTTGTTTTTTTTTTTTTTTTTTTTGGTTTGTTGCTGGAGGTGTAACTTGAAAATGAAGGTTTTTTTATTTTTATTTTTTATTTTTTTCCCTGGACGGTGAAATTTATTTTTTCTTTTTTTCATTGATCACCCCGATGCATTGACCATCGCGATAAAGTGACCACCGTGATGCAGAGACACCACAATGAAGTGACACCACGATGGTCTAACAACCGCGATGCAGTGACACCGCGATGCATTGACCACCGCAATGCAGTGATTACCCCGATGCAGTGACCACCCCAATGGATTGACCACCGCGCGACGCTGAGCGCGCTTGATAAAGTGACACCGCGATGCGAAAACACCCAGATCTATTGACTACCGCGACGCGATGGCCACCACGAATGCAAAGACACCACGATCTGATGACCACCCTCGATCGCAGAGACGCGCGATCGCATTGACCACCTCAATCTGATGACCACCTTCGATCAGACACCGCGTGATGCAATGACCACCCCAGATGCGAGAAACGCGCGACGCGATGACCACCCACGATGCAGAGACGCGCGCATTACGAGACACCGCCGATGAAGTGACACCGTTATCGCGGTGACCACCGTGATCGCAGACGCCTCAATGAAGTGACACAGCGATGCATTGACCACGCTAAATCCATTGACCACCTCGATGCAGTGACCACCTTCGATGCAGAGACACTGCGATGCAGTTACCACCCCCGATGCAGAGAGACCGTGATGAAGTGACCGCGGTGCAGTGACCACCTCTAATGCAGAGACACCGCGATGCAGTGACAACCCAGATGCAGAGACACCACGATGCAATGACCACCCCCGATGCAGAGACACTGCAATACAGAGACACCGCGATGAAGTGACATCGCGATTAAGAGACACCGCAATGCAGAGACACCGTGATGAAGTAACACCGTATTGCAGAGATACCGCGATGCAGAGACACCACGATGAAGTGACACCGCAATGCAGAGACGCCACATTGTAGAGACATCGCGATGTTATAACATTTGACGATGCATAGACACCACGATGCAGAGACATCGTGAAGAGACACGACGATGCAGTGACCACCCCCGATGCAGAGACACGGCGATGCAGTGACCACCCACGATCACGAGACACCCCGATCACGAGACACGGCGATCGGTGACCACCCCGATGCAGAGACACGCGATCACGAGAGACACCGTGATGAAGTGACACCACGATGCGGTGACATTTGATGATCTGACACTGCGATGAAGCAACACTGCGATGAAATTGATATTTTTCCGACTTAATTTCAGAAAATCGATTTCTTTTCTTCATAAAATCGACTTCAAACAGCTATATCGTGGTTGAGCCAAAAATTGTACATCCAGCAACCATCACGATACATTGACCAGCACGATGCATTGACATGTGACGATGTAGTGACATTTGACGATGCAGTGACATTTGACGATGAAGTGACATGTAAATTAGGTTTGTAAGTAAGCTAGGCTACTCGTGAGGTACTCGTACTCGAATTGCATGAGAGTTTGACTCGATTCGATTTTTTTCAAGTTCGAATTCGAGTCGAACTACTCGAATAATTAACCGAGCCGATCTCAAGTTTTAAAATATAGTAATCGAGTACCTCGCGAGCTAATCGGGCTTCATTAATTAAATATTTAAATAATTATATTTATCAAATTTATAATAAAATATTTTTTTATAACTCAAAAAGTATTATTCGATTCGAGTAGTAGACAAATCGAGCTCGATCTTGTTATATTTTATTAAAAAATAAATGAATTCTAAGAAAATAATCAAGCTTAAGGGCCGAGTCGAGATATATCAAGTACTTAGCGAGTCGAGTTTGATCTTACCTTTTTATGGCTCGATCAGCCCAAACTTTTTTAGTCGAATCGAGCCTTAGGGAGTATCAACTAGACTCGGCTCGATTACACCCCGATGAAAAGACACCGTGATGTAGAGACACAGCGATGAAGTGACACCGCGATGAAGTGACACCGACATGCAGTGACATTTGATGATCCAACACCGCGATGAAGCAACACCGCGATGACATTTGATATTTTTCCGACTTAATTTCAGAAAATCGATTTCTTTTCTTCATAAAATCGACTTCAAACAGCTATATCTTTTGATATAAAACTATGATCAACATAGTTCTTTCACTCTAATTCATATTTTTCCGTCCTCTTTATTCTTATATCTCATTTTCTGAAGTGGCACCTTATACAGTGATACTCAATGATACCAACATTATATGAAGTGACATCTAATAACAACAACATTTTATGAAGTGACACAAACTGACACCAACATTTTATTCCAAAATCATACTCAAACTCGCCATCAAATTCATGTTGGATATTTATTTATTTATTTTCAAACTGCAAAATTTTCACCTTTGCATCTTCAACTGTATTTCATTTACTGAGATAACATTGTACCAAAAGGAAACTTTAAAACAAGAAAATACCAAACTAACAATAATAACAAGAAATTTTTGGTGTGCAACTAAAATAATCAATCTGCTACATGAATGAATTGTACACATGCTTCAAAATCTTTTGTGTACATTATGATGCTCATTATTATGAATGAACTGTGCTCATAAAAGAATCAACTAAAAGAATCAATATTTTGGGCTCATTATTATTCCCCAAAATAAACATTCAAAATCCCACCTTTAGCTTTACCCGATAATCTATAACTCGTTGTCCATTTTCCCGAACTCTTCTCATCTTCAAGTGTCAAAGGAAGAAATCTTGTTAATTCAACCTTATGCTTTCCTAAATCAACTTCAAGATTGCTGTAAATCGATGCATACAACAAGAAATGCTTAGCCTCGTATTTAGCCGTATGGTTAGTACCGTCCCGACCAGCAAGTATAACAATTCAGTACAGGTTATTACACAAAGATTACTACACAATAGAATAGAATATGAGCTACAGATTCAGAAAATTAAGTACAACAGACATCGAACAAGCGACCAATTCCAGAAATGATAATTTGGTCCAAAGAACTGAATTATCAACCCTGGAATCACAAGTGCTGTAATACAAGTCCAGCGAGCCTAAAGCTATTGCCTAAATACTATACCAAGGATGTTCAATATATGCAGATCAACAGGCTTGCAAGGCAGGGAGCAAGATCTCAGCAAGATGATCAGAATACAACAGGTGCAGCAAATAACAAGTTCAGATGTGATACAGCAATGTGAGTGCACAACACAGCAGGCTTAAGACTTGGCTATATACTCAACAGCTCCAAGAAGTGCAGCAATGCAGCAAATGTGTATGCAAGATTCAGCAGATTAAGTACAAATTCTAGCAATGCAGATGATCAAACCTGTTGTATAAACAATGAATCATGTTAAATTTTGGATGTTAAAAAACATGAGCATTTTTGTTCTTGTTGAATAAAATACATGAAAGACAAACCAAAATCCCTCATAAAATCCAAAATATTCATCACCCATTACATTCTACAACATCTAATTAGGCATTCACAAACAATTCAACGTTCTAAAGCAACAGAAACTGCAAGCATAAGAAAAAGCCGTAACAAACCTTGGGATTTCAAAACCAATTTTCAGGTTTAAAAGGAAACGAAAATAAAAAGCAAATCCAGAATTCCTTGCATTCAACATACACACACAAAATTGCGTTTAAGCAAAATTCTGCATAATTCTTCGTCGGTGAGCGGTGAATGATTCCAACAGAGCTCAATTGAATAGAATTTAGAAACAATTCCAACCCACTCAAAAAAGAAATAATTCGAACGAAACATGAAAAACGACTTGAATTACACAATTAGAGATATTTAAAGCTAGAGTTAAGTACCTAGCAGCAGGAGAACGGCAGAGGGGTCTCTTGAAGAGCTTCTAGCTTCGTCTTCCATGGCGATGTCTGAATGTTGACGTCACTTGCTCTCTCTACAGATCCAAACTGAATTAAATGCGGTAAAGGGTAATAGTGGAAAAGTAAATGAAATGTGTCCTTATAAACAAATAAGATTTAAGGGTGTCCTAAATGCCCATTAAGTGTTCAAACTAGTCCTTATAAACAAATATCCATATTATTTGTAATAATCATTGTTTACATATCAATCTTTTTGCCTTTTGAATGGAGGGTCTCTAATGTTTTCTATGTTCTTTAATATCCCCTCCGCTCCTTATTATCTATCGCATTTGTGAAAAACACATAAATTAAGAAAATAAGTAATTGCATTGACTTTTATTATAAAATACTAAAAAAATCTTGAAAAGTGCAGTGGTGTATTGAATATGAAAGATTGATTGGTTGAACGAGTCTAGAAAGTTGAAAAGTAATATTGAAAAGCGGAAAGAGTATTAAAATATTATTGAAAATGTAACTACGACAGATAAAAAAGAATTTTTGATTTTGATAACTGCGACAGTTAAATAGAAACGGATGGAGTATTACTTTAACAATATCTTCTAAACACCTTTTAAGGAACAATTTACCTAATCTTTTAGACAACACACTATTTTAATATCATATCTTTTAGAGTGGCTTTTTGAATTAAATATCTTAGTGACAATGAATATATCATATGATCTATATTATGATTAAAAAAGTGTCTATCTCCGTGCCATATTGGTTAATGATGTTGCTTTTAGATTGATGATTTGTAAATTTCTTAGCCTTGGGAAAATTATTTTATTTGGTAGTACATCCATGTTTGTGGATGAAAGTATCAATTAAAATCAAGCTGGATGATACAGTTTTATCGGTAATTCTTCCCTAGTCATTCCATTTGCACCGTTGATACACGTGGATGATTCTAAATCATACAGTTTGAATTTGAGTTGAAACTGTGTGGTCCAGATTCATCCACATGTTTTACTCCTCAAATAGACTCACCATAGAAATATTTCCGAGATTCATCAACATATGTAACTCCATAAATGTCCATTTGTTTGTTATTTAAACCAGAGCTTTGACAATGATGTTTTATCCAAGTGATTAAGCTCAAGCCTCAGGACCATAAGGTCTTGGGTTCGAGTCGCAATAAATTCAGTATGTGTTATAATACGTCCACTTTCTATGGTAATTTCGTTTTGGTTATAATATGTCCACTATATGTGGTAAATTCGTTTCGAATGGGTTATAATATGTCCACTTTATATGATAATTTCGTTTTGGTTATAATATGTCCATTGTATGTGGTAAATTCGTTTCGATACACAGTTAAAAAAATGGGTTATAATATGTCCACCCTATATGGTTTCGTTTTGGTTATAATATATCCACTGGTAAATTCGTTTCGATAAACAAAGTTTAAAATAAAATAAAAAAAAAAAAAAAAAAAACAACAACAACAACAACAACAATGTATGGGAATGGGATCATCTATTTGCATCAAAAATTGAAGTTTTTCGGATCCAAACAACTGTCGGTTTTATTAATATATATATGTAAAGTTCTTTCAGAAATGTGAGCTTTCGTCGATAGACGGATCAATTTTTTTTTATATTTTAATATACACATAACTTTCAACACACAAAGTACAAATAATAACCTAGCTAGAAAATGCTACAATCACGATAGTTATTCCATAACGAGTGACATAACATACTTTTACATTTTCGATCATAATGTAGAATCCATCAATAATGATGTAGGTTCATCGTAATCAATGATGGAAAAATGCAATGCCACTCGATCTATTCACCGTTGTAGTCATAGCATCGCCCAAACCAGCTACGTCCAAGTCACAATGTTCTTCAAAACAAAAAATCACAATTGCATTTGATTCTCATTAGGTAGGATGTGGAAATGATGAAGAATGCATTTTATAAACAATTTGATAGGTAATTTGATAATGAGGAAATAAATTTGTAATATTTATTGTTTTTTTTTTATTATGATTTGTTTTATTAATACTTTTACTCATCTTATGCAAATGCATTTTTCACACATCTTGTGCAAATGCATTTTTCACACATCTTGTGCATATGCATCGGTTTTCACTTTTCAGCTAGTGTAATTATATTTTATTAAAAAACTAATACAAATATTAAAGAGTAACCTAATAAAAATATCTCGTTTATGTCAAGTTTGTGGTGGGAACCTTCAGCGGCCGAATACAATACATCTACCGCACCTACAGCGCACCTGAATGATAGAGGTAGTTGAACTCGGGACACGTGTTACTTAACTCTCTCACCATTGCATACGACTCCTTTGGCTTTTCTACTCAAGTGTTTTTCCACCAGCTAGAATTTTAGGTTTTGGACGTTTCAAGTGCCCTTGGATCGTTTCAACGGTGTCCACAACATGATTTTGATTAATGCAACACTTCAACCCTGCGGGTGGGGTGATATGATGAGTCCCGAATCAATAGCTAAGTAAGATAAATGTAACACATAACACATAACACATTCACACGGGCCTCTCTCCCCACTGCCACACTTGGAGGAGCGTATTGACATATATATACATTGTTAATTATCTACCTCTTCATGCTAATTCAACAAATAGTGTACGTCTTGGCCGGACCGGTGTGTTTGTAATCTTTGTGATTCAACAAATAGTGCTCCTCAAGACGTCGTGGCCCCTCAAGACGTCGTGGCCGGACCGGTGCGTTTGTAATCTTCCTAACAAGTCGCGTGGTTCCACTTCCATGTTATTACCATTTATACCGAGAAACCGTGATCGAATCCAGCTTTTTAATCGTAATTATTTGATGAATTAGCATTATTATTTATAATGCGGCAAATTCATTTCAAGTTATTTACCAATTTCTACACCAAAGATGACAAAAGCAAACCATGTTGGCAAAAATGACAAAAACAAACCATGTTGGCTTTTTATGATATTGGTTGTCATTAATATATATCGGAATTTTAACTAATTGGCCTTCAAGTATCTTATATTATGGCTTTAAGTAACTGAAAGCACGAGTGTTCGATGGAAGTCTAATAACAGATAATGTCATTTATACGGAGGAACCGTGATCGACTGATTGAATCTAGTTTTCCAGTCGTGATTATTTGGAGAATTATCTTTATTTCACCCTTCTGAGTTCTTGACGCAACAAAATGATTTCAAGTTTACTGAATTCTACATCAAAATGATAAAAATAAAAAAACTGTATAAGTCGGCTTATTGATCGGGATGCTCCAACGTAACAGAAAAATGTCACAACACAGACAGACCTAAAGAGAAAGGGAGGCGAATATATAGGCACGAGTACGGACCTACGAGTGCGGGCCTAAAGAGAAAGGAGGCGAAATGCGAAATGTGAAATGTGACATATATAGGCACAAGTGTGGACCTAAAGAGAAAGGGAGGCCGAATATATAGGCATTAATGATTGGCATATTATAATTAATTAATGTATAGAACATTTACATAAAAATAATCCGACGATCAATATTATTTGTGATTTAAAAATAAATGATGGATTGAATCATTTTCTATAGAACATTTACATAAAAATAATCCGACGATTAATATTGTTTGTGATTTAAAAATAAATGATGGATTGAATCAATTTTCTTATCAGTTTTATGTAAAATATCTAGTACCGTTGATTTACAGGAGCTTAGCTACCAATGATCCCACCGGTCAAAAATATACCTCATTAAAAAGGAGCTTAGGTACCAATGATTTACAAGAGGAAAATTGCACACCAAGCCCCTTATGTTATATGGCCCTAGTCAAGTTGTTGGAGGTGATGGGACCGCAGCTGATGGTGGCGAAGCTGAGGCTGAGGGCGGCGAGAAGGACACTGACCAGTATCTGAATCTGTCCGGTGCTCATGTGAACACTCCGCCTTCTAAGAAATAAACTTGATTTTGCTCCTTTGGTTGTAACTTTTAACTTTGTTGGCTTCGGCCTTTTATTAAACAATATGTCTGTAATAACATTAATTTTTTGCATTTATGACTTTTGACCGCTTTTGGCCTTCGAATGTATGCTTTATCCTTTGCTTTGTTGCATTGATTTTTTTCTAAGTGTTTCTGAGTTCGCCCTATTTGTTTTTGCTCGAAATATTCCTGCCTTTCGAGTCTGCAGTTTGAGTCCGCGAACTAGTATATATGGGGATACGGCCTCCTTGTTTTTGTCGAGGTTGAGGGCTCTAAGCATCGAGCTCGCAAAAAATAATTGAACATAAAATATGATCTGAACTTGATAGTTGAATTGAAAAATCCAAAGTGCCACCCCCTTGTTTCAAGAAAGATTGAGGGCGTTTCGTGGCGAGCTTCATTGAAATAGATGTCGAGATCAAGAACTTAGCACATGTTTTAAAATTTCCACTCGCGGCCCCCTTGTTTCAATCAAGGCCGGGCTCATATCTCTTCAAGCATGGTTGAAACAAATGTTGTATTCCAGAAACTTGATGATCGTAAAAAGAAAGATTTTCTCCGGGTCTCCTTGTTTCGGACAAGCTTAGGGAGCGTGGCCGCGAGCTTGTCAGGAACAAGGAAAGCTGGGCATAACACTTGTAGAAGTAACTTTGAGCGTAAAAGTGAACATATTCACTAAGTTGATCTCAAATGATAAAGGCTTCAATGCCTAGTACAAAAGATAATTTGGCTAGAAAATAATGAAAAGCGTGGTCACTTCAATTCTTAAAGACAAGTGTGGTCGCGGCTACATGTAGTACCTCTTCAAATTGTCGGCGTGCCAGGGCCTGTTGTATTCGTGGCCCTTCCCAATTCTTTGATAACTTTCCTTTTGTAGCCTTTTGACCTGCGGCCTCTCTTTTAAGTAGAACGAAATCCCCAACTGCGAAAGAATGATGACGGATCCGCTTATCAAGGTGTCGTTTTGCGTCTTCATTGCAATTGACTAACTGACTGTAAGACTTTAACCGCTTTTCTTCTAAAAGATCGAGGTCGAACCGCCTTGCCAGCGGATTTTTGGTCTCACTGAAGTGGGAGACCCTTAAACTCGGTAGAGCCATTTCGACCGGTGATATGGCCTCCGAACCATAAATTAGAGCGAAAGGAGTTTCTCCTGTTGTGGTTTTGCGTGAAGTCCGGAGCGACCGTAAGACCGCTGGCAGATGATCTACCCATTTTCCAGATTTTTCATCGAGGCTTTTCTTCAATGCTTTGAGTACCTGTTTGTTCGGACTCTCTGTCTGGCCATTTCCTTGAGGATAGCATACTGATGATTGCCAATGCTTCACATTATGTTCTGTACAAAACTCGGTAAACTCATCTCTGAACTGCGGCCCGTGGTCGATCTGATTGCTCTCGGGACCCGAACTGGCTCTATACTTGATCTAGCAAGAAATAGATTACGTCTTTGGAAGATGTCTTTGCTAAAACTTTTGCCTTGACCATTTCGTGAAGTAATCTACGGCGACGACAACGTATTTAGAGCCAGACCTTTCTTTGCGGAGCGGGCCGATAAGATCAATTCCCCACATGTCAAAGGGCTAGGCGGCGACGGCGATAATCTTCTCGACTGATGGTATCCTAGGTATGTCGGAGAAGCGCCGACACTTATCACAACTTTTTGCATATTCTTGGGCATCTTTGGCGAGCTTGGGCCAACAGTATCCGGCTAAGGTAACCTTCTGGGCGAGTGTGCGGCTTGCGGGGTGGCCTCCACACACTCCTCCATGAAGTTCCATTAAGATCCCTTTGACCTCCCCGGGTCGTAAACATCGTAACAATTGTTTGGAAAATGACTTTCTGTTTAAAATTCCATTTAAGATAGTGTCAGTTTTGGTGACTTGATCTCTAAACTGATAAATAATCTGGTGGAACAAATCTGGAAAACTGAGACTAAGAATGATGGTCAGTTCAGTTAAGTACATTCAGTTCTGTGAAAGTCAGTTTGATGAAGTTCAACTGAGTTTCTTCAAGTCGCGATCGATTACAGTCTGCTTGAGTTTCTTGAGTTCTACATCTGGGCAGTTGATTACAAGTTTGGGAAAGTCAGTTTTTGAGTGAGTTTAAATCAGTGGATAATAACGGAGGTGGGGTCCACATCTGGGGTATTTATGACAATTCCGACAAAGATCTTATAGCGGTTAGGGTTTGGGATTGGGATTTATGCCTATAAATACCAATGTTGTAATTGTTAGGTGTGATGCCCGAAAGACAATTTTGTAATTGTTTTATTTAATAAATGAAATGATGTTATTATTCATATTTATTATTCTCATATTCACCGATGCGACAATAGTATTTACACTACAGAAAACCCTAAAGTATATCGTTTATGTAATCACTTAACTCAGTGTATGGTAAATACACAGGAGGATTGAGTTAGTGAAGATGTACTTAAAATACAACTAGCCCGTAGTGAAGTTAATCGAGAGTATCGGGTCTCTCCTTTAACGTGCTATTAATGCGCCCAGAACACAATAGGTGTGATTGTCTTATCCGGACTTTCGGTTAAGAGAACCTAATGGGGCATTTATATATGATAGATATATCATATAGAAATTTGGACCGATTTGATTAGAGTTCACGATATAATTCCGTAATCGAGAAGTCTTATCGAATCAATGGATGATCATATTTATGGATATATCTTAATCTCGAGGTGATCGATCCAACCGCTTGAAAGCAAGATGAAGTTTGACTTGACGGTTAAGGATTACACCGAAGTGAATTACCCGTCTTGGCATTGTCTTGGATTGAGTGAGTAGTACGTGTTATCACAGATACGGAATCCATTCCTTCCATTTATGGAAGTAGATAAACGATTCCACTTATTTGTTAATCCTAGAAAGCGATCGATAAATGCGAGTTCATATTACACCGATTAGCTACCGGTGAGTTGTATGAATTAATTGATCACTAGGGGTTAATGGTAAATAAGGATAAGAGGTTCTAAAAGGTTTAACGGTAACTTTCCGATTTAGAATGAGCGATACATGGAGGATTAATCCATATGTAATGATTATATCAATGGACGCTTATTATTATTCTCGTGAGGAGATAAATATAATCTTTTAATCGGAGGAGTGCGATCCACGGGATTATGGTGGCATATTCTGTGATTGATTTATCGAATATAATTATTCTATAATTATTTATTTGATTTATCGGAGCCACGATTATTAGTCCATGGTCCCCGACGTGCCTCCTAATATAGCATAGCTATTCTCGGACGTCGAATCCTAATAATATTAATTTAGTTCTTGTTGGACTTTATTAAAGCGATATGTGAATTAATTGTTTAGTGGACTATTAAATTAGTTGAAATTTAAATAATTAAATATGTGAAAAAGATATTTTTCATAAACTTGGCCCAAATGTGTTATAGCCGAAAATTAATTATGACTAGGTCATAAATTAAAAGTGGCGCCCCTTCTTATTTTTGGGAACAAGAAATTAGTTTTCTTGTGATTAATAAGATGATGTGCATAAAATATTTATTGGATAAATATTTATGGTAAATAATAAAGCTAAATATTATTCTAGATTTGTTAGAATATTATGGAATTATCTTTTATTAAAGGATTTATTTTGTTTGATAAATAAAAATCCTTGGAGGCTAAGTTTTACTCTCCTATATAAAGAGAGTTCTCCCAAGCCTTAATGCACACATAAAAATTCGACACCCACCTTATAGTAAGGAACAAAGAATTTTTTCGGCCAAGGGAGAGGAGGAAAAATCTTGGAGATTTTTTCCGGGTAGCATATCGGAAGGGTTCGAGTCGAGAATTCCTTCCACCGGGAATTGCTTGGATCACACGATCGGAAGACTGTGGTGCTCTTCACATCTTCATATTCATCCTTTGCGGTTCTTCAACTTGAATTTTGAGATTCAAGAGGTATGATCTACATCCCCCTTGTAGAATAGATCTAGTTGTTTTATTACGTGTATTATATAGGTCTAGATCCATAAATCGCTTCCGTTGCGGATGATATTACTAACAGTGGTATCAGTCGCCATGGTGATCTATATTTATACGTATAAAATATTAGATCTAGGAGTGGTAAAACATGTAGATTTTTTGTCCCAATTTTTTTAAAAAAGAGGGCCGACGCATGCTTTAATTTTTTATGATTATGAATGTCTTGGTTGAAGAGATGGATTGGGGTTGAGTCTGTTTACTCGTTAGATCTATTGTAGCTCCTTTGTTTAGTAACAATTGAGCATAGGAATTGTATTTATTTTTACGTCAATTTTCGAAATTTATATGTAAAAGTAGCATCTTTTATTGTAATTTTGATTATCCGGGCTGGAAAAGATGAAGATCTTGCTGAAAAATTGAAGATCAAGTCGAAACCCATGAACGAGGAGAAACGGATGAATTTTATTAAAAATCTGCTACAGGACTTTCTGCGACGCTGAAAAGCGTCGCTATAAGTCCTGTTTAATAAATATATGCGGCTAGGGTTTTTTATTTTTGCGGCTGCACCATTTTTTTTGTTGTGACCTAATTTTTTTTTTTATTTAGATCATTCAACTGCCGACTAAAAAAAAAAAAAAAAATTTATTTTTTTTGGAAAATAATTAAATAGCAGCCGCATATAAATAAAATAAATATATGATTAATTAAAATAAATTGGATTTATTTAATTAAAAAGACCTTTTCTCCTCTCGGATGTTCGTGGTTCGTGATCCGGCGGTTCGAGTTCAAGATTCGAAGATCAAGACTCGAAGACAACAAGATTGTAATTTATTTTTCCTAGGATAGATTAGTTACGGGGGTACCAACAATCCATCTCGGTGTTTAAATTTCCGCAATTTATTTTTTATGTGTTCGATCATAAAATAGATATAAAATCGGAATTGCCATGACATGCATCATATCATAAATCCACTCCATGCATACATGTAGAATTTTAATTTTGGTAATTAAAATAGGCATGTATACAAACTCGTGTAATTAGTTGAAATTTAATTAATACGTGGTAATTAATGAATTTAGTAACTAATTAATGATCCGAGGACGGGTTATGAAATCGTTAGGCCTTTCGGTGTGTGTTCTTGGTGAACCGCCTTAAAGCCCAAACGAGATTACGTTTTCAATTCGTAGTGTCTACGAGATTGAATGATGGTAAAAGAACAATAAATCTTGGATAAAAACGGTTCGCTTATAGGTTGGGTGGTCAATCGAGCTAGGCTCGACCGGCTTAACCCTCCTAGTGTGATGTATGCACGGGGTTCGGCAAGACTAAGCTACACGGAGAACGGAGGGGTGATTCCTTCTTATCTCAATGAGGTCGTCTTGACCCGATTTTCGTCCGATATCACATATGTTCCAACGAATAGGACGGGTAGGCTTGCCACGTCACGCGACACCATTCGGAATCCTTGATTTAATGAGCTTTTATGATAACATCAAAAAAGGCGTGGTTAGTTAACCCACAACCACTTCCAAATTATTGAGTGGGAGGCGGGAGGCGGCAACCAACCCCACGGCCTCTACTATAGATACAAGTAAGTGAGAGAAGGGTGACGCTCGAGGCGCTTTGATTTCGCCCACAAGGATGGTGTTCACCCCTATCAACATTCATGGCTTGGTCTCCGAAAGGATAGGATTTACGGGTACTCGTCGGGTCACCGACCTATCCTAAGACGGCACACTCGGGCGTATCTAAGAGATCCGATATAGTAGGTCACACTCATAAAGGATATTTTTGATAATATCTAGGCTAAAAAAGGAAGGTAATCAATGAATAAAGGGATGTTCGATTCTCGTGGGATGTTTGATTCTCACAAGTTATTCATTGATGAGATTGTCTCGATTTAACCGTCATCTCTTTGACTACCTACCCAAGCGGCTTTGTGATGTGAGGTTAAAACCTTGGAATGGTAGAGTAGACTTATTTTTAGTTTACAATTCCTAAAATTTAATATAGTAGTGTTAAACTTGAATTAATACATGTCATTTTATTTTCAACCAAAATGTCAACCAAATTTCTGCTTTACTGTCTGAAAAATTAACGGGAAACAACTTTAAGAAATGGAAGAGTAACTTAAACGTGGTGCTCACGTATGAGAATGTGCAACATGTACTTACTCGAATGCCCTATTGGCGATCCAAAACCTGGTAAAGCCGAGATCGAGCGGCGTAATCACCGGATCGAAGCGCAGATAACCGGGCTCGTGGGATCATCCTGGCGGCAGTGTCGGAGGTTATTAGGACCCAGATAGAAGAGTTTGAATCTGCAGGAGAAATCATGCGGAAACTTACTACGATGTTTGGATCACCTAGCAACCAAGCAAGACACGATGCCATCAGGTTGGCCGTCAACACGAAATTGAAGAAAGTTCAAGCGTTGAATGGTCATGTTTCGAATATGATCGCCATTTCAATGACGCCGGTATTCATGGATCAAAGTTCGATGAAGCAACTCAAGTATCAATGATTTTGGAATCGTTGACTCCTGAGTTTATCCCGTTCAAAACTCAGTATCTGATGGGCAAATATGAGTTGACCATGACACAGATGCTGAATGAACTGACTATCTACGAGGGCCTGCTATCGAAAGATAAGGTCCAAGTAGGGGATAAGAAAGCTGAAGCCAATATGGCCGAAGCCAGGTCATCAAACAAGCCTAAGGCAAAACCGAAGAAGAAGGGTAGTGTTGCACCCGTGCCCAAGCCAATGAAGAAATAGGCTGCCAAGAAAGTTGACGAGTCCAAGCCCAAGGGCAAATGCTTTTACTGTAAGGAGGTAGGACATTGGCGACGCCATTGTCCCGAATATCTTCATGATGTGAAAGATGGCAAAGTCAAGGCTGTCGCTGGGAAAGATAAGAAAGGTAATTTGGAATTACTATTCTTGGAATCTTTTAATGTAGCTAAAGATGTGTCCACTTGGATACTTGATCTGGAGCTACTAACCATGTATGTTCTTCATTGCTGATTCTTAGTTCGCATGATGAGGAGTGGAAGAGGGTTCTCAAGTGATGCGAGTAGGCACCTTTGGGCGCTCATTTCGGCTAAAGCATTGGGAGAGTGTGGACTTGCATTTTAATAATAGAATTTTACATTTAGAAAATGTTTATTTTATTCAATTTCAGAGAAATTTGATTTCTTATTCTCGCCTTAGTTGAACAATCATTTTCTGTTTCAAGTTTGAATGGTGAATTTGTTATTTCAAAGAATGGCTTTGAATTGTGTTCAACTATAAATGAAAACAGTTTATATTTTGTAAGACCACATAAAGCTCCCCTACTTAATACTGAAATGTTTAAAACTGCTCATCAAAGATCTGCTAAAAGGCAGAAAGTTTCTCAAGTAAAAAAGATAAAACATACTTGTGGCATCTAAGGCTTGGCCATATTTCCTTGGAAAGACTCAAAAGACTTGAAAAGGTTAATGCCTTAGGTGAGTCATCTGTTGACACACCGCTGTCTCATGAGTGTTGCCTGGAGGGAAAAATGACTAAGCGTCCCTTCTCATCAAAGGGTAATAGAGCCACATGAACTCTAGACTTAGTGCATTCGGACACTTTGTGGTCCGATGAGCGCATACAAGCTAGGCGGATACGAGTACTTTGTGACTTTCATTGATGATTACTCGAGATTCGGTTATGTTTATCTGCTTTGCATAGAAAGTCCGAGGCTTTTGGAAAGTTCAAGGAGTTCCAAGCGCGAAGCGAAGGCAACTAGGCAAGTCATTGAAATGCCTCCGCTCGGATCGTGGAGGTGAGTATTTAGATCATCGAGTTCATTGACTACTTGGTGAAAAAGGAATTTGTTTCCAACGTTCGGCGCCTAGGACACCTCAAAGAAAGCGGAGTTCTTTGAGAGGAGAAACAGGACATTGATTAACATGGTTAGATCAATGATGAGCTACGCCTCACTACCTATATCCTTTTGGGGTTATGCTTTAAGAAGCGGTCTACATTTTGAATGCGATACCGTCAAAGTCTCATTTAAAAGACACCCATTGAGATGTGGTCGGACATCGCGAAAGCCTTCGTCACTTCCGCATATGGGGTTGTCCTGCACACGTGCTGATGGACAAGACTACCAAGCTACATCACGTATGAAAGTATGTTTTTTTGTAGGCTATGCAAAAGGTACACGTGGTGGTCTATTTTACGATCCGGAAGATAACAAAGTGCTAGTCTCGACTAACGCTATGTTTTTGGAGGAAAGTTATATGAAAGACCACAGACCTCGGAGTACAATTGTACTAGAGGAATTACTCTCCGATGACATCAGGCCTATTGTGGTTGCTGATGTTCCTGTAAACAACACTAATAATACAACAGTCACTTCCGACATTCCTGTTCCACCCAGACGTACTGCGAGAGTGGTTCGACCACCTGCTCGGTACGGCATGGATTTAGAGGCAAACGTAGTCGCTTCTGATGGGGTGGAAGATGATCCTCCGACCTATAAGAAGGCCTTATTGGATCACGATAAGGATAAATGGATTGACGCAATGAATCAAGAGATGGAGTATATGTACTCTAACTCAGTCTGGAAACTTGTAGAACTTCCTCAGGGTGAAAGGCCCATTGGATGTAAATGGCTCTACAAGCGAAAGAGAGGAGAGTAGATGGGAAGGTTGAAACCTTCAAAGAACATTTGGTAGCCAAAGGTTACACACAATGGAGATAGACTACGAGGAAACCTTCTCACCTGTGGCCATGATGAAAACCATCCGCATCCTCCTTTCGATTCTTTGCATGTCCGGATTATGAAATCGGCAAATGGATGTTAGGACGACATTTCTAAACGGCTTTCTTGATGAGGAAATCTATATGCAAACAACCAGAGGATTCATTGAAGAAGGTCGAGAGCACATGGTGTGCAAGTTGCTCAAATCCATTTATGGGTTGAAGCAAGCATCGCGTTCTGGTATCATAGATTCGATCACACGATCAAGTCTTATGATTTGAACAACACTTTCTTTGAATCTTGTGTGTACAAGAAGGTTATCAAAGATAGTGTTGTATTTCTAGTGTTGTACGTTGATGACATACTCCTAATTGGCAGCGATAAGGGGATGATGTCCGGCGTGAAAAGTTGGTTGACCACGCAATTCCAAATGAAAGATTTGGGAGAAGCGAGTTATGTTCTAGGGATCCAAATTATAAGGGATCGCAAGAGCAGGATGTTAGCTCTGGTCCCAAGCAACTTATATAGATAAGGTGCTAGCACGTTTCAGTATGGAGAACGCAAAAAGCGTTTTACCAACCCGTCCACGGTGTTTACCTCTCTAAGACTCAGGGCCTCAAACCCACAAGAGGTGAAAGCTATGGGAAGAGTGCCATATGCCTCATTTGTTGGTAGTATTATGTATGCTATGAGGTGTACAAGACCGACATTTGTTACTGGCGTTGGATTAGTCACCGTTTCAAGTCAAATCCAGGGCAACCAGATGGACAAAGAGAAAGAATCTCATCAAATATTTGAAGAGAACCAGAAATTATATGCTCGTCTATTCGAGTGGGAGTTTGGAGCTAGCGGGTACACCGATTTCGACTTTCGCATGCAGAGATGATTTTAAATCTACCCTGGTTCGGTGTTTACGCTTGGTGGCGGGTGCAAGAGAATGGAGAAGCCAAAAGCAATCCGGCAGACCAATTCAACAATGGAAAGTTGAGTTCATAGCATGACCTCGGAGGGCATAAAAAGCGATTTAGTTAAAAAGTTCATCAATGATTAGGCGTTGTCCCGAATCTTTGAGGATCCTATTACTCTCTATTTTGATAACAATGGGGCCATTGCCAACTCTAGGGAACCTCGAAAGCATAGTAAGTCGAAGCATATAGAGAGAAAATACTTGGGTGATCAACGATTTTGTCGATAGAGGGGACATTTCCGTCAAGAAAATCGCCTCCGCCGATAATCCTGTGATCCATTCACCAAGACGCATCGATCGAAGCTTTTAGTCGACACTTGGAGACTATAGGTATTAGAGACATGTCTCATTTGCTTTAGAGCAAGTGGGAGTGATAGTTTGTTGTATTTTAAATAATAGGGTGTCTTATTTAAAACAATTAATCACATGCTTTCGTGCAAGTGGGAGATTGTTAGGTGTGATGCCGAAAGACAATTTTGTAATTGTTTTATTTAATAAATGAAATGATGTTATTATTCATATCTATTATTCTCATATTCACCGATGTGACAATAGTATTTAAACTCTGAGAAAACCCTAAAGTATATCGTTTATGTAATCACTTAACTCGGTGTATGGTAAATACACGGGAGGATTGAGTTAGTGAAGATGTACTTAAAATACAACTAGCCCATAGTGAAGTTAATCGAGAGTATCGGGTCTCTCCTTTAATGTGCTATTAATGCGCCCAGAACACAATAGGTGTGATTGTCTTATCCGGACTTTCGGTTAAGAGAACCTAATGGGGCATTTATATATGATAGATATATCATATAAATTTGGACCGATTTGATTAGAGTTCACGATATAATTCCGTAATCGAGAAGTCTTATCGAATCAATGGATGATCATATTTATGGATATATCTTAATCTCGAGGTGATCACGATCAAGCGCTTGAATCGCATTATGAAGTTTGACTTGACGGTTAAGGATTACACCGAGTCTATGGTCCGAATTACCCCATCTTGGCATTGTTTGGATTGAGTGAGTAGTACGTGTTATCACAGATACGGAATCCATTCCTTCCATTTATGGAAGTAGATAAACGATTCCCTTATTTGTTAATCCTAGAAAGCGATCGATCGTGCGAGTTCATATTACAGCGATTAGCTACCCGGTGAGTTGTATGAATTAATTAGTCACTAGGGGTTAATGGTAAATAAGGATAAGAGGTTCTAAAAAGGGTTAACGGTAACTTCCCGATTTATAATGAAGCGATCTATGGAGGATTAATCCATATGTAATGATTATATCAATGGACGCTTATTATTATTCTCGTGAGGAGATAAATATAATCTTTTAATCGGAGGAGTGCGATCACGGGATTATGGTGGCATATTCTGTGATTGATTTATCGAATATAATTATTCTATAATTATTTATTTGATTTATCGGAGTCACGATTATTAGTCCATGGTCCCCGACGTGCCTCCTAATATAGCATAGCTATTCTCGGACGTCGAATCCTAATAATATTAATTTAGTTCTTGTTGGACTTTATTAAAACGATATGTGAATTAATTGTTTAGTGGACTATTAAATTAGTTGGGCTAAATAATTAAATATGTGAAAAAGACATTTTTCATAAAGTTGGCCCAAATGTGTTATAGCCGAAAATTAATTATGACTAGGTCATAAATTAAAACTGGCGCCCCTTCTTATTTTTGGGAACAAGAAATTAGTTTTCTTGTGATTAATAAGACATGTGCATAAAATATTTATTGGATTAATATTTATGGTAAATAATAAAGATAAATATTATTCTAGATTTGTTCTAGAATATTAAGGAATTATCTTTTATTAAAGGATTTATTTTGTTTGATAAATAAAAATCCTTGGAGGCTAAGTTTTACTCTCCTATATAAAGAGAGTTCTCCCAAGCCTTAATGCACACATAAAAATTCGACACCCACCTTATAGTAAGGAACAAAGAATTTTTTCGGCCAAGGGAGGGGAGGAAAAATCTTGGAGATTCTTTCCGGGTAGCATATCGGAAGGGTTAAGTCGAGAATTCCTTCCACCGGAATTGCTTGGATCACACGATCGGAAGGCGTGGTGCTCTTCACATCTTCATATTCATCCTCTGCGGTTCTTCAACTTGAATTTTGAGATTCAAGAGGTATGATCTACATCCCCCTTGTAGAATAGATCTAGTTGTTTTATTACGTGTGTCTCGGATTTTATCAATGGAAAACAACAAGTAATAAATATTTATAAATCCGGTTTCCCTCAAGTATAAGGATCGTAGTAAAGAGGTTGATACCGGGTCGATCTTACGGGGAACTAAACGATTGTGATTCTAGCTTTTTGTCTAACCTAAATTATGTCACGAAACTAATCTAAACAGTGAATAAACATCAAACAAAACAGAAAAAAAAACTAGACAGAGGATATAATCCAAAGCTAGGAAGGATACGGGCTGCGAACCAATTCAATACTAAACTAAGATGCAAATAAAAGTATTGATTCACCTATCCAACAAGCATTGATTTCCTATCTCGATTATATTGTGGTTTGTATCTAGGTTGTGATTCACCTTATCTAAACATGAACCCTAATTCCTTAGAAAGTTCATCTATTAATCTATTATCTTCCAATGCAAGATTAACGCGTTTCCTAACCAAAGGTGTAAACTTTATGTTTATAATCTAGCAACTAAACCTATTAACTTCCATTATGATAGATTCAAATTACTACTCTTATTCATGATGATCTAGGGTTTATTAAGATTCCCATCAACAATAAACAATCACACATGCAGATCTTCCGATATAAAAGCAATTAAACGTAATAAACATGAATAAGAAACAACCTTTAAATAAAAACTCACAGTATAGCCGAAGAAAACGAAATCAACAATCGTTGGATGGCTTCACAATACTCGTTTGATGAAGCTTTTAGCCTCTGGACATCCTCAGCAACTCAAATTTGTATAAACAGTGCATAAAAAGTAACTAGTTTAATCTAGATCTAAAGTGCATAAAAATTGGAATAAAAAGGAGAAAAACGCAGCCTAAAGCCGCCCCTAGGTTTATGGTTTTGAATAATGAGTGTATTGTGTCCTTGTGTGGAGAAAACACCCGACTATATATAGATTTTAAAGTCGGTTTCGGCAAAGTCGGCTACCGGACGCCCGCCTGGATCTTGAACGCCCCGCCCAATCTTCATATGAACTTCAAATCGGGCCGAGTCATGATCAAACGCTCGTCCAACCGGCGCCCACCTCGGCGCCCAAACTTCACGAATCAACTTTCCATCTCACGGGACGCTCGTTCAATTTCAACAAACGCCCGCCCACTGGACGGGACCGGGACGCCAGCCCAATATGATTGAATTTTGATTTCTTGATCTCTATCTCTTTTTCATCTTGTCAATGCCTTCATTATCTCTTTTAATCATCATATATGTCGACTCTTATCTCTTTTGATCATCAATTGAGCCTTGAAAAGTGCATCTACATCATATAAAAACACCACTAAATGTAATATCGCTCAAATAATCGTAAAAACATAATTAAAGCACATAAATCAACCTATTTTGCAATTAACTCTTTTGAAATATCATTTACTCAATATATTCATTAAACACATGCTTCTTATGCAATTTAGTACGAATACGGGGAAAAATATCATAGAATATAGCGTTATAAATCGTATAAAATCACCCTTAACAACTCCCCCACACTTAAGCTTTTGCTCGTCGAGCAAAACAAAACAAAAATTAGGCTCGAGAAAAGAACAGACATCTAAACATACATAACACATATCCAATAAATCAGAAGTTCACCATTGTGTGTGTGCATAGCCATAGAAAACTTCCACTATATCCAAACTCGAGAAACTCAAAGCAAAACTAGCTAATACCCCCTTGTAGACTAGTAATAAATGACACTCATAAGATGCACCCTACAAACGTGATATATCCCGAAAAAGATGATCGAATGTATCTAGGGCCTTTTTGAAATACTCAGAGGATAATCCCTACATCATATCTGTCAGTTTCTACTGGGATAAGGTAGACGATAACTTAGTCTTATATACATTTCATAACACTTCATTAGTTGATTTAACTTTTCACTTTTAAACACACATCAGAATGAGCTATTGCCCTGTCATAGCAGAATAGGACATTTTGAGATAACACCCTACCTTACTCAAATCATAAGGCAGCTTCTTCTGACTGTCGTGAGCTTTTAGTCATCATAGTGGTATAGGACATACGTGGTATACCCTATCGCACTCAAATCATCGACTAGCTTTCGACACACCCAATTAATTCAATTATTAACTCAACTTTTTCATTTGACAATAAGTTACGTGTTACTTATCACATTCAAACCTTCAGATATTCACAGTATATCATACTCCGGATCTAAATACAAACTATCATAAGTCTCATGATATATACGTAGCACTAAGCACATGACTTATAAGAAAATCAGAAATCACTCGTCCAAAAGGGGTATAACTTTATAAATTAGCTCATCATTCACTATGGCTCGTGAAAAATAGATCTCAGGTGAAACAACTAACTTATCAAACATATGATATATAGCTTCAATGACTAAAAAAACCGAACAAAAATATGCATTTGCTCACTCGGGACAAAACAAAAAATTTGAAAAATTCAGCTCTTTTTTGCATAGAAACATAACGAACGTAAGGAAATGTATAGATACATATCAAATCATTCCCCTCCCCCACACTTAAATATCAACATGTCCTCATGTTGTGCAGAATTAAAGAAAAAATAAAGAGCTTAGCTGATTGTAGTTTGAAGGTGCAAGTCTGGAAGTGGTCGACATCAGATCCAGAAATGCCTGAGGAAACCAGTAGACTGTGGACCATCCACCGGAAAACTGACTTCATCTAAAAGCTCACAATTGCTATCGCAAATATCCTGCACACTTGAACAAACAAAACAAAACGTACCTCGGGGGACATAGGGGGATATTATCTCAAAAATGAAAAGGAAGGATAAAGATAAAATTGAATAAGATAAAAGAGTAATCATTCATCACAATAAAGCTCAGCTCAACTGACAGATACAAACACAACTTTAATAAGACTGAATACTTAAACACCTAATGCAAAGAAAAGAAATAACAAAAAAAAAGAGTCCTAATATAATAAGGGATATCTAGGATGCCTCCTAGTGGCGCTTTTGGTTAATGTCGTTAGCTCGACACTCTTGAAGCTCAGCCTGGATCAGGCCATTTGACTTTTCTGCCAGCCACTACCTCGTGTAAGCTCTGATCAGTAGTGTGGCCGCAGAAACAACACCTAACACATGGGGTTAAATCTTTGATAGCTTTCCAAACACGTTTAAACTTCCCCATGGTTGACTTCTTCGTCTTCTGAAGCTTTTGATGACATTTTTGTTGACGCTCCTTCCAATACTCTTCCATATCCCAACTACCAGCTAGAACTTCTTTAGATCGACCACTACCGTCATCCTCTGAAAACAGGTCGGGTGAAAACTCATCGAATCCTTCGACTTCCGTAACACCACACCCGAGGATATCGAGGAAATGGACACTCAAAGGTTTCTCTTTAGGCTCACCAATATAGTGCTTGCACCTTTGACCATTCACTCAAAGCGGTTGGTCACCATAACCTCATGATTCTAGAACGCCTCCAAGAATAATTTGGAGAATTTGAAGGACCGGACCAACGTGTCCTCAACTTTCCAGAAACAGATGTAACCTAGAATTGTATAGAAGAACTTGTTCTCCGACTCAAACTCTCTCTTCTTAATCTTAGCATCGTGGAGTAGCTTCATCTTATCCTTACTAATCCACGGCACTTTCGTAAGCCTGGAGTGCGACTCGTCTAGCTCATGTATAGCTGCTTTGCGATCGATGTTGTCCACAAGATTGGGAATCAAAGTTCGAAACTTTGTAGCCCAATAAGCTCTATGCTCTAACTCGACAGTGAGATGACATGGTTTCCGTAGACCATTTGATATGGAGATGTCCCCATAGGAGTTTTATAGGCAGTTCTGTAAGCCCAGTACATCATCCAATTTCAAACTCCATCCTTTCTATGATCTGTTTACTGCTTTTTCCAGGATTTTCTTGATACTTTGGTTGCTTCTCTCAACTCGACCACTAGTCATCGGATGATATGGTGTGCCGCTTTATGACGAACACCATACTTTTCAAGTACTTTCTCAGGGGGGGTTGTTGCGAAGTGCGTCCCCTTCATCACCGATCAAGGCCCGTGGACATCCAAACCTCACGAAGATATTCTTCTTTAGAAATTTCATTACCGTCTTATGATCATTGTGAGGAGTGGCTTGAGCCTCCACCCATTTAGACACGTAGTCTACGCAGACTAAGATGTATTTGTTACCGCAAGATGATGGGAACGGTCCCATAAAATCGATACCCCACACATCAAAGACTTTCGATTCTAGGATGGGTTTCAAAGGCATGTCAAAACGCCTTGTCGAGTACCGGTTCTTTGGCACCTATCACAAGCTTTACAAAAAGCTTCGTATCTTTAAAGATCGAGAGGCCAATAGAAACCAGATTGGAAGATCTTAGCAACGGTTTTCCACGGACCAAAGTGACCCCCCAGTGGGTCCACTGTGGCTTTGCTCAATAATATCGCGTTGCTCAGATTCAGGAACACATCTTCTTAGCAAACCATCTTTACAGATCTTAAAAAGATAAGGTTCATCCCAAACGAAATATTTCAAATCAGAGAAGAACTTTTTCTTCTCCTGATAAGACATCTCTGGATCGAGATAACGGCCATGAAGGTAGTTTACAATGGAAGAATACCACGGGACATCAGGAGGACAACCGTCTATCAACATAATGTTTTCTAGAGGAAAGTAAAGATCTATATCATCTGGAGCATCCTTTTCCTCACTCAACATTCTAGAAACGTGATCCGCCACTACGTTTTCACTGCCCTTTTTGTCCTTAATTTGAACGTCAAACTCTTGTAGGGTCAGTATCCAACGTAGTAGACGCGGCTTGGCTTCTTTCTTAGTCATTAGATACCGCAAAGCAGCGTGATCAGTCCACACAATCACTTGAGCACCCAGCAAGTAACTACGAAACTTATCCATAGCGAATACTACGGCTAATAATTCCTTTTCAGTGGTCGTGTAGTTAACTTGAGAAGGATTTAGTGTGTGGCTGGCGTAATAGATAGGCTGGAACTTTCCATTAAGCTTTTGCCCTAAAACTGCACCAACTGCATAGTTTGATGCATCACACATAAGCTCAAAGGGTAGGTTCCAGTCAGGCGATATAAGAATTGGAGCAGATATTAAACGATCCTTAAGCTCCTCAAACGCTTGCTTGCAGCTCTCATCAAAATTAAACTCAACGTCTTCCTTTAGTAGAGTGGATAGGGGCCTGGCTATCTTGGAGAAGTCTTGAATGAATCTTCGGTAGAAACCGACATGTCCAAGAAAACCTCTAACTTCACGCACATTCTTAGGATAGCTCATTTTCTCAATAGCTTTCACTTTTGCCCTGTCAACTTCTATACCCTTGGCGGAGATTTTGTGGCCAAGAACTATTCCCTCGTCTACCATGAAATGGCATTTTTCCCAATTAAGTACTAAGTTCTTTTCCACACATCTGGATAACACTTGATCAAGATTGTCAAGGCAATCATCGAAGGATTGACCAAAGACCGAAAAGTCGTCCATAAAAATCTCCATACACTTCTCTACAAGCCCGTCAAAGATAGCTAGCATACACCGCTGAAATGTAGCTGGGGCATTGCAGAGACCAAATGGCATTCGCCTGTAAGCGAATGTACCATAAGGGCAGGTAAAAGTGGTCTTTTCTTGGTCAGCTGGATCTATGGGTATTTGGAAGTATCCTGAATATCCATCTAGGAAGCAATAGAATGCGTGTCCCGCCAGACGCTCAAGCATCTGATCAATGAATGGAAGGGGAAAGTGATCTTTCATTGTGACCTCATTGAGCTTTCGATAATCGATGCAGACTCTGTAACCAGTGACAAGTCTCAATGCCATTTCCTCTCCCTTATCATTCTTCTCAATCGTAATTCCACCTTTCTTGGGAACTACTTGAGTCGGGGAAACCCATTCACTATCCGCGATGGCATAAATGATTCCCATGTCCAGAAGTTTGATGATTTCCTTTTTAACAACTTCTTGCATATGAGGTTGAGCCTCCTGCAGGGGTCAGCATCTAATACACTTTGCACCCTCATTTGTCTTGATCTTATGCATCAGATGTCCGGAGATATCCCTCGATATCTCCTACTTGCCATCCAAAGGCTTTTTCATTCTTTTTCAAGGCGTTGATTAATTTCATCTCCTCTAGTCGAGGCAGTTTGGCGAGAAATAATTAAAGGAAGCTTGTCGCCTTCTCTTAAAAACACATACTTAAGATGTTTAGGCAACGGCTTCAACACTAAATGTAGGGGGTCTTCTAAACTCGACTTGAGATCTCCACTTTTCAACTCAATATCGCTGAGTTTACTCTGTGGTCCCACTGCCAAAGCTTCTCCTCTCAACAACTCATCCTCGAATTCAGCTTCTAACTGCTCTAGACTCACCACACCATGATTATTCAAATTATCAACCAATCGCTCATATTCATTTGCAATGACCATGACTTCTTTGTTCCATGAAATCATCGAAGTCATCGGACTTATCTTCAATGGAAAAACCGGTTGGAGGGCCAGAAGGTACTTGAATGGATCTTGAGACATTATAGCTTACTTCTTGATCACCAACTCGTATCGTCACTCGCCCACCATCGCAGTCGATGAGGGTTCTAGCTGTAGATAGAAAAGGTCTTCCAAGAATCAGGGGAACATTTTCATCCTTTTCAATGTCTAAGACGTACCAGTCGACGGGAAAGGTAAAACTATCAATTTGAACTAGTACGTCTTTCAGGATCCCCGTTGCTTTCTTAGAAGATCTATCAGCGAATTGCAGATTCATGGTAGTGGGTTCTAGAAGATCAATTAAACCCAGCTGTTTGCAAACAGACATTGGCATGAGGCTGATGGATGCACCCAGGTCACATAAGGAGTTTGGGAAGACTAGGCCTCCCATTAGTAATGTGAGCACAAATTTCCCAGGGTCACCCCTCTTGGTTGGTAGGTCTTCATAATTGATCATTGAGCAATCTTCACCAACCAACCTCTCCATGTCTGATAACTTCTTCTTGGAAGAGACAACATCCTTGATGAATTTGGTATACTTAGGCATCTCAACCAAGACCTCAGATAATGGAAGATTTACCTGAGTATTTTTCAAAAGATTCAGCACCTTTTCATACTTTTTATCTTCACTCAAAGGTATGTTGCTCTTTCTTGGTGGGAAAGGAAGCTTTTTCAATTCACTCTCAGAAAAGACTTTCTTCGAGGATGAACTGACAGCTTTGTCTTCCAGATCCTTCCACGAACAGCTTTTTCAATCTTTTCATTGGTCGATGGATCTCTCGACTTCCACTTGATTTTTCACTCCTCGGGGATCGGCCACCGAGGATTTGCATCTTTTTCACCTCTCAGGGGATCAGCCACCTGAGTTTTCTCTTGCAACAGAGGGGAGTGTAGGTGCTCAGCTTCCCCTCCTGCCCTATCTCTGGCAGGAGGGGCTAGTGGTTTCCCTGGTGAGGGGAACCACTCAGTTGAGTACCAGACCTTAAATTCATTGCACCGGCCTCTTCTCTACCGTAAGGAATTGAAGGAACCAGGTCAGTGCATTGGCCGTAATTCAAATCAGTTTTAGCTATCTGACCATCCTTTTGTCCTTGCTGCTTCTCAAGATTCTTGATTGTATTCAGCAACAATTGGAAATTATTATTTTGCTCTTTCTGATAGGATTGGAAATCATCTTTTATCTCCTTCTTATAGGAGTCCACTTTAGCTTCAAGATCATTAAAGTCGAGGAGCCTTGAGAGTTACGAAAGTTACGTGGGAAAGATTGGTGGAACTATTCTCAAACGCAGATTTGAATTGTTTGTCCAATTTGGATTGAACCTCTTATTAGAATTGGAAAATTATTATTTTGGTTACGAGGAAAACCAGGGTTTCTATTGAAGTTCGATTCGATTGAAATTAGAATTTGGATTGAAACTTGAAGACCGATTGAACCCTTGGTTTTGGAGATTGCCTTGGCGGATAAGCGATTATTGAATCCACGATTCGTTGACCATTAAAAGCATTGATCTCGCATTACGTCAATCATGGGACGTAAGCGAGCGATGTGCCCCATATCATCACATACCTGGCATGTGATTGGATTGTACCGTCCATGATTCTGGACAGCATTGACTTGATAGGTCGATGGGGAAGTGAATTGACATTGGCCAACCATGTGGCCAGTTTGACAACAATTGTCTGTCTGAACACGAGAGTTCTGCGGAAATGAGGAGTCGATAACTTCGGCTTTGGAGACATCGTAAGAGTGGCCACCATTGCTTTGTTCAACATGGAGATTTCATTGCATGTTCACCTCCTCGATCCTAGGAGGAGGAGGTGGTGCTTGAATAGCTTGATACGAGGGGGCATAATTGTATTTGGCAATATCCTCGAATAATGCCCACCCCTCTTCAGGTGTTTTCCTTAAAAATGCCCCACCAGAAGAACTATTGACCATGCCCTTAGTGAGCTCGGTCAATCCGCTGAAAAACGTGTTGACTTGCCTCTGCAAGTCCACACCATGGTGGGGACATTTACGAAGAAGAGCCTTGAATCTCTTCCATGCCTCAAAGAATGACTCGTTTTCCGTCTGATAGAAATTAAATATTTCTCTTAGGCACTGGGCTGTCTTGGATGGTGGGAAATATTGACTTAAGAACTCTTTTTCGAGTCCAACCCAGGTGGTAATGGATTCAGCAGGGAGAGAGCTATACCACTCTTTAGCTTCTCCCTTCAAGGAAAACGGAAAAAGTTTCAACTTTATGGCATCCTCACTGACTCCTTGGATGCGAGTCGTACCACATATCTCCAGAAATGTGTGTACGTGTGTATGAGGATTTTCAGAAGGAAAACCATGGAAGATTGATGCTTGTTTGCATCATTTGAATGAGCCCGGTTTGAGCTCAAGGCGAGGTGCATTTATGGTTGGTAAGGCGATAGCGGGTTGACTTTGACTTCGCCAGGCCGGGCGTAGTCACCAACGTACGTCTATTATTAGCGGCCATTATCACAAAATCAGTGATTTCTCTAGCTAGTTGTTCTTCAAGATCTCGCTCGGCTCTGTCTGCCAGAACCGCAGAACGAAAATTCCGCCTGTTTGGCCGGACTACGGTTCGCTCGGGGTCAGGGGTGTATAATAACGGTCCCTTTTGACTCCGAGTTTGCATAAACCGGACCAAAAACAAGTGGAACGAAACCTAAAAGCTAAGAAAGTAAAAGCCTAAACTAAAATTAAAAGCCTAAAGAAAAGAATGGGAAAGAAGAAAAGGAAACAAAAGTGTTGAAGAAAACAGGACCAGACGGACGTCCAAAAGTTTGGACGGGCGTCCAGATGAAATTGAGATCGGACGGGCGTTTAGTGATCAAACGCCAAATGCGAAGACGGAATACTGAACGGGCGCCCAAATATTATGGGCGCTTCGTCTAAGTGAATAAAAACAAAATACAATTGATAATTTTCAGCCGGACGGGCGCCCAATATCCAGACGCCCGCTTGCTAACGGGAAAACTAGAACGAAGGTAAATTTGCGAGAGAATAAAAGAAGGTAAGAAAGAACGCGTAAAAAGCAGAAAGAGCGAGAAGATCTAATCTCCAAGGAAACTACTAAGGGACGAGTCTTAAACCCTAATTATCTACTTAACAACTACCTAAAACAATTATCAACTAAAAGCAGAATTTAAAACGAAATAAAACAGGAAAAACAAACAGAAAAACAGAAAACAAAAACTAGACAACTGTCCGGTTCCCCGGCAACGGCGCCAAAAACTTGTCTCGGATTTTATCAATGGAAAACAACAAGTAATAAATATTTATAAATCCGGTTTCCCTCAAGTATAAGGATCGTAGTAAAGAGGTTGATACCGGGTCGATCTTACGGGGAACTAAACGATTGTGATTCTAGCTTTTTGTCTAACCTAAATTATGTCACGAAACTAATCTAAGCAAGTGAATAAACATCAAACAAAACAGAAAATAAAACTAGACAGAGGATATAATCCAAAGCTAGGAAGGATACGGGCTGCGAACCAATTCAATACTAAACTAAACTAAGATGCAAATAAAAGTAAACTAACTAAACGAATTCAAGTTTTAAGGATTGATTCAAGTGTGTAATGAACAAACGAGGATTGATCCACCTATCCAACAAGCATTGATTTCCTATCTCGATTATATTGTGGTTTGTATCTAGGTTGTGATTCACCTTATCTAAACATGAACCCTAATTCCTTAGAAAGTTCATCTATTAATCTATTATCTTCCAATGCAAGATTAACGCGTTTCCTAACCAAAGGTGTAAACTTTATGTTTATAATCAAAGCAACTAAACCTATTAACTTCCATTATGATAGATTCAAATTACTACTCTTATTCATGATGATCTAGGGTTTATTAAGATTCCCATCAACAATAAACAATCACACATGCAGATCTTCGATATAAAAGCAATTAAACGTAATAAACATGAATAAGAAACAACCTTTAAATAAAAAAATCACAAGATATAGCGAAGAAAACGAAATCAACAATCGTTGGATGGCTTCACAATACTCGTTTGATGAAGCTTTTAGCCTCTGGACATCCTCAAAGAACTCAAATTTGTATAAGCGATTGCATAAAAAGTAACTAGTTTAATCTAGATCTAAAGTGCATAAAAGCGGAATAAAAAGGAGAAAACGCAGCCTAAAGCCGCCCCTAGGTTTAGGGTTTTGAATAATGATTGTATTGTGTCCTTGTGTGGAAAAGCGGCCGACTATATATAGATTTTAAATTCGGTTTCAAAGAAGTCGGCTACCGGACGTCCGTGTCGGATCTTGAACGCCCGCCCAATCTTCATATGAACTTCAAATCGGGCGAGTCATGATCAAACGCTCGTCCAACCGGCGCCCACCTCGGCGTCCAAACTTCCCGAATCAACTTTCCATCTCGGGCGACGCTCGTTCAATTTTCAAGAAACGCCCGTCCCTTTGGGACGGGACTCGACGCCTTGATCCAATATGGATCAATTTTGATTTCTTGATCTCTATCTCTTTTCATCTTGTCAATGCCTTCATTATCTCTTTTAATCATCATATATGTCGACTCTTATCTCTTTTGATCATCAATTGAGCCTTGAAAAGTGCATCTACATCATATAAAAACACCACTAAATGTAATATCGCTCAAATAATCGTAAAAACATAATTAAAGCACACAAATCAACCTATTTTGCAATTAACTCTTTTGAAATATCATTTACTCAATATATTCATTAAACACATGCTTCTTATGCAATTTAGTATGAATACGGGGGAAAAATATCATAGAATATAGCGTTATAAATCGTATAAAATCACCCTTAACAACGTGTATTATATAGGTCTAGATCCATAAATCGCTTCCGTTGCGGATGATATTACTAACAGTAATCAATGCAAGAGTGTGTCTTTCAAGTGTGTTGTTCACACGCTTGTGAAAACCTTGTAATTCTGTGCATAATAATATATCTCCTTTTCTGTCTGTGAAGTAGTCGGCACCATGCCGGAAACCACGTTAAATCACCGTGTTCTCTTTGTTTCTGTGTTTTATCAATTCTGCCATACTTTATGTTTGTATTGCTTCTGTGATTTTATCTTTCTTAAACTGCAAGCTTCTCGCCTGTGTTTTAACAAACTGGTATCCGAGCGTCAGGTTCAAGATTCAGAGAGTTGCAGGTTGAATAGAGTTGATCTTCACCAAGACCGGTGACCGGTGCTAGGATTTTGTGATCAAAGGTTTTTTCTTTAAGTAGAAGGATGTTAGCAATGAACGTGAAGATTGATAAATTTACAGGGAGGAACATTTTCAGTTTGTGGCAAATCAAGATGCGGGCCTTGTTAAAGCAACAAGGATTGTGGACTCATTTATCTTATAGAGGGGATGCCAGTTCTACAGATTATGCCAGTCTAGAGGAGAAATCACATTCAACCATCATGTTGTGCTTGTCTAATGATGTTATCACAGAAGTTTCTAAGGAAGACACCGCTGCCAAGTTAGGTTAAAGCTTGAAAGCCTGTATATGACTAAGTTATTGACCAACAAGTTGCTGCTGAAGCAGAGGCTATTCAGCCTGAGGATGCATGAGGGGACTCAGTTGAGAGATCATATTGATCAGCTGAACACAATATTACTTGATCTCAGGAATATTGATGTTAAAATTGAGGATGAAGATGCTGCTTTGATTTTCTTTGGTTTCATTACCCGACTTCCTATGAGAACTTTGTGTAGTCCTTCATAGTTGGGAAGGATCTGATTTCTTTAGAGGATGTAAGGCCAGCCTTACATGCCAAGGAGCCGAGACATAAGGCATTTGGAGTAAACAGTCAGTGTGGGACTGATAGTCGATGAGCAATGATAGAAAAGAGCATGGTCAATCTAGGAAGAAAAATTCCAAGAACACAAGGTCCAAAGGCCCTAAATCCACTAATGTTTTCAATTATTATAAGGAGCAGGGACTTGGTAGTCCAATTGTCCAAAAATAAAGTAACAGCAGGAGAACAGTTCTGGCACAACTGCTGTGGCAGCTGAGCATGATTCAGATGAGGACATGGTCCTAGTGGTAGGAGAATCAGCACATCAAACTGATGTGTGGATTCTGGACTCTGGGGCATCCTTTCATATTTGCCCTCACAGAGAGTGGTTCTCAATTTATCAGCAGATAGATGGTGGTCATATATCTATGGCAAACAGCAAGGTCTGCAAGGTAGTTGGGATTGTCTCAGTTCAGTTGAGGACAGAGGATGAAAGATTCTGTAAACTGAGAAGTTAGACATGTTCCACAAATGACCAAAAACTTGGTATCTGTCAGTTCTTTGGACAACAGAGAATTCAGTTTTAAGGGGGAAAGTGGTGTGCTGAGTATCTATAAAAACTCAGTTGAGGTTCTCAAGGGAGTCAAGAAAGGGACTCTGTATATATTATAAGGGCCAGTTGTTGTTGGTTCTGTTGCTGTGGCATCAGCTAAGATTCATTAGTCACAGCTTACAAAACTGTGGCACATGAGATTGGGTCACATGGGTGAAAAGAGGATGCAAGTTATTTCTCAGAAAGATCTTCTTGGGGGATGTAAGGTCAAGAATCTGGACTTTTATGAGCATTGTGTGTTTGGGAAGCTTCATAGGAGCAAGTTCTCAAAAGGGGCACACAACACAAAGTCATCACTTGATTACATTCATTCTGATTGTTGAGGGCCATCAAAGGTGGAGTCATTGGGTGGTCACATATATTTTGTGTCCTTTATTGATGACTATTCAAGGATGACTTGGGTGGTGTTGATGAAACACAAAAGTGAGGCATTCAAGAGCTTCATGCAATGGAAGCTCTAGTTGAAAATCAGTTGGGGAAGAAGATCAAGAGGCTTCGTATAGATAATGGTCTGGAATTCTACTGGATTGAGTTTGATACATTGTGCAAAACTGAGGGTATTTCCAGACATTAAACAGTCAAGAATACTCCTCAGCAAAATGGTGTAGTTGAAAGCATGAATCAAACTCTTCTGGAAAGAGCAAGATGTATGCTTTCTCATGCTGGTTTGTCAAAGAGATTTTGTGCAGAGGCTGTAACCATAGCTTGCTAATTAATCAACAAAAGTCCTCACACAGGGATCAGTCTCCAAACACCAATTGAGATGTGGTCAGGCAAGCCTACAGAATATTCAGTTCTAAGGGTATTTGGAAGTACAGTTTACTATCATGTCAGTGAAGGGAAACTGGAACCAAGGGCCAAGAAAGAAGTGTTTGTGGGGTATGGCGATGGAGTGAAGGGTTATAGAATTTGGTCATCAGTAGAAAACAGAGTTATTCTCAGCAGAGATACAGTTTTTGGTGAAAATTCTATGCTCAGTTCATTAGTGGGGAGGATAACTGAAAATGAAACCAGTGCTGAAACTGACAGTAAGGTGGAGCTTTAGGTGGAGTCAGTTGGAATGCAACAATCAACTGATCCAAGTTAGTTTTTATCTGATCTGGTTGCTGAACTAGAGCTGAATCCAAGCCAGTCAGCTGAGAAAATGTTAGTTGAGCGTCAAACTGAGAACATGGGTCAGCAGAGTATAGCTGTCAGCAGAGCTAGAAGATCCAATATTGGGGTACTTCCCAAGAGGTATGGGTTTGATGATATGGTTGGATACGCACTTCAAGTTGCAGAAGAAGTTGATGGTTTTGAACCTTCTACTTACAGGGAACGAGTGACATGTTCTGAAGCATCTCAATGGCTTGCTGCCATAGGAGATGAAATGGAGTCATTACTGAAGAATCAGATTTGGGATCTTGTTAAATATCCAGCTGATAGAAGAGTTGTTACTTGCATATGGATTTTCAAGAAGAAGGAAGGGATAACTGAGGCAGAAGAAGTTAAGTATAATAAACGTTTGGTTGCAAGAGGGTTCAGTCAGAAAGAAGGGGTGGAATTTGATGAGATATTCTCACCAGTAGTCAGACATACTTCAATCAGAGTGTTACTAGCAATGGTGGCACAACAGGACTTAGAACTTGAGCAGTTAGATGTGAAGATAGCTTTCTACATGGTGAGGTAGATAAAGAGATATACATGACTCAGCCAGAAGGTTTCCAAGTTCCTGGTAAGGAAGATGTTGTGTGTAAGTTGAAGAAGTCCTTGTATGGACAGATGCAGGCTCCTAGACAGTGGTATAAAAGGTTTGACAGTTATATGATCCAGCTGGGTTACAACTAAAGTCCTTATGATTGTTGTGTCTACAAAAGTCAGTTGGAAGATGGATCATACATCTACCTCGTGTTATTGTGGATGACATGCTGATAGATGCAAAGAAGAAGTCTGATGTTCAGTATCTGAGAGACCTTCTCAGTGCTGAGTTTGAAATGAAAGATTTGGGGGCAGCCAAGAAAATTTTGGGGATGGATATCTGGTGAGATAGAAATCGGAAGAAACTGTTTTTATCTCATCAGGGCTATATATAGAATATTTTGTCAAAATTTGGCATGTCAGCTGCTAAGCCAATAGATACTCTTATGCCATCAAATGTTCATTTGTCAGTTTTTGCTTCACAAGCAGCAGAGGAGAAGGAATACATGTCAAGAATTCCCTATGCTAGTGCAATTGGCAGTCTAATGTATGCCATGGTGTGCACTAGGCCTCGATCTCGCTCGAGCGATCAAGTGTTGTCGCGAGTTTATGGCTCAACACTGGAAAGGAACACTGGAAAGCTGTGAAAAGAAAGTTCAGGTACCTTAGAGGTACAACTGATGTTGGGCTCATTTATGGAGGTGATACTCAAGAACTGATCACAGGATACTGTGATGCAGATTATGCAGGTGATATGGACTGTAGAAAATCTATGATCGGTTATGTTTTCACATTGGGAATTCGGTTATGCGCGGAAAGCAACTCTTCAGGCAACAATGGCTTTATCAACTATTGAAGCTGAGTTTATGGCTCTTACTGAAGCAGCCAAAGAGGGTATCTGGTTGAAAGGACTAATCAGTGATTTGGGGCTACATCAGGATCAAGCTGAGATTTATTGTGACAATTTGAGTGCAATTTGTCTAGCTAAGGATCAGGTTCATCATGAGAGAACCAAGCATATTGATGTGAGGTATCATTTTCTGAGAAATGAGAAGAAGGTTGTAGTGAAGAAGATCAGCACCAAGGATAATCCTGCTGATATGTTCATTAAACTAGTTCAGCAGAGCAAGTTTCAGTTGTGTCTGGACTTGCTGAATATTCAAAGCTTATAAACTGAAATCTGGATACTCAGTTAAGGGCAGATCAAATGAGTGGATTCTGAAGAGAAGTCTGGTAATATACATCATGGCATTGACGAATGCATCTGGTACAAGTACGTCTAATTATGCAATCTGATTGACTGTGAATGAGAGTTCAAGTCAAGGTGGAGATTTTTCAGTTTTGGTGACTTGATCTCTAAACTGATAAATAATCTGGTGGAACTAATCTGGAAAACTTAGACTGAGAATGATGGTCAGTTCAGTTAAGTACATTCAGTTCTGTGAAAGTCAGTTTGATGAAATCCAACTGAGTTTCTTCAAGTCGTGATCGATTACAGTCTGCTTTGAGTTTTTCTTGAGTATAGATGAGTTCTACATCCAGGCGATTGATTACAAGTGCAGGAAAGTCGAGTTTTGAGTGAGTTTAATGCAGTGGATAACATTTGAGTGGGGTCCACATCTGGGGTATTTATGACAATTCCGACAAATATCTTATGGTGGTTAGTGTTTGGGATTTGGCCTCATAACAACCTGGCACTTGATAGACTACCCGTTGCAAATCACAATATACTTCAACGTTTTCAACATTCATGGCTTTCGCAAGCTATAGGCCCGCTATGACGGCCTCATACTCTTCTTGGTTATTTGATGCCGTAAAAATTAACCTCAATTCCTTTTCGATCTCCTCAATAGTACCCAACTCTAACAATATGATTCCGGCTCCACAACCATCTTGGTTCACTGCACCATCAACGTATAGCTTCCAAAAATGACTTGGACTTTGCGGCGCAGTCACTGTTGCAGTGCTTGGTTCACTGATGGATTTTGGACTAGGTAGCTCTTCATTAAAACTCGTCTCCGCTATGAAGTCGTCCAGAGATTGAGCTTTGATTTCCTGGGCTGATATCAAATATTAAATTCTGTCAACTAGATGGCCCAACGGAGTAGATTGCCTGACAGATAGGGCATGTGTAACACTTGGCGGAGCGGACTGTTCGACAAAACATTTATGGTATGCGAAGAAAAATAAGCCCATAATTATTGGGCAGAAATAACAAGAGATTAGGCCAAATTTTCTATATTAAAATAACGGCTCTCAACAATACTAAGAGACTTAGTGTCATAATAAATAGGATTTTGGAGGGTGCCGTCCTCCTCGACAAGAGCAGCGGCAACAACCCGGTCTAAGGACGCTGAGTACAGAAATAATTCATCGCCTATAAGTGGGCTAACTAGCAGTGGTGGGATCGCCAGATATACCTTGAGGGGTTTGAAAGCCTGGGAACACTCTCCAGTCCAAGTAAAAGTCTTGTCCCCTTTCAGCACTTTGAAGAATGGTAGGCATTTGTCAGCAGATTTGGAAATGAATCTCCCCAGAGCAATTACTCTTCCATTAAGCCTCTGGACCTCTTTGATAGTAGTTGGTTCTTTCATGTTTAAGAGCGCCTCAATTTTCTCTGTGTTCGCCTCAATGCCCCATTAGCTTACCATAAAACCCAAAAATTTCCAAGCTTGGACCCTAAAAGTGCATTTGGCTGGATTCGGTTTCATTGAATGTTTCTTCACGTTGTCAAAAGTCTCAAGAAGATCGGCTGCGTGGTTGCTGTGGGCCGACTTCAACACCATATCATCAATGTTGGCCTCCATGTTTCTTCTAATTTGCAGCCCAAAAACCTTGTTCATCATCCTCTGATAAGTAGATCATGAATTTTTCAATCCGAAAGGCATCATTTCATAATAATATAAGCCGCCAACTGCTCTAAAACCAGTCATTTCTTTACCACAGCTCGCCATTCTCACTTTGTGGTACCCCGAATAAGCATCCATAAAACTCAGCGCCTCGAACCTTATGATCCCATCTACCATTTTATCGATTCTTGGTAAAGCATATGGATCTTTCGGGTAGGCTTTATTCAAATCAGTAAAATCAACGCATATCCTCAACTTTCTGTTATGTTTCTTGACCATAAGAACATTGGCCAACCATGTGGAATATGCAAGATCCTTTATGATCCCGGCATGAACTAGCTTATCGACCTCGGCTTTGATAGCAATTTCTTTATTATATGAGAACTGATGCGTTTTTTTTGTGCTGAATGGGTTTAAAGTTGGGGTCGACATTTAGATAATGAAGTGCGACCTCCGGCTCAACGCCTCTCATGTCCGTTACTACCCAAGCAAAAGCTTCCAAGTTAGCTTTCAGTAATGATATCAGCTCCTCTTTTTCGCGCTCAGCTAGCTGAGCTCTGATCTTAATTTTCTGCTCTAGATAAGCCTCATTCACAACCACTTCAATTAACTCATCATGAGCAGTAAAATCTGGTTCGTCTCTCATTTGTAGAGTTTCACATTCAACCTCTTTTGGGGTGGACTCACTGACCGTGTTGACATGACCTGGGCCTGTTATGAACTCAGTATGGTTGGTTTGGGGCCTCTTGTAGTCACCACGGTCTCTGTAGTCGGGCCAATTTTTGGTTATGTGCTCAAGTTGAAAGTGCGGACGACTCACTGCGATCCCAACCCTTTCTTTGGTATAAAACTTTGCCCTTTGGTGCGGCACCGAAACAACCATCTGGAACTTTTTAAGCGTGGGGATCCCTAGGATCGCAGTGTAATGAGAGTGTAAATCAACCACAAGAAAGTTTACTTTTTCGATGCGTGTGGGTTCAAAATCGCCAACTTCGACGTCCATGTCGATGGTGCCCATGACTCCGACTTTATCATTTGAAAAACCTTCCAGCATACCCAAGTAATGTTTTAGTCTGGACTGTCCATAACCAATCTGTTTGAGGGTGTCGAAGTAGATGATGTCTCTGCAGGCCCTGGTGTCCATAAGAACTCGATTCACCCCAAAGTTGTTTATTCCCACTTGTATCACAATCGGTACTTCCATTTTCCCTGGCGGGTTGCAAGTTCGCTTCACGAGAAAGTAAGGGCCAGTTCAGAGTCGACCAAAACAATCATCTTTTCAAAATCTTGGATATTAATGGAGTTGATATGGTTATTGAGTTGATTTTTGCTCGGGAACTCTTCCAAGATAAGTCTAATCTCATTCGGATACCTGCGGGGCTGTTGATGGGAGTCAACTTTACCGTACTTTGGTGCGCAGTTTAACCCCCGTTTATCACTTTATTGGCATGTTTTGGGTAGTTCTAGACCTGTTTGAGAGTAATATCGAGAGTTATACGCACGTGGAGTTAAACTGTCATATCAATAGTAAACTCCGCCTTTTTAATGATATTTAACTCTTTTCCGAGCACTTTTGTCTTGCGGAATTACGCGTGGTGTTTGTTCATATATGTTATTGCAGGACTTAGGTGACTCGAGGACCCGGAAGGAGATGTTTTTGGGATGAGATTCGGGTTCGTGGCACGAAAGTAGCATGAAAGTGAGGAAAAGTCAAGTTTGGAGTGAAATCAAGGCAAACTGGCATTTTCCATACCTCAAACTGGCATTTGCCATACCTCAAACTGGCATTTGACTCAAGCTTACCTCAAACTAGCGTTTGGCCAGTCAAAACTGGCGTTTGACAGAAGTAGCATTGATACTGAAAGTTGATTTTTTAGCCAAACTAGCGTTCAAATTACCCCCAAACTGGCGTTTGGATGGGTTCAGCCCGAATCAAAAAGCTCATTCAATCCAAACTGGCGTTCAGACACTGCAAACGGGTGTTTGTCCCTCGAGGCATGATCCATGAACTGGCGTTCAAGTTAAGGCAAACGCTCGTCCATGGAAGGAGAAACCCTAATATCATCAAGATTTCCAGGCAAACTGGCGTTTGACAGGAGGCAAACTGGTGTTTGATAGGAGGCAAACTGGCGTTTGAGACCGACATAAGCAGATTTTCGACCTACACTATAAATACGCAGCTCATTCAGCCCATGATTATCTTTGGCCGTCTTTAGACTTTTCCTACGCGATTTGGGTGCAATTTTAGTGTAGTTTGATCACCTTTCAATCCTTTGATTCCATAGATTACTCCCTTTGATTCTACACACTTGTTATAGATTAGATTTCCTTTTCAAGAACAAAATATTCAACTTTTTGGTGCAATTATTTCGTCATACAATGTGGATCAGATTTTCTGCCATTTTATGGTGATGAATTATTTCCCTTTTATTATTTCTAGCATATTTTCTTTTCTTTATTCCGTCATTAGCCGAATCATGTGTAGCTAATTGCTTGTGTAGTCGAATTATGAAAGCAAGCGAAAACCCTATGGGGGATGAGATATGGATTTGTGTAGTGTGCAATTGAATGTTTAAATGATTAATCCGCGTCCTAAAACTTATTTTAACATCTTTGAATTAGATTGATCACATAGCTCACTGTCACACACATCGAACTTATAGATGTATTTTGCGGTGACATGTGGGATAATGGGTTTTAGGATCGTTGCGCAGATTCGGCCTAGTTGTTAGGTCCGTTTCCAATATAGAGGTTTGTCATCATTGTTCGAGCAACTCTAGAACTTAATCATGTTAGGATAATCGGTTTTCTAAAGGGAGAGTCGGTTAGCTTCGCATAGGGTGATTAGATCGAGTTGTTCAGTCTAATCACTAGAATTAGGAGTTGGCACCCGTGGATGTCGTTAAACTACTTAGGATAGGTAGGTCGGTAAAGACACGTGCCCTATCAAGTCCTTTCTAAGGGGTAAAAGTAGCTCGTGGGATCATAGTTCGACTATACCTTTTAATATCTAGAAGTAGAACCGTTAGTATAATCTTTATTTCTGCATTAGCATACAATCCTCCACCATTATTTTGACCTAAACTAAGTTATACATCAGCTTTGGTACTTAGACATTACTCCCTGTGGATTCAACCTTGTGACCACTATACTCCCGTTGACCCGATACTATGTCGGTGAAAGTTAGCGGTTAAGTATTTTGCTATCAAGAATTTTGGTGCCGTTGCCGGGGAGTAACGTTTAATATCTTTTAAGTTGACCGAAAGCTTGGGCTTAGGTCGTTTTTATTTTGTTTTCTTGTTGTTTCATGTTTTATAGTGGATGACTGAAGCTCCAAAGAACCTCTTATCGAACCGATTGAAGAGATTGAAGCTTACGCACGTCACAGAAACAGTCAACGCCGAGGGGAGATCCGAACCCTTTGTTTGAAGAAGAAGGGGTAGTAGAAAGCTCACTCTCAGATTCCTCTACAGAAATGGACGATATAACAACTCGCAGAGATGGCAAAGATCCCCTCGATGAACATAATGCACCAGGGCAAACCTCAAACACTACTGGTGGTAATGCGACACTTCAGTTGCAAACTCCACCGAGGAACCCTCGTGACGAACAGTTAAGGAGAGACGATATAGAGTTGCAGCAGCTGTTTACCCCACGATTTAATCAGAGAACAGGGATTGGACAGAACGGCCAGAACTTCGGACCAGAACTTGACCAAGACACTGTGAATCGCTTACTACAGATGCTAAGGGATCAAGGAAATCAACAGGGGTACCAAAACCCATATAATCAGCAACCACCGATGCAGCGGTTTAATCCACATCAGAATTATCAGCCACAGAGGGCTCAGCAGGTATAAAGACCGAGAGTCTGTCAGGATTATATGATTACTCCACATGAAGTCACCGGGCACAATCCAATTCTAGTGCCGCCTATCGATGCCAAAAACATAGACATAAAGCAGAATATCTTGAACATGTTGGGGGAACACGCCTTGTTCCACGGGAAGTCAACTGAAAACCCAAACAGCTTTCTAGATCATTTTCTCCAAATTTGTGGGATGATGAAGTATAATGGGGTTAGCGACGAGGCGATAAAGCTGATAGTTTTCCCGTTTGCACTTAGAGGAGCTGCTAAAGATTGGTATGATTCGCTACCTAATGATTCGTTGCATACATGGGCGGATGTAGTGAGAGTGTTTTTGAGGAAGTACTTTCCTCCGGCGAAGATTTTAGATTTGAAAGAAGAAATCTCTTCATTTGATGGACTCGAGGGAGAGACACTGAAAGAGACATATGAGAGGTTTAGGGGTCTACTGAAGAGATGCCCTCCACACGGGTTTTCCACTGTTGAGCAAGTTATTATACTATTCAGGGCCTTAGAGCCAGTGGACCAGAACAAGCTGAACACCGCCAGTGGTGGAGATATCATGAATCTACCACCAGAACAAGCTATGAGACAGATTGAGAATATGGCAGATGGGGAAGGACAATGGGGGTCTAGTAGGAAAAAGAAGAAAGCCCCGATGGAAAGTGTAAAGTCTCTGAAAGAAGAACTGGATAGAGAGACCGCCATGCATGACAAGATGCAAGAAATGGTGCTAAAGATGGACCAAATAGAGTTGGAAAGAAAGAAGGCATAGCAATGCCAACTTTGTGGAGGTGGACATTCTGCCATGGAATGTACATTATCGAAAAAGCCCACTTATCCACAACAGTTGCCACCTACTCCAGCACAACAACAATTTAGAACCTAGAATGATCAACAGAGCATGAATGTCTATGCGATGGGGCAGATAGTATGAATCAGCAAGAGTTTGTCCAACAGCAGTGGAATCAGAATTTCGACAATAAGCAAGGGCCGCAAATAGAGTGTGGTATGGGCGATGATTCACATCAATACGATGTGAACTATGTTGGACAAGGGAATCAGGGACAGTGGAATCAGAATCACAAGGTCAAGGTTGGAATCAGGGGCAGAATCAAAACTGGAATCACGACAATAATCAAAACCAAGGTTTCAGACAAAACCAAAGCTCGTACAACCGACCTTGGAACCAAAATCCCTATAATCAGAGTTCATACTAGAATCAGAACCAAGGCAACTATCAGAATAATCAGAATCAGCAATCTCAGTCACAAGGCCAACAGCAACAGCAAGGGCAAAATTGGGTTCAGAATCAAGGATGGAATCAAAATCAAGGCCAGCAAAACAATCAGAATTCCAATCAGAATCAGCAAGCAAGCCAGCCGCCCAGAAATAACAATTCTGGCACCTATCAACACCCGAATGCTCATCTCCACCAGAACAATAAGCAATCGAATAATTCTGGTGTTCAGAAGACGCCCACTGAGATGATCCTGGAAAGACTGGATAGGACTGTATCTGAGTTGAACAAAAATGATGTAGAGCAAAAAGTGGCCACCCATTCTACCATTCGGAACTTGGAGACCCAAGTATGTCAAATAACTTACACTCTAAAGACAAATATGAGTGGTGGGCTCCCGAGCAACATTTAGAGAAACCCGAGAGGTGTGAATGCTGTGTTCACACGAAGTGGTAAAAAGGTTGGGCTGAGTGATAAGAAGAAAGAGCTATGGGCAGAGAAAGCAGAAACGGAGAAGGCTGAGAAAGAGAAGGTAGTTGACCGTGAAGAGGCTATGAACGGTGAAGTCGAGATTAAAGATTTGGAAATTGGAAGTGTTGAGAAGGAAATGGCTGCAATGAGGAAAAAGTTGGAAGCCACAAAAAGGGCATTGGCGGAGGCAAATAAGAAAGCGTTGGAAGGGGCAGCACCGGAGAAAGACCATGTGGTCTTGGACATCAAAGAAGAAGAGCCCTCACCGCCTAAAGAAAAAGGTAAGAAAAACAGAATTCCCCCTCCTCCCCATGACTTTAATGTTACTACTTTACCCTACCCTCCTAAGGGACCCAGAAAGGACATACTGACCCAAGGTCAGGCGCAATTTCTGAATCTTCTGAGGAAAGTAGAGGTGAACATTCCCCTATTAGAGGCAATTTCGAGCATTCCCCCATATTTTAAATTTTTGAAAGGAATGTTGTCGAATAAAGAGAGGATGCAACAGATGGTGCATTTGAGTGAGGAATGTTCTACAATCTTTGAGAATAGGATACCCCCTAAGATGCATGATAGAGGTAGCTTTACCATCCCAATTACCATTGGAGAGACAGTGTTTAAAATTGTGTTGTGTGATCTAGGGGCTTCTATGAGCCTGATGCCGAGAGGGATTTATGAGAAGTTGGGATTGGGTAAGTTAGAACCGACAGGAATGACCCTACAGATGGCAGATAGGTCTGTTAGGAAACCTATGGGGGTAGCTGAAGATGTGTTAGTGCAGGTTGACAAGTTTGTATTCCCCGTTGATTTCGTAGTCTTAGATATGGATATGGATGCCAAAACCCCGCTTTTGTTAGGTCGGCCTTTCTTGAATACAGGAGAGACCTTGATAGACGTTAAGAGGAGGGAGATAATATTACGAGTAGGGAAAGAGAATGTGGCCATTAATGTTTATAATGCAATGAAGCATCCTGAGGATGAAAAGAGTGATTGTTTTTCTGTTGATGCTATCTATCCTTGTATTTTGGAGCACACTAACCTGCAGGGATATCAAGAACCGATGGAAGAATGCTTCATGAAGTCAAGCACAGCGGAAGACGATGATCCGAGAATGAGGATCTAGGTATACCATTTGGAGGCAACCCCTTATGTCCATGCGGAATGGAACAAGAAGCTAGAGCTCAGTTTGACTGGCAAGCTGCCGAAGCCGTCAATCGAAGAACCACCGACTGATCTGGAGCTGAAGCCACTTCCTGAGCATTTAAAGTACGTCTTTTTAGAAACTGATAAATTACTTCCTCTTATTATTTCGTCTGCACTAACCGTTTTGCAGGAAGCTAAGTTGATTCATGTTCTAAAGAAACACAAAAAGGCCTTCGGATAGAAGATGGTTGACATTAAGGGGATTAATGCTGACATCTACAAGCACAAAATCATCCTTGAAGAGGGTGCGAAGCCGGTCAGGCAATTTCAGAGACGGCTGAACCCACATTTGCAAGAAGTGGTGAGGAAAGACGTGGTGAAGATGCTAGAGCTGGGGATAATTTACGTGATATCCGATAGTGAGTGGGTGAGCCCCACACAAGTTATGCCCAAGAAAGGAGGCATCACTGTTGAGCTGGATGAAAAAGGTGAGCCCATTCCTACTCTTTTAGTTACTGGCCATAGGGTGTGTATTGATTTTCGCATGCTAAATGATAAAACCAGAAACGATCATTTTTCCCTCCCCTTTATTGATCAAATGCTAGAGCGTGTAAGTGGTCATGCGTTTTATTGCATTTTAGATGGTTTTAGTGGTTACTATCTGATCCACATAGACATACATGACCAAGGTAAGACCACCTTCACGTGTCCTTATGTCACCTTTGCATTCAAAAGAATTCCGTTTGGGTTGTGTAATGCACCCGCGACATTCCAGCGATGCATGGTTGCCATCTTTGCTGATATGATAGAGCGTTTTATGGAAGTCTTTATGGATGACTTTAGCGTTTTTGGTGATACTTTTGATGAGTGTTTGTCTAATATTGATAGGGTACTTGAGCGTTGTGAAGAGACAAACCTAGTTCTAAATTAGGAGAAGTGTCATTTCATGGTCACTGAGGGGATTGTGTTTGGACATAAAGTGTCGGGGAAGGGAATAGAGGTCGATAGAGCTAAGATAGAGGCAACAACTAAGCTTCCTATGCCTACAAATCTGAAGACCCTAAGGTCATTCTTGGGTCATGCAGGCTTCTATCGTAGATTCAGTCCGGGTTTTTCCCAAATTGGTAGACCTCTCACCCTTTAGTTGATGAAGGGTGCCCCCGGTGTTTTTGATGCAGCATGTCTAAATGCTTTTAGAACTCTTAAGAAACTTCTTACTTCGGCTCCTATCTTGGTGGCACCTGATTGGTCTAAGGAGTTTGAAGTAATGTGATGCGAGTGATTATGCCGTAGGAGCTGTCCTGGGTCAGAAGGTCGATAGCTGTTTCGACCTATCTATTATGTGAGTCATACCCTGAACCCGGCTCCACAAAAGTACGCTACCACTGAGAAGGAACTTCTAGCCATCGTTTTTTCTTTCAATAAGTTCCGGTCGTACTTAGTTGGATCGAAAGTCATAGTTCATACAGACCATGCTACGTTGCAATATCTTTTTGCTAAGAAGGACACAAAACCACGCTTGTTGAGGTGGATCTTGATCCTTCAAGAATTCAACGTAGAGATTAAGAATAGAAAAGGGTGTGAGAATGTGGTGGCTGATCACTTGAGTAGGATGGAACCGGGTGAAGAGAGATGCTTTACAAAGGTTGAGATAGATGACCGCTTTCGGGATGAGCAGTTGTTTGTAGTAGACACGATGTTCCCGGTTAAGCGAGGGAATTTCATACAGAGAGGGAAGAAAGGGAACCCATGGTATGCACCATTCATCAATTATCATGAGTGTGGGTTCGTATACCCCGAGTTTGATGAGAACCAGAAAAAGAAATTCTATAGTGAGGTGAACCGATATGTGTGGGAAGATCCTTACTTTTTTGGTTATGTGTGATGGGAGTCAACTTTACGTGACTCCGGTGCATTAACTACCCCGTTTACTACACTTTCAAAGACACATTTTGGGTGAATTAGGTGTTTTGCTGGGTGTTATCGTGAGCTTATAGCACGGGAGTGAATCCGTTGCTCGATGGATTATTACCCCTATTTTGTTGATATTAACCCCATTCCCGAGCACTTTTACCCTCCGGAATTGTTTGGATGTTTTTGGTTGTTTATGATGTTGAAGGGTATTGGTGTTTTGAGGACCGGAAGATGACGATTTGTGGTGAAAAGCATGATCGAGGCAAGAAGAGGGCCAAAAGGAAGAAAAGTGAAGATTTTGGGAAACAGGGGTTCAAGCGGCGTTTGAACCCCCAAACGCGTGTTTGAAGTCGGAGGTGATATCTGAGTTGAAGCCCTCCAAGCGCGCATTTGAAACCACCTTAAACGCGCGTTCCAAGTCACCCAAATGCGCGTTTGAACCTTCTAAACGCGCGTTCCAGATGAAGAATAGTAAAGTCCCTGCCCAGAAATGATGCGAAACGCGCGTTTCAACTATGCGAAACGCGCGTTTGAAGATGCGAAACGCGCGTTTGAAGATTCCAAAAGCCGGTTCCAGCCTCCAAACGTGCGTTTGGACCGATTTTTCTGTAGATTTTTCTCCCACCTATAAATACCCCCCTTAGACTATTTCTTGAGATATCTAGTTTTTTTAGCAAAACTCTACCCATTTCTTGCTCGATTTTTGTAATAGCTTAGAATACTTTCTTTTACAACATAATATTAGCTTAATCTTTCCATTTCATAGCTTAGATTTCAATTCCAAACACTAAGAGACCACCTTTTAATTACTTCTTTATTTTGTACTTTTTGGATCTCAACTCGAATTTCTGCAAATTAATGGTATATTTCTCTTCTCTTTTACTTGTTATGGGTTTTATTTACTGTCTTGTGTATGTTTTAACTAGTATAATGAGTAGCTAAATCCTTTTCATAGTCGAATCATGTGAAATTTAGCGAAATCACCCCTTTGGGTGATAAAATTGGGAGTGGGTAGTGCTTTTTATTGTTGTATCTTGCATATTTCACGTCTTAAAACTTGTTATAACGGATTTGGGCTGGATTGATCACCTAGGTCAAAAATCACACACATCAATCTTGAGAGTTGTTCAGATAGAGAGATGCGGGAAAAGGGTTCTAGGATCACTTCTTAGAGTGAGCTTACTCGTTTTAACGTTTAAAAGCGGCTCTAGTGCATATATTGTCTTGTGAATGAATCTTCCTTAGGGAAGGTTAGTTGACTTGGCATAAGGTGTTGGGGAAGAGTTGTTCAGACCTTAGCACCGGGATTAGGAGTACGTACCCGTGAAATTGAATGTAAGAGTTCGTTCGTTTATTGCACACTCCCGGTTTTGTCATTCCTTGGGGTGAAACTCGCTATTTTGATCATGGTTCGGCTATGTCCCTTAATTTATCGTTAAAACCTAGTAATTTAATCTTCTTTCTTTCTATCTTATCTGCAAACTTGTTAGTATAGATCACTTTAGTGTCGTTGTAGTTACAAATACTTTAAAATCATTGATCACCTAGACTAAGCATTACGTTCACTTTGGTACTTGCAAACACGATTCCTTTGGGTTCGACCTCGTACTCCTGTAGCTATTCTAGCAATCGACCCGGTACACTTCCGGTTAGAGAGTTAGTTTACCCACAGTTTCGAGTCCTTATAAATTGTTTTTGTTGGGGTAAATTTTAGCTCAATCAAAATGGCGCCGTTGCCGGGGAATTGTGTGCTATTTGTGATATCTTGCAAGTGAACCAAAGGCTTGGGCCTAGGTTTTATTTTACTGTTTTCTTGTTGTTTGCTTTTTGTAGTGCATGACCCAGAGATCTCGAACACCACTCGAACCTTACATAGACGGGATTGAGGCTTACGCAAGGCATAGAAATAGTCAAAGAAGAAGAAGTCGTCGAGTAGAGGAGTCGAATCCGGTCTTTGAAGAGAATAGTTTGGGTGAGTTGGGAGAAGGATCCGCCATGGCACGAAACGGTGAACAAGGATTGGAAGGGAATTTGGGGAACAACAATGGAGTCCCGAATCAAAACCCGCCTCTTGTTAACAACAATGCACAAGGAGGTGGGAATGGACAAGGAAATAACGTTGTGAATGCGAATGGGCCTATACTACAAAATGTTCAACAAGAGGCCCAAGGTAATCAAATGGATCCCATCGTTATGCAACAGTTCAATGCATGGATGTTGAATCAATTTCAACATAACCAAAATCAAGCTCACAACCAAGGTGCAAATGCGATGCCCAATTGGTTTAACGGTCAACAAGAGCAAAATCAAGGCGGATTGACTTGTAGAGACTTTGTGATGGCTCCCACGGCAACCATGGGGCATAGTCCAATTCGGATGCCACCGGTGGCCGCCAATAATTTGGAATTGAATAGAAATATCATACATTTGTTGGGAGACAATGCTATATTCAAGGGGACCACCATGGAAAATCCTCATATGTTCATTGAACATTTCCTACAAATTGTGCACATTACCAAGATAAATGGAGTCGGTGAAGAAGCGCTTAAACTTATGCTATTTCCCTTCGCCTTGAAGGAACAAGCCAAGACATGGTATGACTCATTGGCTCATGATTCTTTGCACACTTGGGAGGACGTGGTTATGACATTTCTATTCAAGTATTACCCACCATCAAAGACATTGGACATGAAAGAGGCTATTATCTTGTTTAATGCCTATGAAGGAGAAGAATTGTATGAGTCCTGGGATAGATTTAAAGCGTTATTGAGAGAGTGCCCGGGGCACGGCTTGAGACCTTTTGAGGTAGTTCATGCATTTTTCTGAGGGTTGGAGCCGGTGCACCAAGGGACCTTGCATGCTTCGTGTAATGGGGATATTATGAGGATGGTACCGGAGGTGGCTATAAATCAACTCGAGAAAATTGCCGAGACCTCAAAGCAATACGTGTTTTCAAGTAGAAAAGGGCCAAGGAGTAAAAAGCCGGGATTGGTTGAAGTGAAGGAAGTGGAGACAAATGAGCAATGTCAAGCTAAGATACAAAAGATGGAGCAAAGGTTGGAGAACCTTGAAAGAGAAAATGAAAAGGCAAGGCTTTGCCAAATATGTGGAGGCCAACATTCGGCTAAGGATTGTGGGATGACACACAAATCTCAAAATTTGTCATATCCACGATCCTCAATGCAAGGACAAGCTAGTTTTTCATCACAAGATAGTCCAACCGATCTAGCCAAGAAAATGATGAACATGTATGCCATGGGGGCAGGCGAGTGCGGGGCACTTGGGCTACAATCCGGTTACGAATCAATTTCAAAGCGCCAAACAAGGCCAACAAAACGAGCAACCGGTTATGGATAATTCTCAATGTTATGAGGTGAATTATATGGGGCAAAGTCAAGATGGTAATTATGATCAACAAAGTGATGGTTCTTGGAGAAATAATAATCAAGGTTGGAATCAAAACCATTAAGGGCAAAATTGGAACCGGTATTTTGACCAAGGCCAGAACCAAGCATATAGGCAAAATCAAAGTTCATTTTATCAAGCGCCTAACCAACAAGCCCAATACCATCCTCAACAATCTCAACATCAACAACAAGGGGGTACTTACCAAGCAACTCCTCCACCACTTGCTCCCATTCCTCAAAAGAGTGCAACCGATGTCATATTGGAGCAAATGAACAAAAACTTTGCGGAGATAAAAAAGGACATGGTTGAGATGAACTTCAAACATGGGTCCGCCATTCGGAATCTCGAAACACACATGGGGCAAATCACCGATAATGCCATGGTGAACTTGAAAGGAGGCTTACCGAGCGACATGGAAAATAATCCCCAAAATGTGAAGGCCCTATTTTTAGAAGTGCTAAAGAGGTGGGTGTTGATAATGCTCGAGGAGGAAGGACTCAAAATCATCAAAGAGAGAAAGGGTATTGATGAAGATGATGATTTTATAGGCCGGTTGAGGAAGAAGACTTGGAAAAAGAAATATTGAGACAGAGTTGGAAGCAATGAGAAGAGAATTGGAAGCCGTAAAGGAAGAGTTGGCGATTGCAAAGAAAGAGAAAGTGAACAGACAAGGAGAAGGAATTTGTGGCAATTGACATTGAAGATGGGGAACCGAGTAAAGCAATGGAAAGGAAAGAGCCAATGAAAGAGCCGTCTTCCCCACGCGCCAAAGGTAAGAAAGGTATAGTCCCTCCTCCTCCTAAAGATTTCGATTTGAGCACTCTTCCCTATCCCCCAAAGAACCATAGGCAAAGTTGCTTGAATAAAGCACAAAACCGGTTCATTGAAATATTGCAAAAATTGACTTGACCATTCCCTTTCTTGAAGCACTTGCAAACATGCCCTCTTATTGTAAGTGTTTGAAAGGCTTGTTAAATGATAAGAGTAAAATGGAAGGTTTGGTATGTTTGAATGAAGAGTGTTCGGCGATTTTTGATAGTAAGATACCCCCGAAAATGAGAGATCGAGGTGGGTTTACCATCCCTATTACTATTGGCGATCTTGTGATTGAAAATGTGTTGTGTGACCTAGAGCTTCGTGAGCTTAATGCCTAGGGCCTTGTACGAAAATTTAGGGTTGGGTGAGCTACAACCCCGGGGATGACCTTACAAATGGCGGATAGGTCGGTTAGGACACCTATGGGGTAGTAGAGAGGATGTTCTTGTGCAAATAGATAAATTTACCTTTCCCGTAGATTTTGTCGTCTTAGACATGGCGATGGATTCTAAGACTTTGGTTTTCCTTGGTCGTCCTTTTCGACTACGAGTGATGCTAGCATAGATGTGAAGAGTGGTGATATTACTTTTCATGTGGGTAAGGAGAGCGCGACATTGAATGTTTATAAGTCTAAATCTCTTGCTTGTCATTCTGTCGAATCTACTTTTGCTTGTGTTGTTGCTACCACTAACCCACAGGTTGATAAGGAGTTAACTATAGAAGACACGGTGGATGCACAAAAGGTCGTTGATGGAGTGAAGATCAAGACCAAGGATAAACCGGGATCGCCCGTCGCACCATCATTGTCTCATCCGGACCATAAGCCACTCATCATAGAACCGGGAATTGAACTCAAAGGAAATGTGAAGAAAAGAAGCACCCCAAGCAAAGGGCACCTTAAAGAGAAACCGGAGCGGGAACCAGAAAAGAAAATATTGAGTGTTTGGCAAGAGGTAACTTCACGAGCTAGAAGAGGTACCCCATGTGTTAACTCCACCCCTTTAAAACCCCCTCACGGTGTCTCTCATGAATATACTTATAATTGATATGCTATGTGATAGAGTGCTTTGTGATGCTTTGTGGTTCGGGTCGTTGTTTTGAGTCTTTTGTGGTATGAGTCTGTTAGTTACCATTAAGTCGATGCTAACGATGTTAAACAAAGCACTTCTACCTTTTCTCGCATGTGCCAATAGTATAACTTTGAAAAAATTGGCACCGTATAAGTCATCCCGTCGAGCCAACGACACAAAACAAAGGCGCTTGGGGGAGGCAACCCACCTTTTTGGTAGTAATAATGTTTTTGGAGTGGTCTTTGGGTGCAAGAGGGGAGATTTTTGTATTAAAAGAGAGGTTGGGGTGAGAATTTCCTTTTGGTTCCGGCTTTTGTACATAGACGGGGATGTTTTTATGTGAGCCTCTGTGGCCTTATTTTATGCGTGGATGCTCTGTGTTTCTTCTGATTATCTTTACATCCAGTGTGATTCCCGTCTAGTATGGTTGATATGCTTTGATACTTTGTTTGTGGCATGGCTTCTATTTTTATATATCTCGTATCTATCACCATCTTTTGGCACGTGGACTTTTCCCGGGCATGTGTTTGCCTTGGTTTCTGCTTCTATGGTTTCAGATACTCGAGATGGAGCTTACTAGAAGATGTCACGTGGGATACTAGTGCGCCTTTCTGCCGGGTTTTGGTCAAACAGCTAAGTCTTTTAATCTTTTATCTCTCACACACCGAGGGCGAGTGTTTCGTTTAAGTGTGGGGTGGGAGACTTAGCCGTTTTCTTGTTTTTGTTGTTAAATATGCTATATATGTGGTATGCTTAGCCTATGACCGGGCTTGAGCCGATTTTGGGCAATTTTTTAAAATTTTTCAAGGGTTTTCAACACCGTGCTGTGTGTGTTATTTTCACATTCGAGTGGTGGCCACCTTAGTAGGGCCCCGAACATGTACGCTTCGGTTTGATATTATCTTGAGAATAGAGTCTATTAATTTCACGTAAGCTACGCTTTGTGCACAATTTGATTACTACCACTTCTCATACCACTAGTCTCGAGGCGAAATAGAAAGGTTCACCTAAGTAGGATACGGGATGACGGTCATGGCGTCTCTTTGACCCTACCAAAGCCAAATAAGCCTTATCCCGAACATTAGACCTTCGTAGCCCCTCTCAGCCTTGATAGAATGGTCTGACCACCATTCGTTTTATAGCCGTTTTGTTACTTAGTCAGAAACCTACCTTGAGCCTTAATTATGGTCACATTTCCTTCATTTTTACCTTACGAGTGGACCTAGTCTTTTGTTAGACCACACTTGCTAAGGCAAGTGTGGGGTGGGGGAAATGATGTTTTAAGTTGGGTTGGTGTTTCCTCAGTTTTGAGCTATAAGGAGAAGAGGAGCTCATTTGGGCTTAGTGTTTGAGTTTGGCCCAAAAGAAATAAAATCTGTTTTTTAATTTTTCTTTTATATACTCTTTCAAAGCTTCAAACATTTAAGAACAATCTGAGAACCTGAGGTGGTCTGATACGACTCAGGGAGAGTACCGCCACGCAGGAGGCCGTAAGGGAAAGTGCCCGCCGTCGTGACCATTGGTGCTGATACGCTTAAATCAAGAAGTCCTTGAGAGGTATATTGTATGAAATTTTAAACTTGTGTTTATTTCTACAGAAATATAAATTGCATTCATAAAACATTTTTGAATTTAAGATTACCATAGCTATAATCTATATCTTTACTATATTTCTCCCGCATAAGAAACTCCCATTTTTCCGCCGTCTATTATTAAACTATTTTTAGACTTATTCCGCAGCCGTCTATTTATTCCGCAGTGACCCCTTCCGCATGCCCCCGAACTTGGTATCAAAGCCTTGTTAAAGGTTCTTAAACAGTAAAATCCATTAAATATGGATAAAGATCCGTTGGATCACAACTATAATTCTGATGAGGAACAGAAAATCACGAGTGTCAGCTCGTACGTAAAGAATCCTCTACTGGATTCAATGCTAATATAATGATTCAACAAGAATTATTATCAAAGATTAAAGCTTCTAAACTAGAGCTTAAAAAAGAAAAAATCTTTAGAATGCCTAGCTTAATAAGCAGCGTCTTTAAAAGAGAAAACAAAATTTATTATTTTGTTAGTACTAAAGAATTCTCTGTTGACATGAAAGATGTCAGAGGAGAAGTTTATTTACCTCTTATTACACAACAAGAGTTAAATAATTATCTTCTTAAAATTAAAGAAGAACATAGATCTACAATCAGTATGGTTCATCTTGGAGCCATAAAGATTTGTATAAAATCTCAATTTCAAGAAGGTATTGGTTCATCTTGGAGCCATAAAGATTTGTATAAAATCTCAATTTCAAGAAGGTATTAACACACCTATTAAACTAGCGTTAATTGATAATAGAATTAACAATAGAAAAGATTGTGTACTAGGTGCAGCCAAAGGTAACCTAGCCTACAATAAATTTATATTTGCAGTCTATCCTAAGTTTGGTCTTAGTATACACAGTAAAAATTTAGATAAAGCCTTATCACTTATACATCACTTCGAAAGAGAAGATTTGATGAATGAAGGTGATAAACCTTTTAGTGTAACTTATTTATTAAGTTATGCTTTAACTAATAGTCATCATAGTATTGACTATAAGAAAATTGAATACATCGAATTAGATGATGTTTTCTCAGAAATAAGAACTATAAAAGAAAAGAATTTTTCTAATATAGATTCTAATACGGATTCTTGGGCAATTGATATTGCTAAAGAAAAAAGTATTTTAGGTGCACATAAAACACCTACTATAAATGATAGATTCTCTGTTTGAGCATCTTCATCACGGAGGAGCTTTGTGAGAACTCCCACAACAAGAAATAACTTGTTAGAAAGATCTGTATCCATGAGATCAGATACAGAACTACTCTTAGATATATCTGAAAGAGTAGATAATGCCACTCAAACGCTTAAAAAGCTTTGTGGTTAAATGGAAGTTTTTAACAAACCAATTTGTTTCCAGAAACTCTGGAAAGAAGCAAACATTAGCTTTCAAAGCAAACGAAGTAAAGTCCAGAAAGATATCTTTCAAAGAGAAATATCTGGAAAACCATTAAAGGTTTCATTACCGACAAAATGGGAATGTTGGGATTGCTGGAATAAAAACCATTAATATGGACCCAGTATTCAAAAAAGAAAAAATTCTTAAAGAAACAAAACCTTTAAGAGTTAGACGAATTACGAAATCTGCAAGTTGGCTTTCAATAAGAAGCGACTATGCTATTTCTCAAGGAAAAAGAGTACAGATACTCACAAACAAAAATGGATTTCATGAAGAAATCTATTTACGAGAAATATCTGGTAATAATAAATTACCAATAAAACCACATGTTTAAGATATGACTTCACCACAAATCGTTAAAAAGGGAAGATTACTTCACATCAAACCATTAAATCAAGATACCAATATTACACATTGGTTTTCTACAAATGAAGTCAATATTAAGGCAATACAACATTTAGGTAACAACTTAAATGCCGTATCTGCAAGAATTTTACTAGGACTCTACAAAATGCTTTCCTTTTTTGGGATTAGTAAAGACCCTAGTCAAGACTTATCAAAAAATCCAACCAACTGGAATAGATTTTCCGTTCTTTTAGAGAGGGGGGATGATAGTCTCGCACAATCTGAACAAAATCATGAAATAATGATTTTAATAGAAAAAACCAATACGGAGATTCAATCTCTAGGTTGTAAAATCGATAAATTAGCTGAACAAGATGTTCAAGTACTTTGTTGTAAAGTTGACAAACTTGAGAAGTACCTCAAGATAATCTTAGGACAACCATAGTATCATGACAGACATAAGCATGATAACTATTAGAGAGGGGGGATGATAGTCTCGCACAATCTGAACAAAATCATGAAATAATGATTTTAATAGAAAAAAACCAATACGGAGATTCAATCTCTAGGTTGTAAAATCGATAAATTAGCTGAACAAGATGTTCAATTACTTTGTTGTAAAGTTGACAAACTTGAGAAGTACCTCAAGATAATCTTAGGACAACCATAGTATCATGACAGACATAAGCATGATAACTATTAATACGACTCTTAACAATCTTCGTGAAGATTTAAAAGTCATGTTAAAACAACAAAAAGATATTGAGAAATCAATAGCTAGATTTGCTACTAGAACTGAAGTCGAATACCTAGCAGCAAAAATTATAAAAGAAGTTAAAGAGGAAATTCATAAAGTTTCCTATATTGAAATACCTATAAACATTTCTACTTCTGCTTTTCCAGAAGATGGAAAATATAGTTATCCAAACCACAATGTGGGAAACAAAGAGCTTGGTTCAAGTGCTGATCCAAATGCTTTAAAATGGCCTTGTCAATGAACTTAGGCACAAGATTAGAAAAGTATTTCTGGGATAACCTAGAAAAAGAAGAGTTCATTTTAGATGGACAAAATACTTCACCTCTTGATGAAGTAATCAAATTAATGACTCTAGATGAGTTAGAAATTGAAGAAGAAATGAGATCAAGACCAGAATTAAGTTTAATTCTTGGTATTGAAACTCTATACCCTATAGAGGAACAACCTGAAGCTATTCCTAAGAAAGAAACTTCAGAAAAACAACCCGCAGTTGGAGCTTTTGGTACTAAAGATAACGAATCGTCTTTTAAAAAGAGAAAAGGTAACGAAGGAACCTTTTTTACTACTAATTATCCTAAAGTTCCTGGCGAACACAAGGATTCTAGGACTTCTGTCCCCAATATTGACGGAAGGATAGACAGAAAAGAGCTCATAGATAGTTGGGCAACTGAAATAAGTTTGATAATTCAAACTAACAAAGAGGCTTATGAAACAATTAACAGCATACTCCTCTTAGTAGAACATAGAACTGCTGGAATAGTTCAAACATTTGTTAAAAATACAATTTGGACGGATGTTACCGCAGATAACATGTTTGAACTATCATTGATAGTTTTTATACTATGTTTCTAGGAATCAATTATACAACGGATAAAACCAATGAGATTCTTGGACAACAAGAAAAGGCTAGAAGACGCCTCATAAACTTACAGTTATGTGATATTTGTCTTTTAGATAGTTTCACAGATGATTTTGAAACTAATCTTTATAAACTTCCAACCAATGAACTTGGTGGATTTATAAAACATTATTTATCTAAAATCCCTATAGTATGAGAAAAATCTCTTCAAAGATTTGAAATAGAATCTAAGGGAGTAGCTATTAACAGTCTTGGCTTCGCCAATAGAATTGTTAAAGAAGAGCTCACAAAAATTTGTGATTTATCTAAACAACAGAAAAAATTGAAGAAATTTAATAAACGTTGTTGTTTAAAAATTATGGATGCACCTACTGAGTATGGTTGCATACCACAAAAAACTTATACTAAAGATAAGTTTAAAAAACATTATAAGAAAAAGAAATTCTCTTATAAAAAGAAAAATAAACAGTTTAAACCTGGTAAGTATTTTAAGCCCCGTCAAAAAACTGACAGAGGTAATAAAAATATAGATAAAAAGAAATTCTGCCCTAAAGACAGGAAGAATTGTAGATGTTGGATCTGCAATATTGAGGGTCATTACGCTAATGAATGTCCCAATAAGCAACAATATCCTCACAAGGTTAATCGAATTGAGGAAATTATTGATTTAGGTTTCGAACCTATTGAGGACATGTACGACTCATATAGAGAAGTTTATATCTTTAGAGAAATCTTTATTAATTCAGAAGATGAAAATCCTATATCCGATTATTCCTCTGATGAATATGATTATTCACCCGATGAATACAATTCAGCGGATACAGACTAATTTAGCCATTCAGGAAGAATCCTGGAATGACAAAGAATTAGTAATAACAAGAAATATTACTAATCCGAATTCCATTTATATCAAAGGACAATTAAAATTTTCCGGATATAAACAGATAAATTTACATTGTTATGTAGATACTGGCGCTAGTCTATGTCTAGCATCAAAATTCGTTATACCAAATGAGCATTGGGAAAATGCACCCAATACCATTCCTTTAACGATTGCAAATAACGAAACACTACATGTTTCTAAAGTTTGTAAAAATCTTAATATAAGAATCGCAGGTGAAATATTTCACATACCTACGATTTATCAACAAGAAAATGGCATGGACATTATTCTTGGTAATAACTTTTGTCAATTGTATGGACCTTTCACACAATTCACAGATAGAATTATTTTTACTCTTGATAATCAACCAGTGATTATTGGAAAAATAAGAAAAGCCTTTACCATGGCACAACACGGGTTTTTAGATTCTAAGAGGATGGTTGTCAACTATAAAGCTATTAACATGGCAACAATAGGTGATAGTCATAATCTTCCTAATAAAGATGAGCTTCTAACTCTTATACGAGGGAAGAAAATCTTTAGTAGTTTTGATTGTAAATCTGGATTCTGGCAAGTTCTACTAGATGAAGAATCGCAATTACTTACTGCATTCACTTGTCCACAAGGACATTACCAATGGAATGTTTTACCTTTTGGGTTAAAACAAGCTCCATCTATTTTTCAGAGACATATGCAAAATGCATTTAGATCTTTTGAGAAATTCTTATATGTTTATATTGATGACATATTAGTCTTCAGTAACACGGAAAAAGAACACTATTTGCATGTTGCAATGGTACTTAAAAAATGCGGGGAATTAGGAATAATCCTTTCATTAAAGAAAACCCAACTCTTCAAAACCAAGATCAACTTCCTTGGATTAGAGATTGACCAGGGTCAACACAGACCTCAAAATCATATACTGGAACACATTCATAAGTTTCCAGATAAGATTGAAAATAAAAAAACAATTACAGAGATTTTTAGGTATTTTAACTTACGCTGAAAGTTATATTCCTAAACTAGCTGAAATTAGAAAGCTTTTACAGGTTAAACTCAAAGAAAATTTACTTTGGGATTGGACAGAGGTTGATACAACCTATGTTAAAAAAGTTAAAAAGAATTTAACTAGTTTTCCAAAACTTTATCATCCTTTACCCGATGATAATTTAATCATTGAAACAGATGCTTCTGATGATTATTGGGGAGGAATCCTTAAAGCAAAAAACTATGAACAAGAGTTAATTTGTAGATATACTTCAGGCAGTTTTAAAAACACTGAAAGAAATTATCATAGTAATGAGAAAGAATTATTAGCTATAATTCGAGTCATTAAGAAGTTTAGTGCTTATCTTACTCCTGTTAGATTTCTAATTAGGACAGATAACAAAAACTTTACGTACTTTTTAAATACTAATTTAAAAGGTGATAATAAGCAAGGTAGACTTGTAAGATGGCAAATGTGGCTATCAAGATACTGCTTCGATATAGAACATATTGCCGGTAGTAAAAATATATTTGCAGCTTTCTTAACACGTGAATTTGCAGGTTGAGAAACCAAATCTCCATCAGGAGATAAAAAAGGGGTAAAACCCAGGGACTATTTGTCCTTACAAGACTTCCAAAAATGGAAGAATTACAAAAATTAAGGCTGGAAGCAGCAGCCATGGACTTAGAATTACAAGTTCTAAGATTTCGCATCAAGTTGCTTGAACATGCATCAAGTAACCAACAAAAGGAAATTGATATTCCTTGCACTAGCAATAGTAGCGAAATATCAGCTATTCCGATGCAAACGGCAATCGGTAAAGAATCATCAAATCCGTTGATTCCTAACATCTTGGAAAAAGATGTAACAGATGTACATACATCTACTAAATTGGTTAAACCTACAGATTTGATCTACGGTTTTAGGCCAAATACTCAAGGCATATCAGGCCCTGATAAAACTTCAGTACAAACTGATGAGGCAATTCCAATGCCAAATAATAATAACTATTATGTTGTTTATAATGGTCCTCATGCAGGTATCTAGACATCATGGGAAGTTGCAGAACGAGCAACAAAAGGGATATCTGGTGTCAGACACAAGATGTTTAAATCGCTTTTAGCGGCAAAAGTTGCAGGTGATATATATGCTAAGGCAAACAATACACCTTCACCAAAATTAATCTCCAACGCAGATTTCTTAAAAGTTACAACCTTCAAAGAAATATTGAAAAGAGAAAAGAAACCCCAAAATATGGTTTCATTGGTAAGATTTTCAGTCCCTAAGCTGATTGAAAAAACAACTATTATTGATCTGGACTTCGAGGGATTATCCTTCTATTTTCAGAAAGCAAGAACAGCAGATGAAGAACACTTTGTTAATGAAAAGTTCTTCACCACAGATAATGAGCAAATTAGTTTGTTCAATTTTATTGATGGCGCTAAACCAGATGATGTTTTTGAAGCGTTTTCATATGGTCTTGTTAGGATGATTTATCCTGGCAGAAATCTTTTGGAAATCAATAAATTCCCAGAGGATATCAAAAAGGCAATCAAGAATTACAGAACTAAGGTTGTCAAAGAAGCTGATCGGGCTATATTTCTAAAAATATACAGCAGCCTACCAGCATGGAATGATGGCATGTTTCAGTTACCATATCATTTCATAGAAATTGGAGTTTCAAGTGAAGAAACAAGTTATCGACCGTCAAAAGTAATGGATTCCAGTTTCTCCCATTATGATATTGATAATCTCAATATCAACAGATTTAAGATCATCATTGACAAAATTATCAACATCAACGATGATTCGAAGATCAAATGCGGGAGAAATATAGTAAAGATATAGATTATAGCTATGGTAATCTTAAATTCAAAAATGTTTTGTGAATGTAATTTATATTTCTGTAGAAATAAACACAAGTTTAAAATTTCATACAATTTCCGTCGATTATGTACGATCTAAAGAGAATCTTGCGGATCCGCTTACAAAAGGTTTAGCTAGAGATCAAATGTCAATTTTGACAACCGGAATGGGACTGAAGCCTATTATGCATGTTTCCTTGTAGTGGCAACCCAACCATGTTGATTGAAGATCCCAATATCATGGTTCAAAAGGGACAGCTAAGCTATAATGAACAGTCTAGCACTTACCCATTCTGAGAGAATAAAAGTGCTATATGCAGAGGATGTGAGGTTCAGCATAGCTTTTAATGATTCCAATATCTTGATATTCAAGTGGGGTAGGGAAGAATACCCTTGATAGGAGGTCACCTATGTAAGTGCGAAGTGGGGCCGCTTCTGTGAGAGTTTTGAGGCTTGAATTCTCTAAAGCACTTTCTGAAACCAAGTGTTGTCCAGGGACGAGATGGACACAACCATGAGAACCGAAAGGTTCCAGGGGAAATATTATGTGAGTGCTATTGTCTTGGTTTACACTAAAGGCTGAAACAGTTCAAGACCTAGTTCACTAATTAGCCGAGTAAATCCGATAATACTTCAGTAAGGCAGGTTCAAGGCCAGAAGCTACCTCTCCTGATGCAATATTTTTCCGTCTGACTTCTCTTTAGAGTCTGCATTTGCATTTGCATTAATTTTCATTCATTTGGGGGATTGTTGGAGTAAAAAGCCCAAGAGGTGGGTTTTGACGAATGGTCAAACAGTCAACTTTAGCGCTAATTTTGGATAGGATCCGATATTTATCATCAAGAGTTATTTATATGGTTAAATTCTACTCACGGAGTAGATAATGGTGGGCTTTCGAATCGCTCGATTCGGGTATCGGGTGAATTAGAAATTAATGCCTAAAGTTGGAATAAAATATGTGCGGCCGAGAAAATCCGAAATCGGCTTTATAAATTAAATTAGACCGACTTAATAAGGTCCGCTAAGTTAATTTTGTAAAGTAGTCGGCAATTATCTTTTCTTGGGGGGGAAGAAAAATGTGTCATTCGGCCGATCAGAATCGAGTATTGGCTCATCTTTCCACTATAAAAAGAACCCTAATGAATGAGAATTGGCATCGAATTTTCTCCAATATTTTTCACCAAAAAAGTCTGTCATATAGATCTAGATATTGAGTCGAAGAGAAGTCGGAGCACTCTGTAAGTTCGTCGGAGCTCGGATTTTTGAAGTGGCTCTAAAATTGAGACGTAAAGCCGTTGTATCTTGGGAGACAGTTGCTACTACCGTGGGCACCATACCGGAGAAATTTGTCTTAAGGAAAGAGTAACTACTCGCCTCGGTTTGATCTCTAGTCCTTTATTTTCTACATCATAATTTTATTATTCATTGTTCGAGTTAGATCTATACGGCAATATTGATTTTGTTAGATCTGTTAGATAATACGAATTTTTCTATTCACGTTGTTTATCTTCTAGTTTAATATTCCGTAGTAAATTCCGTTAATTACGGATATGTTCCATAAATCACTCCACACACGATACACTATCCCAACAATTATTATTCTGGTGAGGTTATTCATTTATCGAACATTCATTTAGCCCTTTGCCCAAGTCGGGACCGGAGAAAATTATTCATTTGGCGAGGTTATTCATTTATCGAATATTCATTTATCTTCATTTATCGAATATTCATTTGTCGAGGTTATACTGTAGAAAGGAGAAAAGGGAAGATTTTATGACGCGATGGTTGTAAAAAGTTTGCACGAAGTGATACACATTAGAGTCATTCATTTTTACTCTATTTCACATAATACATTTTTATCGTGTGTTACTACCATACAACGGTTGTATTATAAAATTTTCCGGTGAAAAGAAGGAGTCGTTAGGCTGACATGGATGAGATGGGTAGTTGGCAGTGGAGATCAGTTTTTGAAGGAGTGACGGTGATAGATGGGCAGGTTCGGAAGAAAAGAGATAATATTTTATTTTTGTTTCTTGGTAAAATGCGATATCCCTCGCCTACAAGGCCCCTCTTCCCTGACCTGACATAATGGTGATAAACAATAATATAATGGTGACTCAGCGGCCCCTTAAGTGGAAGAACTAGGACCCGGTGCCCACAAGTAGTAACCATGAATTCAGAGCTAATTTCCACATTGTGGCTGCTGGGATTGGATCATGCGTTCCTTGGTGCAATCTGTCACCCAGGAAAACCAACTAACAGGGGCGGAGCCAGGAATATTGGTAAGGGGGGCATATTGCTAAGTAAAATACCGTAAATAAAGTGTTTCTCGGTGTTTTTGCAAGGATACATTTTTTCTTATGTTGTTAGTTGATATTCTTGAGAGATATGACCGATATATTTTTTATTATTAATAATAGACGTATTTTAATTGCTTGATAAAAATTTGGGTCACCCCTGAGTATTATGTATATATGGAGTCAGGGCCGGCCCTGGCATTTTTTGGGCCTAAGACCATTTGCCGAATTGGGTCTTTTAGTTCGAAGTTGTTTTTTTTCTTGAAAAAACATACTTATAAAATATTACTTCAACATCGCGTTTTTAACATCTGTAGATACAAAATTCAATTCATTGATAGCCTCAAAACATATCTACAAAAGTAGTCTTTTCTTAGTTTTCTAGCACATTTAGAAACAAAAACCAAATTCATACGTATACACAAAATAATGAAACATACTTACATATTACTACTTCAAGATCGCTCTTGCACCACATTTAGATGCGAAATCACTAATCACAGTAGAATTGTCAATTTCATCAACTATATTCTTCTCAATTGATATCATGGCTAACCCATTCAAACGTTCTTAAGTCATCGTGCTTCGAAGATGCTTCTTTATTAACTTCAACTTCGAAAAACTTCTTTCTCCAGATGCAACTGTCACCGGAATAGTCAACAATATTCGGTAAGCAATCTCCGTGTTTGCATAACACCGATTACGCTTTTTCAAATATTCCAAAATTTGGATAGTTCCATCTACTTTTGAAGGCAAAATATGTGAAAGAACTTTCAACTCCATAAACAACTCATCCGCATCAACATCCTCGTCTCCATCATGTGTCAAAATGCTTGAAAGATTGTCACAAGAAATCTTCAAACTTTCAACATCTTGTGAGTTTTTTTTCAAATCAAACAAGAAGCCAAATTTGTTTTCATACACACAAAAATGTTCAAATCTATTTTCAAGTTAGGCAAGAGCTTTGTCAACTATAAACATGAAGTACTCTACTCTAAAACTCTCTTGAGGAGAAAACATGACTTCTTCACTTGAACCCTCATCAAAATTTCTTTTTCTACAAACGGATCTTCTTTCATGGAAAACCGGCTCAATACCCATTTCTTGAGCAAGTTCTTTTGCTCTTTTTATAGCATCATCGAACACATTCTCTCTATACATATGAAAGTGGTCAATAAGCCCCTTCAAATGTTCTATTGCGTCATCAATATGCATGTCCTCACTTTGTAAAATCTTGCTTACAACATTGAGAACATCATACCAAATCATCATGCTAACCAATAACTCAAAACTCTAAAATTCAGTTATAGCTAGAGTATCCGCTCCATGAGTTGCATCGGAATGATCATTTGAATTTTCCAAATCAATCAAAGCTTGTCTAATTTTCAAACATTGTTGTTTGATTGGTTTAACATTTTCAATGTGACTCTCCCAACGAGTGTGACTCAAATATTTAAGTGTATGACCATTCACATGTTTTTTAAATATGTCCCACCGCTTTGTTGACGATGAAAAAATATTATAAAGGCGTTGAACCTCGCCAAAATAACTATCGGCCTTGGGAGACGACCTTGCCATATCACACAATGTAAGATTCAAACTATGACAACCACAAGGCGTGTAAAATGCTCTAGGATTCACGCTAAGCAATCTACTTTGAACACCTTTGCAATGACCTTTCATGTTAGCACCATTATCATAACCTTGGCCTGGTATATCATCAATGTTCAATCCTAACTTAGATAAATCATTTTCAAGCTCCGAGAAAAGGCCCAATCCCGTTGTATTATCAACCTTTGAAAATCCAAGAAAATATTCTTCAACTTTAATAGGTGAACCATCAACATTCCCACAACGAATGAGTAAAGTCATTTGCTCTTCATGACTTACATCTTACAATCAAGTATAACTGAAAAGTACTTTGCCTTCTTGATCTTTTTAATGATAGCAATTTTCACCTCATTGGCCACCATCTGAATAAATTCATTCTGAATCTTGTGGCTAAGGTAGTGATGTCGGATTTCATTTTCTCAAACCGCCGTATGTGATCTTTCGTAACAGAATCAAACGTTGAGACATATTCAATTAGACTTAAGAAATTTGCATTGTCTTCCGCAACTTTAAAGGCCAAATTATTTTTCGCAAGATATTTGATTGCACCGATTATTCCGAACATAACTTGCTTCATGCGTTCTTTTTCTATCATAATTAGTTCTTGAGCACTTTTGTCAATTGTTTTTCCATGCTTCAATCTTGTTTCCAATTCAATCCATTTTTGCATTCAAAGTATGTGCTCTTTGCTTGATTCATGTTGTTTAAGTCTATTTCCAATATTGTGTCAATCTCTCATACCAATACTATCCAAAGGGAATCATCATTTTTACTCTTAAAAAGCTTACAACAAAAGCAACACACTCTATCAACGGAATTTGAATACACAAGCCATCTTCTATCGTGCATCTCTCCATTTTTCATGCGACGAGTATAATGTATATTTGCAAATTGGCGCTTATGTTTTGAATCATCCCTCGGATATTCACTATCATTCATTTCAACTCTTAAGGGTCCTTTTCTCACAAGTAAGTCTATGAGATTTTGATTAGGTAACTTCCAATTGTTTGGATCAAAATTTTCTAAAGCTTGTCTTTCTTCTTCATGATCCAAAGGGATGTCATTATTGACCCATTCTTCTTGTTCGTCATTGACATTATTGGCCCCTTCTTCTTCTTCTTCTTCTTCTTCGTCACGGTCAACAATATCAACTAGTTCATTAGAATCATCACGATTCACATTTACCTCTTCATCAATCGCCATATTTGCATCATTAGTAGATTCGCCATCACTCGGTATAGACCGCTTAGTTGAGGTGATAGTGATGTACTTGTTAGGTGAACCACTTAAAGTCTTCTTTAATTCTTCTCTTTTTTTCTTCTTCTTTCTTTTTATCATTTCCGGAAGGGTACTTATACTTTGGTTGTGACATTTTGCTACCTATAAACAATTCATGTAAAACAGAAAATCATAGACAACAAGCCCATCTCGGTACCTCAAATTAAAGATTCCTAAACTTCAAAAAAGTTTACAAACACAAAATAATATAACATCAATATAAAAGCCACCCCACTAATAAGATGCAAAGGCTAACCGGGAAACAAAAAAGTAAGGCCGGCAGGCCAATCACCCCATCAAGTAATGAAGTAAACAAAACATACCTGACTAATGTAATGACTATATGTGCTTCTCTTATTCAGTCAAAATAAAAGCCCTCTTCCTTCCTTGCTATGCTAAAACCCTCTTTCAATCTTTCTACATACAAAAAAAATTCTAAATTATTAATTATATCTACAACTACAAGCTCACAATAAGAAAATTTCAAAAATCAAACTAATGACTATCAAAGTATTATGGCTTGTAACTATAAGAAAATTACCTATTTACATCCACTTAATAACTTAGGGTTTATGTTGTGTAGGGAAAGATTGATGCTTGCTTGATATTATAACTAATTACTTGAAGATTGAGATTAGAATTTGAAGGGAAAGATGTATTAATATATTATTAATTGTGGGAAATTGAAAGAAGAAAAAAAAAGAAAAAAAAAGGAAGAACCGAACCGAAGAAGAAAGCAGGGGAGGAGAGGGCCGAGAGGCAGGGGATAAGGAGGGACTGGAGGAGGGACGAATGGACGATTGATTTTTATTTTTGTTTCATTGTTTGTTTGCTATATATATATATATATATATATATATATATATATATATATATATATATATATATATATATACATATAATATTATAATCTATTTTCTCTTGTTTTGCAAACCAAAATAATAATAATAATAATAATAAGACTTATTTTATGTATAAATATAAAATATGTGGTGTATGTTTAAATTTTTTTTGATCAAGTAAATTTTTTTGGGCCTTTATCGCTTCGAGTAAAAAAAAAATTGGGCTGCATTATATTAGGTTAGAACTGATTGGATCTACCCAAATTTTTTTTCTTTTAACGAAAACATGTAATGTTGGGTCTCCCCGGTACAGTTAGGCCTAAGACTGACGCCTCGACGGCCTTATGATGGGCCGGCCCTGGAGTGTTAATAGAGACTTAGTTGTTATATGAGTTACAAATGCTAAATAAGCGTTATACAGTTACACAAGAAAATAAGATTAAGAAAATAAATAAGGCCTAAAGATTAATAGGATGGATATGATTTATGCTTGTTAAACGTAGACTTGTATTCTTAAAATTGTTGTATAGTTTGTAAAAAATGAATAAGTAAAACAATGGTTATGATTAATACTAAACTAAAAGAAAAGGAAACTGAAAAACATAAAAGAGAAAATGAACTACCCATGCGGGTTTTTATTTTTGTTTCTTGTTTCAGAATAAGTCGGGATATCAAAATAAGTGGTGTGATAAATAATGTAAAATTCATTGAGCTATATGTAATATAAATAATATAATTGCATAAAATAGTAAAATACTGTGTGTTAATAAAAAAGGATAAAACTGTAATTATGAGTGATGTAAATAAAGTATACTAAAAATCTAGGGAACAAATCTACCACTGTACCATAATATAATGAAAAAATATATCATTTATCTGTTGCACCACACTTGTCAATTCAGAATTAGTACATCTACATCTACACCACATTTTCTTTACAAAGTAAATAATGAAAAAACAAACTTTTACCAAGCATTTTTGCTACCTCCAGATTTTATTATTTTCATTTCCCCTCCACACTTTTAAAATTAACAAACTCCCCCACCCCATTTCATAAACCACCCCACTTTGCGATATTAACTACGATTCTCCAAGAAGTCTTTTTTTCTCCTTGTATGTACAAGTATAAGTTTGGCCTGCATTCTGTTACTGTATTTCCATACGGCACTAAAAGCTACATTGATATGTTCTGCATATTATCGGGATTTTCGATCGGTTTTTTTTCTCCGTCATATCGGGGTCAGGGGAGCAGGGTTCAGATCGGAGAAGGGGGGGTCAGTAGTGGCGGATGTACCTTGTATGTAATGGGGTCCGCGGACCCGTTAAAACAATTATAACTCTACATTTTGCCTATAGAAAAATATTTCGGACCCCGTAATATTTCGAGTTTACTTTGAAAAATAACTACGGACCCCGCTCAATAAAATTTCTGGATCCGCCTCTGGGGGGACATGGTTCAGATCAAGGGAGGGGAGGGGGGCGGCGTTCAGATTGCAGGGCGGGGGTGAATTTCATATCAGGGGAGGGGGTGCAGGGGGCGGTTGGTTTCAGGTGTGGATTATGGTTTCAAGGAGATGGAGAATGTTAGTGGGAGATGACATGGTTTTGTTTTCTCGAAAACGGAAGGTTAACACACGCACCCTTAATTTGCCTCAAGCGGGACTCGAAGCCCAGTCTCTTGCCAGGTTATACCCTAATGATAACCACTAGGGCGATGTATTGTTGACAGAGATGACATGGTTTAAGGTGTAGGATGGTGGAGATGGGTGGTGGTGGGTGGAGAATAGGAGATGGATGAAGATTGATCGATTTATTATTTTGAAAGTGTTGGACTACATTTTGTTATAAAAATTGAGGTGAAAATAAAAACGTAGTGTAAATGTAGATGATGTGTTGTAAATAATGAATGAAAAATATTTAAAAGCCAATATGGTCCAAAGGAAGATTTTGTTTTTAGATGTAGTGTGAAGTATAGAGTGGTACAACAGTAGGTTTAGTATGCGGCGAATAAAGACTCCCAAAATCATATCGTCGCCGATGCCTAAACTCACTCTTTCCCTCCATTTTAATCTTAAAAAACAATGTACTAAGCACAACACAATGTGTTTATAATTTTTTTCTCTAAAAGAAAAGAAAAAGAATATTCAAAAATTCATTGTCATTTCAATATCAAGTATTAAAAAAAGGACCTGTCAGAAACTCATTAGCTGTAATATAATAATGGTAAGAAACAATAATACAATGTAATGAAAACAGCTACTTAATTGAAATATCCAAAAACCCAAAACCATCCATTTTTTCCAAGTGACTCACCACAGCTTATCCCTTCATAGCACCTGTCTAACTTTACATGATGGATAGATAATACATAAACCACCTCCAATCAAAAAAAAAAAAAAAAAAAGAAAAATAAATAAACATTTACTGTTTTAACCATTGCATAACCACCACCCCCTCCACCCTACACCTAACCCTCTCTACAAATCCCAAGTCAAAAGTCAAATTTATATCCACCTACAAACAGCAGCAGCCTTTTAAGTAGTAGCCTCCATGTATTAACCCGCGAGAAAGAACACAGGAGCATGATGATGCAGGAGACAGACATGTAGTACCGAGAATCACCACCACGTACGCTACCTTTGAGGTTGATCGGAACTGGCTACACCGGAAGTGCTAGGTCCGGCTCCGTTTTCAATAGGGGGTGAGGTGCCCCATTTTCCCTCGGATTCTAGAGGTTCGATTACATGTATTCCACCATCACTTAGTCCTAACGCAAATTGATTTGGTTCAGAAGGGTGCACCGCAATAACCAACGGATACACCCGCATACTGCAAAAAAAATAAAATGTTAAACACATACACAAAAATAGATGTTTACATAGAGCTCTGTAAGTTGTTATTATTATTATACTCACTTTGGATTGGCAGGAAGGTAAGAAGACGGATTAATCCGGCATCTCAAACGAAGGGTTGAAGCTGTAAGAACACCGACGCTCCCATCCTCAAAACTTACATAAATCGACTGGCTATCACAAGAATATGTAGCGTGTGTAATCGGCCCACTTGCTTCCCGGGGCACCCACTGTAGACGACAAGACGATCATTAAGCATAAATAAACATGTAAGAATAAGTGGATTTGGAAATACGAGAAATGAAAACACGATGGCAACCTGCTTAAGACATTCCAATTTAGGTGCTTCATATATAGCTATCTGAGTCTCATGGACTGCCAACAAATGTCTCTGATCCTGATGAAACTGAACGCGCGTATCAGCAAGGGGGGCAGCAGCCCGTCCAGATGGAATCTGTAAATATTTACTTGTCTGCTTTTCCCATGCATCAGTACTCCACACACATAGCTGCATAATAATCAGGAGAGCCGTAACTTAGCCAAAAGGGAAAGACCGAACGCAAAAAATATGTGTTTCAAAGGGCTTATTAAAGGAGGATGCAAGATCTACAGACAGCATTTACCTGTGAATCGGCTCCTGTAGATACGAGGACATTAAGAGCATTAGAAAAGGCAAGACCTGTTATTCTTTTCTGATGACCTCTAAGCTTGGTTTTGACCTGCACACGAGTCAGTTTAAAGATTTTACATACTTCATTCAAGAGTTTTCAAAAAATCTAGGGTTACTACAGGCGCATGAGATATAAAAAATAGTGAAGAACTCGGGAATAACCTCATCAACCCGAACATTGTATATCTGGATAGAGGAATCCTCCATCCCTATGGCAATGATGTTGTTATCTTGAGGATGGAATGCCAAAAACGTCGCGGCAGGTGGAGGCGGCATGAAGGTCGTCATTGTCTGAACTTTCAAAAAAGCAGAATCATACACGACAGCATAACACAGAATTCAATTCAAACAAAGATATAACAAAATGAGTCACATACCCTGAAAGTCATCATGTTAAACAAAGAGATTTTCCCTCCAGAAGCTGACATAACATAAGAATCATTCTTTGATAAAGCAAAACAGGGTACAGCATCTTCGGGATTTGTGTCACTGATATCATTAGTCATCAAAATCCCACTGGGAGGCTGCCACAGCTGTGGCACAATACTTGCAGTCGCCTAAGAGGAATAACGGTAAGAATACTATCAGCTGATAATTATAACAGAGTATAAAAGAAAAATACCATCTAAAAACAAAAATAGAACCTTTGAATTAGGGTTTCGATCATGTCGTGGCCATTTCCAGAGTTTATGCACAGCATTCGCAGCTAATGCCAATATTGCAAGTCCAGAATTTGTGTATATCAACCGTGAAATCTAAAATTGTAAGCAAAAATACCAGCAAAGTTTAATAAAGAATTAACATGCTAAACTACTAGAATCAGATCTCAGTCTAGCATTATTAATCGTATCAAGTATTCTGCAGCAGAAAACGTGAACGGGCATGTGTGTGTGTGTGAGAGAGAGAGAAAAAGAAGGAGAAAGGGAGAGACTGTAAAAGGGGTCATACTCTCATAGCTGTCAAACTATCCGGCAGCCTCAATGAGCGACACTGTGATGGTTCAGTTATCTCTGTAAGTTTCCATATTCTAGACTTGTCTCCAGATTCCTCAGGAATTCTTGGCTTTACATCCGCCATACTTCGATTATCACCATTCTACATGTCATGAAAGCAAAAGAAAACTCACGTCATACCATGTATTTTCCATCTCATTAACAAAACCAGTCCAACTTCATACCCCAAATTATTATTGATATTATTATTATTCTCATGGGGCGGGGTTAAACAGGGGGGTAACATACAGTTGATACCATAGCTGCAATCGGGGGAACTCGGTCCACAATGCCGGAACCAACAGTTGAACTACCGGCACCAAATGTTCCTAATGGAGGTGCCTGTATACCAATAATTATATAAAAAATCCAGCTTTTAGTAGTTCTATTGACAAGAAAAAAGGACAGAAGAGGCAAGAAATTCATTAACCTTCACAAGAGACGCAGAGCCAACTCTAGAAACATCAAATTGGCGATTCTCCATAGTTCGAAGTAGTCTCAAACCATCTTGATTTGCTAAAATTTTAATTCCATTTTCATTAGTCGATACAGCCAACAATATCCCTTCCTTATTAAAACGAATGCAAGGAGAAGCCTGAACATCAAACAAATTACATCAGAAAGCTTTCACAAAGAAAAAATGCAGAAGGTTTGTGTAAGAACAGAGTGAAAGTACCGGTAGCCCTCCATCTGCATCGATGGTGGTCAACATGTTAACATTATCCATGTCCCAGAATTTAATGATGAATTCATCGCGGCAGCCAGAAAGCGGTTCTTCGTGGTATCGAACTGCACAATTCCAGCAGCTCGCTTCCCTAGACCATTATATGTGCGTTTAACTGCTCCTTCACTTTCATTCCATTCCACAAGATACGATTCCCCTTCTTTGTTAGTCCCACAAGAGAACAGTCTGTAGTTTGTTACTAAAGATTAGCCCATTACAAACCAGACATAACGTTTAATTATCAAAATTTAACAGAAATACCCATCAACCTTGTTCCATCAGCACTGTATGACATAGTCGTGGATGAATGACCAGGTGCATCATAGTCTACTCTAGAACCCACATTATCATACAACCAAGCCTTTATTTTGCCATCAGTTGCAGTTGAAAAAAAGATGAACTGTATTACAAGAAGATAAGAGAATGTTGATGACAACAAAAACCCAAAAAAAACAAGGCAGAAAGCAACTCAAGCAAGTTCTTGAAAGTACTTGATTTACTCTCTCTCTCTAGTAAAACAAGTGTGTAAAAGATTCAACAACCAACACATTAAATAACAGGGGTGCATTGTTTTACTCTCTCTCTCTAGTATGCACAATGTAGTAGGTTCAAAGAGCACAAAAGAGTAAACAGAGGGTTGGTTGGCAACAAAAGATTCTCTCCTTTTCAAATTTGCTTTCTGGAGGCAAAAGGGCAGGGGATAAATCGGACATAGGTCAGAGCAATGTTTGGTGCATTTCAAGTTAAACTTGCTCTTAATTCTGCTATATATCACTCACGGCCATACAAAGAGAACGGTTGAAATGAAATAAAAACTCAAAAAAAAAAAAAGGCAGGACTTCATCAGCACCTGAATATTCTCCTTATGATGCGGGCACACAGAGTATACAGGTGCTTCATGACCCTCAAATGTGTATTGCTTTGTTCCAGTTACAGCATCCCATACCTGTCAGAACAGAAGTAAAACTTCAATGGACATGGCCTTCGAAGTGTCAAAAGATACAGAAAGATATAATCAATAAATAAACCTTGATTAGTCTGTCCTCTCCATGAGTGACTATACAAAGTTGTTTGTTTGGATAAGAGAATGCAAGATCATTGACACTACCAGCATGTGCTTCAATCTGCCAGACAGAATCAAACAAATCTCATTCATGGTTACAAAGGACATATCACAGCATAAACTGAATGAATAGCGTATAAATATAGTGACTTATATTTACAGAACATGCCAGTGTCCACTCAGGTATGATAGAAGAAGACTGACTAATCCAGACAAATGCATACCTCAAGATGGTTTCTCAGGTCATCACCACCATGGTAGGAGTATATGTGCACAATGTGCTTTGAGTATGCGACCCTGAATCAACAAAGACAATTTCTGATTACCATCTGAAGATTGTATAACCCGTGAGTAAGAAATTTCAGTACATTTTCTTACAAAGAAAAAAAGGATGAATATGAAACAATAAATCTGTACTTCTACACACTTAAGCGTCAACAAGTCCACGAGTGACGTACCAAATAAAGTACCATCAGGACTCCAAATTACGCGGTTAATAGGCGCAGAGTATAGTCACTTGCCAGGGATGTCTAAGACAACAAAAATCAAAGCGAAAAGTTAGCCACTTAAAAGACTAAACAAGGATATAATAGATGGATTTGTCCAATAATACCCAATAGAACCAAGAACCAGAAACAGACCTGCAAGGCCATTGAACACGCTGAAAGATCCCACACCTTGAAACTTTTATGAGCAAGCCTCTCTCGGCTACCTAATTCCCAGACCATAATCTCTCCTGTATTTGTTCCGACTGAATTCGAGACAAAAACAAACAATTAATTAAGGTACTGCATATAATTCAACTTAGCACTCAAAGCCCTTTAACTGATAAATTGCTAACTGAAAATTATCAGGAAAGTGAGAAATACCAAGGAGCAAGATCTGTTGCACGGGATGGAAATCCATGCTCTTAACTGCTGAACCCTGACTTAAACTCATGACCATAGCCTTTGGCAAATCATCTGATGAATATGAAGTCTGTCCATGACTCTGACCATGGTATCCAACCGGCAAGATGTTGACTGGTATATTATTTGTCTGTAACATGAGCGAGTTGTAAGTTAAGTTGGCACAGCTTAGAGACGCACACAGATTGAATGTCTACCTAGGTGTGTGTGAGAGTGGAGGGGGAGGGGAAAGAGGGGCGGGGATGAAGCCAAAGAGCATAGGATGGCAGTTTCATACTTCATCTGATAGTCCAAATGGTCTGGTTCTCTTCGGCACATGCTCAGAGTCAGCAGTTTGATAATCCAAAGCTGGGTTATTGGTAGGAGTCAGTGGCCGCTTCAACAAACCCGCTGCAAAATTAAGTTTGTATAATGAACTAAAAAATATTACTCGCCACCAGCCCGGATTAACCCTATATGAAGAGGTCATTCATCTCCAACAATCTTACCAAACAAGATCTTCCCCACTACATTCTTCATCAATGAGTGAAACTGTCCTATCAATCATACAAACGCTTGTTTCGATACTAGAAATCAATTCAGAAAAAAACTAAGATACCTGGGTTATTTGCTGGATTAAAACCGATCGGCCCTGCAGAAGCAGAAGGGTGAGGAACTGGAGCTGGATTAGCCATCCATCCAGCAAGAGAGGTGGGCAAGGCAGCTGGTGCTGGCTGAAATGGCTTAAGAGATGGAAAAAAAATAGACGTAATCACCAAATCTGTAAAAATCCAAAATGCACAACATACGAATTGATTTAAATTTTCCAACTACTTACACCATGAGCTCCCAGTGGTGGGAAACCACCTGGTCCTGGTTTAGGAACAGATGCCAATAGCGGATTAGTCACAGGAGATGGGGCTCGTGCACCATTTGGCTGTGATGGCCCACAAGAATGGTCCACAAACAGGGTCTTTATATCAGGATTCGGCTTCGGATTCTTACAAAGCTGATGCTGCCAATTCAAACTGCAACAATCCCACACTGAGTTTTATATATATATATATATATATATATACCAGACACAAACTTCAACCTTGTAGCAAATGAGAAGCAAACCTCTGATTGATTAACGTCCGCAGCCTTGAATTTTTCAAGCTAGGAAAAGTAAGCTTATCACGGAACAAGGGATTTGCTTCAATCAACTTCTTGAGTTCACCAAGCATTATACTACGAGCTGACTTGGTATCACCATACTTGGACAATTGTTCATTGTCTCTGCCATATAGAGTTCTTGCGTCACAACCAATAAATTCATAGACAGATTGAAATAAGCAAATAAAACCAACTGTAGAAAACCACTTTTTACCTAAAGTTCTCGAGTGTTAGAAGCTGCGTTATTTCTTTAAAAGATCTTCATTAAAAGCTGAAAAAACTTTCAGGTCCTTCACGAGAATGTCAACAGCTTTAGCACGATCCTTCCTACATTGAGGAAAAGAGGTCATGAATCAGATTATGCCCTTAAAGTAATCAACTGAAGTGGTAAAGAATCAGACAAACGCTAGCAGAATCATATCACACTAAACACCAACACAAGGCATGATAATTAAAAGAAGAAGAAGAATTGTAAGAACAAACCTGTCAAGTGCTTCTAAGTATTTCTGCTTTCAGTATCTCAAAAATATTTTCATAGAATATCTGTTATCATCCACCTTTGTGAATCCAGAAAGATACTTCTCAACATCCTCCCATTCCCCGTTTGTCACCATTTCTTCAAAATACCTCATGTTAAAGTAAAATCCAGACTCCTGCTCCAACCTTCACAGCGTAAACCAAGCAATCGTTAAGTTAACAATCCAAATAGCTGCAACTAATTTCAATTTCTTTCACCTCACGCATAAGAAAATAATTACTGTAGTGTGCTTTCACTATACTCACAGAAATCTAAATCAATAATCACTGATTCAAATTAATGATGTATTCCAGATATTTCAAAACACTACTGGATAAATATTCGACATAGTTCATCACAGAAGGTACAACTGTCAATACACGATCCACCACCGGCCATTCAATTCCAATTCCAATTCCATGGCATTCACTTGCATCTTTAATCACCAAAACAGCATAAAACGGTCCAACAACATAACTAAAAATAAATTTGAAAAAAATAAAAAATAAAAAAAAGAGAAAATAAGGAAAAGATATAAAAATAAAAATAAAAACTTTAACATTGAACCGTACCTGTGCACAGAGTCCTTGAATTTCTCTTCCTCCAGAAATTGAAGTATCAAGAACACCAACTCCTACTCAGGGACATGACATTTTTTTTTAGCTTTCCCTCACTCACCAAACCTGCAAAAGACACATAAATTAATTTTAAAAACCTACAAAATCATCAAATCTAAAAACCCCCAAAATTTCAAAAAAAGTGGATGTTCTGAAAAACATTCTCGTTTTTTTAAAAGGTGGAAAACAAAGTCCGTAGCTTTCAGATCAATTGATGTACACAAAAATCTCCAAAAATTCTCTATCTACCACTTTCCGACAAACCCAAATTAGATACAAATACACATATATGTATACATGGAATTTTCACATAAATATATATTAGAAATCTGTGCCTGCATGTACCTTCGAATGAATGAACGGAAGACAGAAATAGATCTGAGGGTTTTGTACCCCACAACTTTCTCTCTCTACCAAGAAATCTGAACTTTCTCTCACACTAGAAAAGAAACAAGGAAAAAAAAAAAAAAAGAAAGAAAGGGAGGGTTTTTATATTTGAGGAATTTGAGGAGAGAGAATCGTAGATGTGAAATAGCCAAATGAAGTGGTCGTGCATCAGTCATCAGACAAAAATATATATATAAGTGCTCATGAGGTGATGATAAGCCGTTGGGCACAGATCATAGCCCCACCGATAAGTTGTTTAACTATAAGTTGATAAGTTAATCTGCTTATGAAGTCAATTTGATAAATAAAATGGCTTATAGATACCGAACACGACTAATATTGGGCTGGATTTTCGGGGTTTTCGACGAGAGCTAGGCGAACCGGCTGAGGAAGTGGTCAAACCCTTACAGTTATTATAATTAATGATGATATTCTAATTGTTGAATTAAGGAGACGGCATTATTATTATTATGCTAATAAAGTGTCTTTCATCCGTTAATAATAAGCGGAGGCGATTGATAAAATATTTTGTTCCATTTTATGTGAAGCGATCTGATTTTCAATGCAGTATTTATTGTGTTTTCTTGATTTCTGCTTATTTATTACATTAGGAGATATAAAAAAGAAGGTCGTATTAATTATATCCAAGGACATTCTAGTCTTTTAATTATAAAAATTAATGCATTAACTCACCTTCTTAATATGTGTGATTTTGACAACTGCCTCAAATAAATTGGAACGGAGGGAGTATCAGACATTACCAGCGGAAATGATTTTTAAACTAGTTAAAACAAAAAAAATAACGGAGAAAAAAACAAGAGGAAATAATAAGGTTGATTGTTTTTTTAAAAACTAATTAATGTTATAAAACTTTTTTTTTTTTTTTTGAGCGGAATGTTATAAAACTAAAAAAATAAGAGAGAAATAACAAGAAGAAATACATAGTAGAGAAAATTAAATAAGGAAAATTGATTGTATTATTCAATAGTAAAAGATGTATTTATGGTAGGTATACCAATGTAAACACAATAATTTAAATTAATCCAAAATCTCCGTAAATCAATCAGAATAATTAATAATCCATTAATGATATTGTTACATAATAATTAATATTTTTTCAAAGAAAAAAACAATTAATATGTATACACAAAAATGATTTAACGGTGCCAATATGTTCTATGATTAAAAATAGGAAATTAAAAGATGTGTGTCACGATCCTCAAAAGGATTGGGTTCGAGTTAGGAGTGCAAACGATCCGAATCGAATCAAAAAACTTGTTATCAAGTCGATCAAACTTACTGTCATGCAAGAACTAAAATGCTCGAGAAAGAAATAAAATGCTCGAGCTCGGCTCGTATTAGTTTTATCAATACTCGAGTTCGGTTCAATTATGCTCGTGAAAAATTTCAAGCACTTTCGAATTCAAACTCGAGCTCGTGAAGCTCATTAAATAAATATCAGTAAAATATTTTCTTTTGTTTGCAGATACGAAAGATTTCACACACGCACACTAATAATGCCCTAACATGGGTGAACACAGTCACCTGCGCCAGAGTATAGCGCAATAGTAGTTGGTAGATGTCTTCGAAAGAGTACAAATATCAGTAAAATCAAAAAATACATTTTTTCAACTTTTATTTATATTTTACATATATTTAAAAAATTATATATATTAAATAAAAACATTAAAAAGCTCAATAATGCTCTTGAGCTTTCGTTTCAAGCTTCAAGTTGCTCGAGTTCAGCACGTTTTCTTTAATAAACTGGTCGAGTTCCGCTCGAGTTCGATAAATTTTTATATAAGCGAGTTTTTTTCAAGTCGAGCACCGAACTGCTTGTGAACAACTCAACTATTTACAATCCCACTTGAAACAAAGCGTATGTCAATTATGTATTTGTCCAACGTTTCTTGTAAAAAATAAAAAAAAAAAAAAAAAAAATTAAAAAAAATTAAAAAAAAATAAAAAAGAAAGAAGTATGTCGGTTGGATGATTCCTCATAGGTTTATATTACTTACTATCTTTGTCTCAAAATATAAGTCATCCTAGAAGTTTTCACACTTATTAAGGAAGTGGTTGAATATCATAAATTTGAAGGTAAATGTCTAAAATAACACTTGACTATTATTAATGCAATACACCCTTCGTCCCAAAATATAAGTCACTTTGGGTGTATTCACATAGATTAAAAAAGTGGTTGAATGTCATAAAATTTAAAAAGAAATGCCTAAAATGTCCTTTGACTAACATTAATGAAATGGTTATAAAGTATTGAAAAGTAGTCGGATTGTTAATAAATAAGGGGTAAGATAGAGAGAAGAGTAATAAATGTTTCATTGGTAACGTAGAATGACTTATATTCTGGGACAAACAAAAAGAGGTAGAGTGACTTATATTCTGAGACGGATGGAGTGGTTGTTATGTAATGAAAAGTTGTTGGATTCATAGTAAATTTGGGGTAAGATAGATAAATGGGCAATAAATGTTGCATTGGTAATGTAGAAAGATTTATATTGTGGGACAAATCTAAAAATGAATGATGACTTATATTTTGGGACGGATGTAGTATTTTTCACTAAAATAAATTTTTTATAGATTTTTGTAGAGAAGGTTAAGATGACACCTGATTAATAAGGACAAAATTAAAGTAGTGTTTCAATAATACGCTTATTTTAATTCTCCTATTTTAATTAATACTGTTGCTTGTCTTCTTCTTTTTTGAATTTTCACGATTGGTGGTTACAATCAAGCTTCATATATATATATATATATATATATATATATATATATATATATATATATATATATATATATATCCTTAATTAATGCGGTTCATTAATGCGATGTATATTCAGTTACAACTGCAAGCAAATAATGTGGTCTTGTTTAAAAGTTATAATGTTGATTAATGAAGATTTGGTAACATTTTTCATTTACATCTATCAGAATCATTCGGATACTTTTCTCATTCGACTGTGCTCGCCATTTATGTTCGATTTCATAAACTTTGATTGAATTAACAATAACATATGAAATAACAATGCAATAAGAAAGATCATTATCATAAGGTAACAATTACAAGTGAAGTAACAACAATATAAATCAAGAATTAACAATGTAATAAGAAGAATCATTTCCAATATAAAGTAACAATTACAAGTGAAATAACAGTAACACGTGAATTAACAATGCAATATGAAGTGTCATTTCCAACATATAGTAACAATTACGAGTGAAGTAACGGTAATAAATGAAGTAACAATGCAATAAAAAGCATCATTTCTAACATATAGTAACAATTACGAGTGAAGTGACAGTAGCACATGAAGTAACAATGCAATAAGAATGACCATTTTCAACATACAGTAACAACTACAAGTGAAGTAACAGCGGGTAGTAAAATGTTTATCAAGCTTCAAGGGAATGTGAGAAGCATTTTAGCATAGATTGACACCGAATTTATTTTGTTTTGAAACAACTTTTTTTTATTGTATTTTGATGTTTTTTTAAGAAAAAAATTGGATATACCGTTTCGGGAAGATTGACACTCAACAATTACTCCACCTTTGATGGTCGTTGTTGGATCGATGCGTAGACACACTCTAGAGGGGGTGAATAGAATGTGTGGTAAATTGACTTTTTAAAACTTTTACAACATTTAGAAAAATATTGCCCGCAGTTTATTAAATCATAGTTTAGCAATACAGTTAATCATACTTAATCAAAATTGGAAGTATAATTTATCTTAGTTGAAGTGATTAACTAAAATACCTAGTCAAGTTTCACAGCAGTTTGATTAAACACTTATGAACACAGAATTAACCTGACTTAGGTGAGTTTATATAGAAATAACAAGAGGAAATACAAAGTAGAGAAAATAAGGAAAATTGATTGTATTATTTCAATAGTAAAAGATGTATTTATTTATTTATGGTATATATTACAATGTAAACACAATAATTTGAATTAATCCAAAATCTAGGTAAATCAATCAGAATAATAAATAATCCATCAATTGTATTATTACATACTCCCTCCGTTCCTTATTATCAGTCGTATTTGGGAAAAACAGACAGATTAAGAAAAATGAGTAGTTGCATTGACTTTCATTATAAAATACTAAAAAAAATCTTGACAAGTGTAGTGGTGTATTGAATATAAAAGATTTATTGGTTGAATGAGCCTAGAAGTTGAAAAGTAATATTGAAAAGCGGAAAGAGTATTAAAATGTGTATTGAAAATGTAACTACGACAGATAAAAATGAATTTTGATTTTGGCAACTGCGATAGTTAAATAGGAACAGAGAGTAACAATTAATATGTATACACAAAAATGATTTAACGGTGCCAATAAAAATAGGAAATTAAAAGATATGTCCCACGATCCTAAAAAGGATTGGGTTCGAGTTAGGGGTGCAAACGATCCGAATGGAATCAAAAAACTTGTTATCGAGTCGATCAAACTTACTGTCGTGCTAGAACTCGCCTCGAGATCACTCGAGCAAAAAATAAAATGCTCGAGCTCGGCTCGGATTATTTTTAGCAATGCTCGAGTTTGGTTCGATTGTGCTCGTGAAAAATCTCAAGCACTTCCGAATTCAAACTCGAGCTCATGCAGCTCGTTAAAATAAATATCGGTAAAATGAAAAAAAATACTTTTTTTCATCTTTTATTTATATTTAATATATATTTAAAAATTATATATATTAAATAATAACATTAAAAAGCTCAGTAATGCTCGTGAGCTTTCGTTTCAAGCTTCAAGATGCTCGAGTTCATCTCATTTTCTTTAATAAACAGCTCGAGTTCCGCACGAGTTCGATAAACTTTTATATGAGCTTTTTTCACACAAGGCAGACACCGCTAGCACTTCAGATTAGTGTGTCCTTGTAACCAGCATTTGTTAGGGTCTTGATCACACAGACTTATCAGTCAACAGAGATTCACACACAACAATATCAACAACACGCATACCAGAATCCTAGACACAGACTTATGTCAAAGTGCGAAACAAAGACTCAAAGTCTTTGATTCAATTTAGACTCAAAGCACAGACAGTAAACCCCACTAGGCAGTCTTGACTTGTTACTTCAAACCGGTCAAACTGCTGTCTACTACTCTGATCAACTTAGGATCAGCCACCAAGATCAATGTTCACACAATGAACAAACTCAGACAACCACATGCAAGAGAGTATCCTTAGACTACTGAAATGTATAAACTAACCAGTAGTCTTAGGATACTCTCGGATGTAAACTTAGGATACTCTCTTTGATGTAATTAAAGTGCACAAATGCATTTGACATTGTATCACTTAATTTATTATAGTTATAACGCTATGCATGTTGATATTTAAGTATTAGCTATGTAATTTAATTGTTGTTATTATACTGCTAGACTTAATATTGTATGTTCATATCTTTGAAATTGAATCATTTTTTCCGAGCTGCTCGAGTTCAAGTTCAAGTTCGAGTTCGAAAGTGCTCAAATTTTATCGAGCATAATCAAGTCGAACTCGAGCATTATTAATGTGTTATTGAACTGATCTCGAGCATTTTTTTTTCATGCTCGATCGAACTCGAGCATCACTGTTTTATGAAGGTTGCTCGACTCGATAAGTAAATACTCGATTCGGATCAGATCGAATCGTTTACACCCCTAAGATTGTGTATACATAATCACAGTTGAATTAATCAATTTCCATTTCAATTTTTTTTTTACTGGTGTCTATAAAAAACAATAACAGAAATACAAAAGATTAATATAATAATATTATATAAATTGTACAGGAGATCCTGATAGAGTTCAGAAACTAAATAGAGATGTTTTAAAAACATTCACATAGGAATGCTTTTAAGGAGATAAAAGCAAACCAATGGGACATACTAAACCTAAGCAAATATCTGCTGACAAGACAAATAAAATATGGTTTTTATTATTAATATTCAAACAACAAATACTTACAATAATACATATATCCAAAAAGTATGGCAGGGTAAGGTTATCAGAAAAACTATTAATAGTAGTAGGATATAAGCAGTAGAAAAGAGAGAGAGACAGTGTTTACAGTACATCGTCGTCTTGTTGTGGGTAGAAGACAGAAGCATCTTCAACAGGAAGAGAGGGAGGAGTACCAGGAGGTATACAAGCAGCTCCGTTTTCACCAGCACAAATACAAAGAGCCTCCGCATCCCGAAGAGTGGAATCCAGGTCGATGTGACCGCTCAACTCGTTGATAAATTTCAGAAGCGTATCGAAATCCATCTGTTCTCCCATTATCTTGCTTCTACATCTTTTCAGTATCGCTACACATATGTACAAGTGCAGATGCTCACTCAAATAATGAGTCCAAAGTACCTCCCATAACCTCATCGTACTTGCGTACTCCAATTCCCTGTTGTTGTTGTTGTTGTTGTCATAATACATTTAGAAAACTCCATTTGGACACCAACCCACCAGCAATTGTTGTTAATTATTAATAGGGACATTATATACATACCTCTTAAATTGAATAAGAATCCAGCGAAAGCAGAAGAAATAATTTAAGCAGTCCTTCTGCTCAAAATAACTATGCATTGGGCTGTCTAGCAACTCAACCAACTGCAATAATACATTCAAAGAAGCTGCTTTTACATATACGTCCAAGTCAATCTCCAAACTTGCTAGCATTGCGCGCAAACATTAAAATACACACATATTAACAACTGCCTAATTTGCAAAATATGTGTAGAAGCAAAATTCTATTCTATATTGGACCGTTCCCAGACGAAAAATGCTTTCATAAGAAAATTGGGGGGTGATTCAAATTTTTGTGGTGGAAAAAAAGGGGGGCTTAACGGGAAAGGTAATTACCCTCAAAAAAAAAAAAAACGGGAAAGGTAAAGATTTCAGCTTTTAGCATGGAGGAGGAGAGACCGGGTGTCCAGTTAAAAATGAAAAGGTTTTTACCCTACACTTTCTAGTCGGTGCATTGCATTCTCAAGACCCTACAAAAAATCTGCTATTCCTTCTTTCGAAAAATCCACTCTGTTTTCTCCCTCTCTCCCCCCATCCTCTCTCTCATTAGTCCTCTAGTTAGAGAAGAAAGCTGAAATATAGCGAATTTGCACTTCCACTATATTTTCTATTTCAGAACATATTTCCAAGCAAGAACAAAATGAACAAGGGCCCAAGAAAATACTTAAGGGAGGTACAGGCACGCAAAAAAGAGGACCTTTGATATTGCAAAAAGTTTGAGTGCATCCCATTTTGATCACGATTAAAGTTTGGGCCAAGACGCTCCATCAATGCAACGAAGCACCAGAATGATTCTGATTCATCTCTCATTACATACAATATTGGAGAAAGGAGATCACTCATGCCCTGTAAACAGAAAGAGAACAAAAGCCTTGAGCAAGTAACAGAAGCCTTGAACAAAAGCCTTGAGCAAGTAACAGAGGACTAGGGAACTCCAGTCTAAATACAAATGTTCATGAAGATATATTCCTCTGTATTTTGCATTTATATTCTCAAATAATGTGTATTTCCATAATTTACATTTTCTAAGTTTTGTTCACCTGATAAACAGTGAATATATTCGTTCCAGTTGATACAATCCTCATGAGTGCCTAAATTTCCAACGTGACTAATGGGGGCACATTAAGACAGGATGTCATTTGAATTCATAAATGGAATGGTCTTACATAAACAGATGTAAATAAAAATGAATTTTTTCAGCGAATATCCATTTCTTTTGAACTTGCCCATTATAAGTTCTTTAGCAGAAAACTATAAAAAGATCTATAGATCATTTAAACAGCAGCAATCCTTCTCACATTGATCTACATGTTGACAGTTAAATCATAAGTCGGCAGTAATGTGAGAGATGCAAAATATGAATGTAAGGCTGCACCCAGGAAATAACTTGTAAGATTTCCCTACCTGACAATATCCAAGATCAAAGTTATAGAAAGAGTAAGTGAGTAATATATCATGTAAAAGCTTCACATTAGGATTGTCATCTCCATCATAGAATCCCAGCGATCTGTCTGTCCTCACCTACAAACGAAAAGGATGTCACAATCAGCCACAATGCAACCGCACCTTTGACTGATTAAATATAAATACATCATAATGCATACCACATCTTTCTCAATAAGACCCTTTCTCTCCCTGAATTTCGTAAATCTTCGTGCTTGTTCTGGGGAGATGCTCTGCTCAGTATAATGGTATGAAAGCATTAAAAATAATGAATATCGGAGATTCTCTGAATAAGCAGGAATTATGTTTTTTCTAGGTAAACTTTGAAATATCAATGCAAAAGAAAGTGGACTCAGCCAACTTGTCAATTCAACTCAAGTCCTATATAATTAGTCATCAGGATTGTTATCCAACTAAGATCTTTAAATTGCATTATAATATCCTAAATATTTCTTGCAGGTCAAGTCCTACATAAAGTAGAAGCTTTTGCAGACCAAGATCATGGGTTTGTGTCAAATAAATAACCTCTTATAGAATTGTCGGATATTATAAAATTGGCCTGACACTACGACCAACTACATAACACCCTAATAGTTGGATATTGACAGGGATAGGGATAGGGAAGTGGAAGAATCAAGTGTTATTTGGGCCATTACTCAATCACAATTGCCACATTGACCTGGTAACCTCTCTCTTTAGTGTCTCCATCCCATTGATGACTAGGATGATAAATAATCAGTCATTAATCAACATAAAACTTCGAAGGCAACAAACAATAGGTCATATTGCCCAACTCTTCTATGGATAGACAGTAAAAAAAAAAAGATTTGATGCGCAATGCTACCAAAAATCATGATTTCGATGTGACAAAATAAAACATAGGCATTATCGCAATTTTTTTACTTTGACTGGTTTTGTAATGAACATTGTTTAAATGTTAAACCCAACTAACAAAAATAAGGATCCCATTTCCCAGGAAAAATTGTATGGCTTCATCACTTTCTCACAACAAACCTGCCATTGGTTTTTCACACTCATATACTCAGACTTCTTGATTGATACAAGATATGCCTTCTCTGCAAATGTTGAATCATGTGCATGGTACCCCAACAGAAGCGGCCATACCTGAAACAAGGAAATGAGACATAGGGAACAAAATGCAGTTAGCACAATTGTCATTTAATTACAAGTTCCTATAGTTATGAAAAAGCTCTCTATTATTACCTCCTTCCTCAAACCATGGTCCACTCCACCATAAAAAATTCGCTTCTTCAATGCTTCTGAGTCCATCACTCGACCTTCAGAATCCAAGAAAGTGGCCCACTGTGAGAATACTAGAAGAGTTAGATCCATAACCTAAATTTCATTTAGACTTTCCAAAACAAAATTGCTGTTGGTATGGAAATAGCTGAACATGCAGAAAGCAATCAAGCACATGATCAAAAAATATGCTACACCTTAGCAACCCTGTGTAACAAGAGACAGGATAATACAAGTTATTTGAGTAATGGAAAGACCATAATCTGAGGAAATCCAAAACTTTTTTTGTGTCTATTAACTTAATAAGGAATGAAGTATCTTTTATCTTGATCATATATGGCATTCCAGAACAAAATCACCTGGAAGGCTGACACATAAACAAAGTCTTTCTAGAAAAAGTCGTCCTCTTATTCATACATTCTACGACCATTATCATTATATGTTTTTCAATATTAATGAGCACGCATTCTTCTGCATATCCTTATAATTAACAAGCATCACGATCTGACCCTGATCAGGGGACTTAGGCATCCTCCAACAAGCATCACTAGTTTTACGGCCTAAAGAATACTTCAACTGGCATCATTACAAATAAAGGTAGCCAGATGACGCCTCTTATTTCCTTTGTCAAGCCTTTGGTGAGTAACAACTAGGCTCAAATCCGACCAAGTAAGCAAGTAATAAGAAATCCAAGAGATCATTAAGATGAAAGTAACGTAACCATACGATCCGAACATTTTTTTTCTGACCAAAGTCACATCGACATTTTTAAAATTTAAATCTCTATGCCAAGTATTTCTTCTAAAGAAACAATTCATGCCAAAATGAATATGCAAAAGCAAAACAATTAACAGAAGGATAAGGTTAACTTACGAAGTCCCATTATGTAACTGAAGAAAAAAAAGAGACCATGACAGATTTTATGACACAACCGCCGTAAGTGAGTGGTCTAAAATGGAAGGTTAAGATGATAACCAACTCACCCTACATACCTCTGGATGAGATAGAGAGAGAGAGTTAAGTTGGTCATCTTTTATCTATCCACTTCGCATAGACCCTTACCACAATGACCGTGCCATAAATATATAATCCACAATTTCCATAAGCTAATCAGTAGCGTGCTTAATGTTCCAAAGAACTGAAGTGGATAATTCAAATCAAAATGCAATCAACTCAGAGCCAGTACAAAAAAACTCAACCATGGTTACAATTAATCAATGAGGACGAAACTTATTGGTAAAGAGAAACAAGATACGCAAACCTTACTGCGTAATTTACAAAATATTTGTCACCCCAGCAATTTGAAAAATAAACTTAACCAAGGATCACAATTCAAGACTGGATAAGTCATGACATGTAAGCATCAAAAAGAGAAAAGAAATATTATCTGAGGCAAACAAATGCAATACTGTAAAGTTTGATGGATGTCTTAAAGAAACACAATTATTAAAAGCGGGCGGAACCTTACTTCTTCAGGTCCTAGAGGAGGTTGCCGAGGTTTTCCCCAAACAAGAGACAATTTATCAAACTGTCAAAACAATAATGTCCTCGTTAAATCATGAAAGACAAAGAGATATTATTTCTGGACTTGGAAACAAAGACATTCAGAACCAATAAGTAACAAAAATATAACAGGATAACACAACATTAAGATTGTTTAGGAACTAGGAAGCCATTCAATATTGGATTCAAACAATTTCCTGTCATGTACTTCAGTTGAAGTTTCTCCCCGTTTCCAAACTTTATAGTAAAGTATAATCATAAAAATAAAAAAACTACAAAATTTCTTAAATCATGGAAAAATGGAATTAATGCAGAGATTCAATTAAGACTGAAAAGGGACAAATACTGAAATGAAAATAGAAAGCCCAATAACCATGAAATGTTGTTCAAATGTGACAAAAGTATGTCAAGCAATGATGACAATCGTTTTCGCATGAAGCCACAGTAATGTTGCTGAAGGGGTTCGTATATACAAGAGTGTGAATTCAACCCAGGTACCATTCCTAGGTATATTCAATGATTGTCAGGCCATCAGTGTAATAAGGAAATTATTTTGTTTCTGTAAATCAGATGAAAGCTATCATTCATACAAGAACAAATGTACAATCATCCAGGGGTTCCTCAGAACTCGAAGCTAAAGATGCACCAATCATCCTTCTAAAAATGCAAGCCTGAAACAAGCTTTTTATTAGTGCAGAAGGTCCTATAGAGCTATGTCATTGGGATACAATCCCCATGATGCCATTATTAGGAAGTATTCCGCATAACATTACGACTGTTTCGGGTGTCCCACCTTTGCTCAAGAGCACTTGCTTTAGTGCCTCCCTAAAACATGGTAAATCTGTAAAATAGAGATCTAACCATTGAAGATACACCAAAAACCATCTGCATCAAAATATCTAAATTTTGTGCTGATTGCCGCGCACAAAATACAGAATCTCTAATCAAATTGTGTGTTGTGGATGTTGATGCCTTACATTCTGAATATAGATTCTCTATAACGGAGAAATATAATGTTTGAGTTTGTAAAGTAGTGAATCCGTTGGAGAATGCAAGTGCTCTAAAAAATAAAAAATTACATTCCTTCAAGAGGACTATTCCCTTGTCTTGTTTTTAATTACCAATCTTTCATTCAAGGTTCTAAGCAACTAACATGTAAAGATCACCGTTTGCAACTAATGAATCTTGTAAAGTTAGCATGCAGATGTTTACTGTCAAATCACTTCCACTTTTTTGGTTGGCAAAGGTCGCCTATATCGTGGTTTGTTTCATTGACTAGAATGAATCATATCAATTCAATTGAAATTCAACGAGGACAGACTTCAAAGAGGGAAAAATAATAACCAGATAATAAAACTCCACTTCGGATTGTTTCACCAGGAGGAAACCTTCACAGACATTTTGTGTGTACCTATGCTATTTAGAGTAACAGCACATTCATGCTATTATATCACCGGAAATGTATAATTAATGCCATGCAGCACAGTAAATAAACCTTCCAGATTAGGGGAAGGACCCTTAAACTGCTAAAATTAGGTTTTAAACACCATCTATAGAATAGAGTTCCACTAGGAGAATATTTCTTTAAGCGGTTCAAATGGACCAGTTCAGAGGAGCTGCAACCGCATCATTCCATACTAAAAAAAAAACACCTGTTGCTGAGAGAGGATTTTGTGGCATATAATTTGTATGACATACTTAACTTCGACCTTTGTACCTTCTGAAAATTAAGAACTTTCTTATAGATGAATGCTTTTCAAAAATCACAGAATATTTTTGTGACGTGTTGCCTCTAAAGTCGAATTTCCTCTTCAGCCAGCAAAGGTCCAGGAATGACATAATTATTATGCGCTCAATACAATAAGGTAAAGCGCCAGTAAGATATTAAAGTTAGTCAAAAAATTTATCTTCTGAACTAATTAAGAATCTTCAGACCATATTCTTCATGATCATTAATTTAATTTTTTAATGTCGACTAATCACAGTACAAATTACTTCAGCGTACATGAGATTGTCTACTCCCATCCTCCCAATCTTTCCTATTATCTCTCATGACAAATCGTACATGCAATATCTTGAAACTGGGAGATTGGCATGGTAAAAGCGCAAAAGAGTTCTAAAGAAACCAAGGTCCTTGTTATACCTCCGTACGATCAACAAGCTCAAATATTCCAACATCGCTAGTTGCTTCTTCCATGTAACTTTCTTTTCTACATGCAATTTTCTGTTTACAAAGGACAGTCCAGCATAAGACAGTCTAGGCAGTATGAAGAAGAAATAAGCTAATTTGCCCGCATCATGCTAGGAATATTTCAAAATTTCATGCATGATAAATCATAGTGCAAGCGTCTAGTTTTAATGATGAAAACACAAATTTCAAAGAGAAATTGATAATAAATAAGGCCTACAGAACACATGGTCCGACCCTTCACTAACAAAGTATTCTAAAATTGTTCTACACACTTTACATCTCAGATACCATATCACATACCACATCAAAAGAAAAAACAAAAGACCAACAAGTTTTCATTTTATCAACATGAAATCAAGAACGGGTAGCATTAAAAATAAAAAATAAAAAATGGAAAGCATTACCTCAAGTGGATCAGGAGCTACAGGAACTTGATCAGAAACCTTCTGAGAATCATTCGATGACTGTTGGTCAGAAATATCAACTGAAGACTGCTCATGTTTCCTCTTCTCATGAGCAAGAAATCCATCCAATTGAGCTTCCCGGAAGAGTTGAGAAGTTGTTTCACGGGCAAATTTAGTCACTAAAGAAAATTTTTCCAAAACTTGAATTGACAAGTCTTTAGCAGGGTCATTACTCTTTGGCTGCATTCTTCCATTGTAAAGAACTTTTCCAGAGTTTCTCTCAAGCATGTTTTCCTCAGACCTCTCCTGATTTTCACTAGCAGGAGATTCATCATGTCCAGCGGATGAAGATGAACTATTTGCCACATAAACGGCTCTAGGAAGTTCCAATGATGACAATGTTTTCTGAAAATAACCGAAAACATAAGAGAAATGGATAAATAGACTCGTTCACTTGGATGGGAAGGTTGCCAAAGCCACTAAGTGTGAATATGGTTTGAGTGCTGTAATTGAATGGGAAAGCCCATCGCAACTATAAATCGGCAGGTTAACTGAAAAATGTTAACTAAATAAGACTGAACCTGGAGTGGATCTTCAAAATCATTCACAACAAATACATTTGCATCTTCTGCTGACCTGGAGATGCAGTACAGATATGACTTAATATATTCAGGTGGAGTAATCTTTCTGAATTTAAAGCAATTTTTTAGGGAAAGAAATCAAGGAACCCACGAGAGAAAAATATAGATGAGACACAAGATGAAACTACACCGACCTGACAAGATATGCATGCTGTTTAACAGTTGCTAGGAACTCCTTGACCCCTCCATTGTAGAAGTATAGAGGGGGAAACGCAAGTCCTGAAGAGAATTTCACTTATTTACAAACTACAACTCACTGAATAAATATAATCCCTGAAAAGACTGGCCACCGAGAAAGAAAAGCCAACATTCCCAAAACAGCATAAGACAAACAAAAAATCATTTCAGCACACATTACATAGCAAGTCTGCGATCATCAGCTATAAGCAGTAACGATTTATACTTGGATTCCAAGAAAATATCCAGAAATATCGCCTCCATTGAGTAGAACTACGTGAAACACCAGAAGTACATTATTGGTGCTTCAATTCTCTAAACATAGAAAATAATGGCAATAACACAAAAAACAGAATAGTATAGCAAATGTATCGGCATAGAGAATAAGATGGTGCACAAAGGTAGCCATATACATTGATTCAGGAGAAAGTAAGAACATATCCCTTCAGCATCACACCTAAAAAGATCCGTCAAGTAGTAGCACAATGGATGAGATAAAGCATGATAAAATCTATTTGCGAACCTGAAGATAAGACAACAATGATATACTGCCACCCGATTGGCGGAGTGTGCCTACGGATTGACTTCACATCGGAAAAAGGAACAGCCCTTATGGTATACAGAATTTTATCTGTAGCAAGACATTTATTCGAAGATACAAAGAGTTACTTAAGAAGGCAACATCGGAATTTAAATGATTACAAATGCAAATCATAAATGACCAAAATAAAATTCTAACCTTTCTCAGTCAACCTTGAACTTGAGCTGTGTCCTTTGTACGGAATCCATGTCTAGCATGAAAGAAGCACAAGGGAGGATGAATCAATAACTCTTTCAACAATATAGAGAAACAAAGAAAAATAAATCCAGATGGTAGTATACATAAGTTGTATGTGATTTAGAATGTCCGTTTCAATGGAAGTCCCAGACCTGCTAGCTGCTTACATCAAATGAACCAAGACTGAAGATAAGTAAACAATTACTTATTATGGTTATGTATTCATGGCTCTAAGTGGTAACCACATTAAACAGATGTGTTTCCTTATCATAATTTCAATTTTCAAATAACAAAAGCAATATACTCATACTGCAACAACATTGTACTTTATGAGCACTAGATAAGAATCATAAACAGAAAACAAATAATAACAATTAACACTCTCTGTTGGAGTGACACTTCTTTTTCCATTTATTGTCCTTTCCCTTCTACTGGAAGCTTTTAACTGGAGAGAGTCTTCACTTAACACGTTTGTACGCCAAGTTGCTTAAAATCGTCACACTGAACAGTTCCTCAATTTATCAAAAAAATGGATTAAAAAATAGGCTTAACACTTGTCAATAATATGTACCACACAAAAGTTTCAAGAATCAAAAATCGGTTTCAAGAATTGGAAGTCATACCATAAACAGAGAATTCCCTTGCTTGATCAGCTTCAATCTGCCACTGATCCGCTCAGAAGCGAATTGTGAGGGATGAATTGTCACGTTATCCTTTAAAAATACAACCTCTGCACTGTCAGCTTCGCTCGATGAGTCTCTAACACCACTGTCAGTTCTCATCATGCTAGCCGAACCCTAATTGAAGAACGTAAAGAAGTCACAAAATCAAAACATCCAACAATGATAAGTAACCTAACCTAATTTAAAGAGCTACAAGAGTTTAACCGCAAATAAATCATCACAGGTAATATAAATGGCTAGAATTATATGACCTAGATATAGTGATAATGAATGAATGAATGATCATACTCAAACACGATAGTGATTAGGCGGATAAATCGAAAAGGAAGGAGCAATAGTAGTGGCGCACTTGCTGCATAGATGCGGCGGCGTAATCGGCGTCGTCTGAGAGATCGTGGACTTCTGTTTCATGCATTTGCCGGCAAGTAAATCTTCTTCCGAAAGTGTATCTCCGGGGACTCCTGAGTCCTGATGATGTTTTTTTTTTGTATTTGTAAGGTAATCTGCTTGTTGTTACTTAGCCAAGAAGAAGGCGAGGTTCGGAAATGATGTCACGAAGCTGTTTGGATTGGAGGGTGAGTGTGCGCTGCGCGTTGAATGGGACGGCAATGAACTGGAAAAATGGATAAACGAAATTAATTAATTAAGATACCCCCTACAAAAAAAAAAAAAAAAACAAATTAAGTTAGTATTTAATCCTTATCTATTTGGCAATTTAGTTTGACTCGGTAATAAATCGTTACTTTAAATCTCATCTCAATTAGAATATGTGTGACTTTTATTTTATTTATATTATATATAGTCGGGTTCTATTGTCACCCCGGTTTTACAATTTTACATTATTTTTTGATTTTTTTTTCATTTTTGGCACCACACCTGTATTATTGTTTTTGTTTCCGGCACCACACTAGGAACGTTCTTTTCGATATCAACGTCAGTGGATTGACTCTTTTTAAATTGTGATACTTTTATAACGTAAACGTCGGTCCCACTGACTTTCATTTTTAAACAACAACATCATGCAAGCATCTGTTGTTCTTTAAAACCAACGTCGATGTGGCTGATGTTTCATACATTAAAAAAATTCGTGGTGTCCAAGTAATTTATTTATGATGTCAGAGATAATAGGGTGTCAATGATAAAAATACGGTGCCAATAGAAATTCTTTTATTTGTGTATACCTAAAATAAAAATTAAAAAAATCTTATCAATTTTGTAAGGTTTTTCTTAATGAGTACGGTGAGGGGAAAAAAAAAGTGTTCACAAAAAAAAAATCATCAGCATTTTTTATTACACTATCAAATATTATTTCATTATCCAAAATAAGACTATCTCTAATAATATCTCTTTATATCATTCTCTGACGATATCTAATATCCCGATTTTTTTAAAAGGGCATCCTTGTCTTTTCACGAAAAATCTGAATATTTAGTTTTGTTTTAAATGATTAAAAGAAAAAGAGAAAAGAAAAGGAAAATGATTAATTGGATTTAATTAATAAGGAATAATTAGATTTAATTGGGATTATAAAAGGAAAACTAATTCTAAATTAACCTAGTTGTTGTTTTACGTAAAATTTTCTGAGAAGTGGCGCAAGTTTTGAGAAAAATGAGAGAAGAGGCTTACGAATCTCGAAGCTAAATCGTTGCTCTTTTCAACAGACATCTCAAGAGAGAAAGGATCACCGCGAGAAGATGATCGTTTTGAAATCAACAATCCCTAAATCCGTTAACGTAAGTTTTCCCTCATCGTTCTTGATATTAGGGTTTATTCATCATCATTGTTAAGCTGCGTTTTTCTGAGTTTAAACATCGTAGTGATCGTCTTTGGATTGATCGTTTATATGTTTGGAGTTAAAGGTTAAACTTTTGACGGGTTGAAGCTTTGGATCGTTGTACCACGCAATTTAAGGTAACGTGGTGTTCTTATCGTATGACTAAGGTGTCGTAAGGTTATAGAGCAATTTGTATGTTAGTTGCATCGTTTTTAGTCTGTCAATGTTGGAGTTTGGGTTGTATTTGGGTTGGAAATCGCGTTTTGACAGTTGCAGATTTTCTGGGTAAATCCTAGGCAGACGGGCGTCTGCATAAGGGCAGACGGGCGTCTGCGGTAGCGACAGCTCAAACGAAGCGTTGGGGTATTTCGGACGGGCGTTTGAGGCCGCTTTAGATACGAGGATGTGGTGAATTTCGCGAGCGGCGCTCCTGGTTGGTGGGACGACGTCCAAGTCGACGGGCGTTGCATATAAGGGCAAGCGGGCGTTTGACCTATTTATTCTGCTTTTCATTGTTTTCATGTCACTTGGTTTCAGGCTTCATAATCATGTTTTTACCGCTTAACCTTATGTGACAAAGCCTTGAATTAGCTTTTGATGCGTTTAGTTTCGGCACCATATGGATTCCCTAAAAGGATGAAGTGTGGGACCGTCAAAAGCTTTGGATTTGCCTTGTGCTTCGATAAGCTAGGGTATATCGATATCTGTGTATGTGCTAGGTTTTGTTAGAGTACAGTGGTATTAAGAAGAGAGAGTAGATCGATAGGTGAGCCTTTTATGTGAATCAACTTAGGTGGCTAGTTAAACATCTAATCAAGCGACGTCTTTAGATTAATAATCTTAAACATCATGCAATGCTTGGTAAGGCATAGTACAATATCGCGATGTGTTCTCACGACCAGACAAAGTAGATCGCACTCCACGCCGGTCAATCGATTGGCTAGATAAAGCGCCTGGTGCATTGCTACGCCGGTTATCACACTATCGGGACTCGAGATATTCCCGGGAGCTCTAGAGGCGTGTCTCAAGTAGGTTGCACCATTGTCCTAGTACATCCTATTACTAGGCGTAGTGCCCTTGTTATTCATGATGTAACAAACTTGAGCTAAGCTAGATAACTTTGGAACATCATGTTATGCTAAGAACATAATATGATAGTTAGCTAGGGTTAATAACGGAATGAATTAATAAAAGTCGGCGTTGCTTTTATTTCTTTATGAGACCGACGTTATGCGATCTTCTACGCGTTACTAAGTACTTATGTACTTACCCCGTTACTTTTGTTTGTCTTTCTCTTTCCCCAAAGAAGATGAACATGTTGCTAATACTGATGAGTTCTTTGACGAGGACGTGTGAGATGGAGCTCTTGAAGACTTAGTTCTTTTAGTTTTGATTCTTTCAATAATGTTGTTGATTTAGTTTCAAACAATGTTGTCTTTCTTTTGGATTAGTTCCGTTTAAGTTCTTTTGGATTTAACGTTGGATGTTTAGTATTCTTTATTGGATTTAGTTTTACAGCATTGAAAACCGTGTTATTGATCTTTTGTTTTCCCGAGTCATTTTATCTTCCACGTCGTTTTAGTTCGGATGTATGACATAAGGCTTACATATATTATTGAATTTATTTGATAATATTTGTGCCGAGCGCTCTTTCCGGATAAGGACTCGGTGTCCGGGAACGGGGCGTTACAGTTGGTATCAGAGAGAAAGGTTTTCCTTGCTGTGTAGGACTTGATTTCTTCTTTAAGATAAGTGTTTGAGATTTAGTAACCCCTCTCTTTTCTTGGTTACGGTTGAGTATCCCACACCACTAAGTTTTACACCTCAGCCAACGGTTCTACCTCCACCACCGCCTAGATCTGATACCTTTGTAGCACCTGGTTACACCTATCCGCAGCAGACTCACCCCGAACAGCAGGTTCAGCAACCTCAACCATAGTATTAGAACGCTCCACTAGTTTAGCAGCCGATACAACATTATTAGTTTGGGGGGCTACGATAGGCAAGTGGATTGGTATGATAAGATGAAGAAGCACAGGGTGCCAGAATTCTTTGGAAATGTTGTGCCAGCAGCGGCAGATTTATGGATTCGTGGGTTTGGAACGACGTGCAGAAATGTGAAAGCTCCAGAATCTGAATGGGCTCAGTTAGCAATATCCTTGTTGGCAGGAAATGTAGAAAGCTGGATGGAAGCTTATGATCATGTTAATCCAAGGATCACGGATTGGGCAGTGTTTAAGGGATACTCTCCTAGAACAGCACAGAATGCAAAGGCTAATGAGTTTCTGAGTTTGAAACAAGGAAGATACACTACGGTGACTCAGTACTCCCAGAAATTTCATGAGTTAGGCAGATTCTACCCTGAAATCATGAGGAGTGAAGAGAATAAGATTGACAAGTTTATGGAAGGATTGTCACATGAAGTGGCAAACGGTATGCTAGGAGATAGACCTACCAGCATGGCAAGCGTCATGGATAGAGCGTCGATTGCGGAAAGATTTGCCAGTAGACAGACGGTTGTAGTTGGGGATAAGAGGTCTTTCTCGAATTATCAAGGAAGTAACAGAGGAGCACCGCAGCAGAATGTTAAGAGGACAGGAAATCCGGCCACGAAGAGTTCAGCAAGTAGAACGCCATCGGTTTGTGCTAAGTGTAACAAGACACATACATGAGAGTGCATGGCAGGTAGCTTGAGTTGTTTCCACTGTGGGGAAGTGGGACATTACTCGAGAGCGTGTCCTAAGAAGCTCTCTCAAGGTAATCAGCAGGAGGGCGAGGTAACAGCAGGTAATCGTCTTTATGGGTATGAACCGATTCGTGTCTTTGCAGCAGATGCAGAACCGGAAGAGTTAGATGACCTTGTGGTGATAGGTACTTTTCAGTGTTTGTGTTTATTATAGATATTTAATATGATATAGCACGCATATGATATTACATATTTGTACTTAAATTGATTCACTTGTTAGGTACCATAATCATAGATAATCTAGCAGTTTCAGCTCTGTTTGATACTGGAGCTTCGGGGACTTTTGTTTCCTCTAAGATAGCTAAGAAGTTGAACCTACCTCTTAAGGAATTGGAGAGACCTTTGAGTATAACCACACCTTTGGGCAGAGTTACTAGGTGTGCTCAAGTCACACCCCAAGTTGACATTAGAGTTGGGACTTACACGTGCCAGCATGCATTGACAGTGTTGGATTTCTCAGACTTTGATTTTATCACGGGTATGGGTGGTTGTCCAAGAATTACGTCTACTTGGATTGTAGAGGTAAGAGGGTGATCTTTAAGGCCCAGGAAAATCGCCTAAGACGTTCGGTGGTAACGTATACAAGCTAGCAAGGTCGTCATCCGATTATCTCAGCAGATTAAAGCCCTAAGAGCTTTGAAGAAGAGTTTCGTGGTTTTGTTGTTTATGCATTAGATAAGGAAAAGCATAGGCCCGAGTTAGGAGAGACTCGTGTAGTTAAGGACTTTCCTGAAGTTTTCCCGGAAGAATTGCCTGGACATATGCCTGATAGGGCCATAGAGTTCGAGATTGAATTGATTGCAGGAGCATCACCAGTGGCTAAATCACCTTATAGGATAGCACCAGCGGAGTTGAAAGAGTTGAAAACTCAGCTTAAGGAGATGCGAGAGAAAAACATCATCCAGCCATGTACACCACCGTGGGGAGCACCGGTCTTGTTTGTGAAGAAGAAAGATGGGAGTATGCGTTTGTGCATCGACTACATAGAGTTGAATAAACTGACGATATCCTTTACCAAGGATTGATGATCTGTTCAGTCAGTTACAAGGTAAGAAGGTATTTTCTAAGATTGATCTTAGGTCCGGTTATCATCAGTTAAAGATCAAGGTGTCAGATATACCTAAGACAGCCTTCAGTACGAGATATGGACATTATGAGTTTTTGGTCATGCCGTTTGGACTCACTAATGCTCCATCAAAGTTCATGGACTTGATGCAAAGAGTTTTCATGCCTTATCTCGATAAGTTTGTGATAGTTTTCATAGACGATATCTTGGTATACTCTAAGGATGAGAAAGAGCATGAAGAACACCTGATGATAGTTCTTCAGACCTTAAAGGAGGATAAATTGTATGCCAAGTTTTCTAAGTGTGAGTTTTGGTTGGACCAAGTTAGTTTTCTTGGGCATATAATTTCTGGAGAAGGCATTAAAGTGGATTCAGCAAAGATAGAAGCCGTTTCTAAGTGGCCTAGACCGACATCAGTAACGGAGATAAGAAGTTTCTTGGGTTTAGCTGGGTACTACCGGAAGTTTGTAAAGGATTTCTCTAAGATAGCTACACCTCTCACGAGGCTTACTCAAAAGAACGTTAAGTATGAGTGGACCAATGAATGTGAGGAAGCTTTTTCAAACTTTGAAAGAAAAGTTGACCACAGCACCTGTGTTAGCATTACCGGAAGTTTTTTATAACTATGATGTATATACAGATGCATCGGGTCAAGGTTTGGGTTGTGTTTTGATGCAATCGGAAATGTAATTGCTTATGAATCTAGGCGATTAAAGGTGCATGAGAAGAATTACCTACACACACCTTGGAGTTGGCGGCGATGGTGTTTGCTCAAGCTTTGGAGACACTACTTGTATGGTGTCAAGGCAAGGATCTGCACGGATCATAAGAGTCTTAAGTTCTTCTTTACTCAGGAGAATCTGAATATGAGACAAAGAAGATGGTTGGAGTTCATGAAAGATTACAACTTGGACATTCAATACCATCCGGGTAAAGCGAATGTTGTAGCTGATGCACTTAGCCGGAGAGCGGTTAATGCTATCACTACCTTGCAAGAAGTTGTGGATCAGTTGGATAGGATACAGATTCAAGTGATTGAAAGGAAGGGTGAAGCTCAGAATTTGGCGCCATTGATGGCAAGGTCAGATTTACTAGATGAGATTCGGGCTAAGCAAGATAAAGACCCGGTATTGATTGATTTGAAGCGAGTAGCTCGAGAGAAACCTACAGTGGGTTATCAGTTGGACAAGAGTGGTCATCTTTGGTACGGAGACCGTTTGTGTGTGCCCGATGTGGATGGCCTAAGGGAAAAGGTTATGGATGAAGCTCATAAGATTGCTTTTGCGGTACATCCAGGAGCCACTAAGATGTATAGAGATCTCAAGGAAAGATATTGGTGGCCTGGTATGAAGTTAGGAATCGCAGAGTTTGTTGCAAAATATGATACATGCCGAGAGAGTGAAAGCGAGAACCACGAAGGCGGTGAGGTTTGTTGAAACCCTTGGAGGTACCGGAATGGAAATGAGAGAATATCACGATGGATTTCATCACCTGGTTTGCCTAAGGCAGAAGAGGCGGTCATGACATGATTTGGGTGATTGTGGATAGACTTACAAAATCAGCCTATTTCTTGCCATGTAAAGTGGACATGCCTATAAAGAAGTTCGCTACTACTATATATATCGACAATATAGTGAAGCTTCATGGTGTGCCTTTATCTATTGTATCCGACAGGGATATCGATTTATCGATCGCACGGAAGGGTTTGCGAAAGCTTTTAGGGCGAAGGATCGATTTAAATCTGACGTTTCATCCATGACGGATGGGCGCGTCAGAGAGAACAATTCGAGACTCTCGAGGATATGCTAAGGGCTTGTGTTTTGGATGCCGGAGGATCATGGATAGATTACCTCAATTTGGCTGAGTTTTCTTACAACAATAGTTATCATGCAAGTTTGGGAATGCCACATTTTGAGGCCTTGTACTGTAGGAAGTGTAGAACTCCACTTTATTGGGATGAAGTAGGAGAGAAGCACCTCACAGGGCCGGAGATGGTTCAGCAAGCCAAGGAAAAGATCGAGGTGATAAGGAAGAATCTGAAAGCCGCTCAAGATCGTCAGAAGAGTTGGGCCGACGTTAGAAGAAGACCGCTAGAGTTTGAGGTCGGGGATAGAGTTTACCTTCGAGCTGAAGGATGCAGGTTCTTAGATCTAAACGAGTTAGATCTATGCGCAGCGGATGGATCACGATTTATATGACACAATTCATAATTAAAGGACTTAAGTACTACAAGGGGGTTTAGATCATTTTACCAATAGTAGGAAGAGAAGCCAAGATCTTCCGATGTGTTCTCCAAACGGCGGTTGGTGGACACCCTTCTTGATACACGAACCTCCTCGATATGCAACACCAAGAAAAACTTAGAGTTTTTCTTCTTCTAAAACCCTAAACAAGAGAAACTAATTTTTCTCTACTTTTTCAAGTGGTGGTCGAAAAGTGCCATTCAATTAAGGCTTGGGAGAACTCTATTTATATAGGAGAGTAATCCTTGTCCTCCAAGGATTAAATAATTAAGAGATAATTATTACATTAATCCTTTATTCCAAATAAAAGATAAATAAAATGATTATCCCAAACAAATTAGGATAAATCATATTATTATCTAATATTCCATGAATTATCAATTAACAAATAAAAGATAAATCACATGTCAAATAATTATCCAAGAAAACTAATTTCTCTCTAATTATTTTCATCACATAATGGCGCCACTTTTAGGTCAATTTAGCCCACATAAAATGTCTTTTATGTGTATAATATTATTTAGCCCAACTAAATAATATCCATGCATATCAATTAATTAGCCCGACCAATTAATTATCATTTGAGGCCCAAATAACAAGATTATTAGTCCGAATTACGAAGCCACATCGACCATGGACTATAACCAGTAGCTCAATAATTAATTATTAAATCGAGCGAGAATAAGTACATTAATTATTAATTCGGGATTACGCCACCATAAACCCGGCCCGAACTCTACCGATTATAGATGTATACTTATACTCAACCCATAGAGTGAATAAGCGTCCATTGATATAATCACTACATACGGATTAACCTCCATAGATCGTCCATTACGAGAGGAAGTCTCCGTGAACCCGACTCGAGAATATCTTATCCTTATTTACCATCAACCCCTAATGATCAATTAGTTCACATATCGACTAGTAGCTAATTAGTCTAAATATGAACTCGGCCGATCGATCACTTTCTTAAGGCTAACAAATAAGGGGATTGTCTTTCTACTTCCCTTGAGGAAGGAATGGATTCCATGTCTGTGAAAATCGAGAACTACTCACTCATCCCGGAGATAGTGCCAATGAGAAGTGGCTTGGAACACATTATTTAAGTGAACCGTAACTAACACATCAAACACTACCCCGGGACAAGTAGCACCCTGTGATCACCTCAGGATTAAGGTTGATCCATAGATGATCATCTAATGATTTAATAAGATTCCTCGATTACGGAATTATATCGAGAAATTCAGATTAAATCGGTCCGATCTATATGAATGCCATCATATATAAATGCCCCACGTAGTACCCTCTACCGGCAGTCCGGATAAGACTATCACACCCTAAGGTGTTCAGGCGCATTATTGGTGTTTTAATCAAGAGACCCTAAACTCTGATTAAGTTCACCACGGACTAACAGTTTAAGTATATATCCACTAACTCATTCCTCACGTGTAATCCATACACTGAGTTAAGTGGTTACATACAGATATACTTAGGGTTTGCAGCGGTGTATTACTTTACAAGCACAAAGCGAGTAATAAGGTGAGATAAATTCTGTCATTCATTATTAAAAACAATTACACAAATTGTCTTTCGGGCACTACACCTAACACGAGCGTCTCCAATGAAGGGTGTCAAGAGGTTCGGACAGAAAGGAAAGGTAAGTCCAAGGTACATAGGACCTTTTGAAGTCATCGAAAGAGTTGGGAAGTTGTCTTATAGGCTACGGTTACCAGAATCGAAGTCTAGAGTCCACAATATTTTCCATGTATCGATGCTTAGGAAGTGTCTGTCTAAAACGGATGTGGAATCTGAGATTGATCCTGAAGTATTGCAAGATAATCTTTCATATGTGGAGAAGCCGATAAAGATTTTGGATAGGAAAGAAAAGATGATAAAGAGGCGAGTGATCCTGTTAGTGTTAGTGCAATGGAGCAATCATGCACCGACTGAAGCCACATGGGAAGTGGAAGCGGACATGTTCAATGAATTCCCAGAGTTCCCTCATCTACCAGGTACGATCTAGTTTCGAGGACGAAACTCCTCTTAAGGGGGGAGGAATGTAATATCCCGATTTTTCTAAAAAGGCATCCTTGTCTTTTCACGAAAAATCTGAATATTTAGTTTTGTTTTAAAGGATTAAAAGAAAAAGAGAAAAGAAAAGGAAAAGGATTAATTGGATTTAATTAATAAGGAATAATTAGGTTTAATTGAGATTATAAAAGGAAAACTAATCCTATATTAACCTAGTTGTTGTTTTACATAAAATTTTCTGAGAAGTGGCGCAAGTTTTGAGAAAAAGGAGTGAAGAGGCTTACGAATCTCGAAGCTAAACCGTTGCTCTTTTCAACATACATCTCAAGAGAGAAAGGATCACCGCGAGAAGAGGATCGTTTTGATATCAACAATCCCTAAATCCGTTAACGTAAGTTTTCCCTCATCGTTCTTGATATTAGGGTTTATTCATCATCATTGTTAAGCTGCGTTTTTCTGAGTTTAAACATCGTAGTGATCGTCTTCGGATTGATCATTTATAGGTTTGGAGTTAAAGGTTAAACTTTTGACGGGTTGAAGCATTGGATCGTTGTACCACGCAATTTAAGGTAACGTGGTGTTCTTATCGTATGACTAAGGTGTCGTAAGGTTATAGAGCAATTTGTATGTTAGTTACATCATTTTTAGTCTGTCAATGTTGGAGTTTGGGTTGTATTTGGGTTGGAAATTGCGTTTTGTGATTGCAGATTTTAGGTAAATCCAGCGATGCAGCGTCTGCATAAAAGCGACGACAGGCGTCTCATGTAGCGGCGACTCAAGCAGCGTTTGGGGTATTTCGGACGGCCGTTTGAGGTCCGATTTAGATCTGAGATGTGGCTGAATTTCACAAACGGGCGTCTGGGGGTTGGTGGACGCACGTCCAAGTCAGACGGGCGTTTGCATTGGGGCAAACGGGCGTTTGACCTATTTATTCTGTTTTTCTTTGTTTTCGTGTCAGCTTGGTTTCAGGCATCATAATCATGTTTTTACTGCTTAACCTTATGTGACAAAGCCTTGAATTAGCTTTTGATACGTTTAGTTTCGGCACCATATGGATTCCCTAAAAAGATGAAGTGTGGGACCGTCGAAAGCTTTGGATTTTCCTTGTGCTTCGATAAGCTAGGGTTTATCGATGTCTGTGTATGTGCTAGGTTTTGTTAGAGTCTAGTGGTATTAAGAAGAGGGAGTAGACTGATAGGTGAGACTTTTATGTGAATCAACTTAGGTGGCTAGTTAAACATCTAATCAAACGTACGTGCTAGATTAATAATCTTAAACATCATGCAATGCTTGGTAAGGCATAGTACAATATCGCGATGTGTTCTCTGTCCAGACAAAGTAGACTGTACCCACGCCGGTCAATTGATTGGCTAGATAAAGCGTCTGGTGCATTCTGCCAGTTATCACACTATCGGGACTCAGATATTCCCGGGGCTATTAGAGCGTGTCTCTAAGTAGGTTGCACCCAGTTGTCCTAGTACATCCTATTACTAGGCGTAGTGCCCTTGTTATTCATGATGTAACAAACTTGAGCTAAGCTAGATAACTTTGGAACCTCATGTTATGCTATGAACATAATATGATAGTTAGCTAGGGTTAATAACGGAATGAATTAATAAAAGACGGCGTTGCTTTTATTTCTTTATGAGACCGACGTTATGTGATCTTCTACGCGTTACTAAGTACTTATGTACTTACCCCGGTACTTTTGTTTGTCTTTCTCTTTCCCCAAAGAAGATGAACATGTTGCTAATGCTGATGAGTTCTTTGACGATGACGTGTGAGATGGAGCTCTTGAAGACTTAGTTCTTTTAGTTTTGATTCTTTCAATAATGTTTTTGATTTAGTTTCAAACAATGTTGTCATTCTTTTGGATTAGTTCCGTTTAAGTTCTTTTGGATTTAACGTTGGATGTTTAGTATTCTTTATTGGATTTAGGTTTACAGCATTGAAAACCGTGTGTTCGATCTTTTGTTTTCCCGAGTCGTTTTATCTTCCGCGTCGTTTTAGTTCTGATGTATGACGTAAGGCTTACATATATTATTGAATTTATTTGATAATATTTGTGCCGAGCGCTCTTTCCGGATAAGGACTCGGTGTCCGGGAACGGGACGTTACATTTTATGTTCCAGTTACATTTTCTGAACACTTGATAAATCAATCTACTCCAACAAATACCCTTTATACAATCCTTTTAAAACATTTTTTTCCTATAAACCAAATAAATTCCCTGCACAAATCAACTCAAAGCATTTGTAACATGAAATCTGAAGACTCAATAAAACAACAAAAATAAACTAAAAGACAGCAAATTTCCTCCACAATATGTGAAGAATGAAGAACTTTCATGCTTCATTTTATTTTAGACGTGGAGAAGAGTTTCAACATATTTGTTAAAGTGCCAAAAAAAAACCAAAAAAAATAAAAAATAAATAAAGAAAGAAAGAAATAAACCTTCAGAAAATGAGAGAGTCATATATATATATATATATATATATATATATATATATATATATATATATATATATATATATATATATATGAGCAGAAATTCTGTAAATTCACAAATGATGAAATGAGCAGAAACAAGAGGCAAGAAGAAGAATGAGGAGAGAGAAGAAAATTCAATCAAAAGTGATGATCCTGTTCACTTGACGAGGGACTTGTCATTTGGAGTATTAAGACTGTCTCCAATAAGAAACTTATACTACCCTCTAAAACTAGATTTCAAGTATTTTGAACACACTCAACCATGCAATGGCAATCTCACATGTCTCTCTATACTTTAAATCTGTTATTTATTACTCCAAATCTCAAGTCCCTCATCAAGTGAATAATGACATCTCTTTAGTTGTATTTTCATCTCTCCCCTCTCCTACTACTCCTAATTTCTTCTTCCTACCTGCTGTGTTGCTTAATTTTTACCAAATTTCAGAATAAAAAAAGTAATCTTCATTTCTTCCTTTTATTGTTGTTGTTATTATTATTATTATTATTATTTTTATTTTTATTTTTATTTTGCACTCTAACATATATAGTTTAAATTAAGTCCATATTCTCGGCTAACAGGAGTTCAAGCGGGGAGGCTCTTCATTCATCATAGCATGACTTGAAATTTGTTTCTTGTAATTTATTTTTGCTATTTTAAAGATCATTCAATTTTCATTTTGCAGTTCAAAGATGTTTTGGTTTGAATTGTGCAGGAAATTTATTCCGTTTAAAGAGTGGTGTAGAGGCTTGTCGCCGGAGACGAAGTGCTCGTGTGCGAGAGGCGTTGCAATTGACCAAAAGGGTTTGGTGGATATATATACATGTGGAAAAAAGTAATATGTATTGTTTTTATAATTAATATGAAAGGAAAAAATGTTTTAAGAGGTTGGTATAAAGGGTAGTTGTTGGAGTGGATTGATTTATAAAGTGTTTGAAAAGTGTAACTGGAACAGAAAACGATATAGTTAGAGAGTGATATAAAGGGTTATTATTGGAGATGTAGCAGATTTACAGTGTAGATAGTCATTTAAAGTTTCCATTGTAGTGCTAAGTGGATCTAAATGACTTCAAATTTAGTTTAAGAGGGCAGTAAAAGTTCTCCAATGAGATAGTCTAAGTTACGAGAAAAATGGAACCTATAGGCTTTATGATTAAAGTAAATTCGTATTTGTAATTTAAATGTAATATATAAATGACCATACTTAAAGAATTATAGTTGCTTGGTTATTTGCTTCTTTAAAATTTGTTTCTTGAGTTGTTTGCTTCATGAAAAGTTGACTAGACATAATTGTTTCAAGACTTAGTAGTTAAGTGCTTATGATGAGATGCTATTATGTTACACCAATGAACATATTTAATATTCATAGCATTCCTCTTTGAATGTTCATTTACACAAATAACATATCTCGTTAAAACCTGACTAGGAAAACTAATCCTAAATTAACCTAGTTGTTGTTTTACGTAAAATTTTCTGAGAAGTGGCGCAAGTTTTGAGAAAAAGGAGAGAAGAGGCTTACGAATCTCGAAGCTAAACCGTTGCTCTTTTCAACAGACATCTCAAGAGAGAAAGGATCACCGCGAGAAGAGGATCGTTTTGATATCAACAATCCCTAAATCCGTTAACGTAAGTTTTCCCTCATCGTTCTTGATATTAGGGTTTATTCATCATCATTGTTAAGCTGCGTTTTTCTGAGTTTAAACATCGTAGTGATCATCTTTGGATTGATCGTTTATAGGTTTGGAGTTAAAGGTTAAACTTTTGACGGGTTGAAGCTTTAGATTGTTGTACCACGCAATTTAAGGTAACGTGGTGTTCTTATCGTATGACTAAGGTGTCGTAAGGTTATAGAGCATTTTGTATGTTAGTTGCATCATTTTTAGTCTGTCAATGTTGAAGTTTGGGTTGTATTTGGGTTGGAAATTGCGTTTTGACAGTTGCAGATTTTCTGGGTAAATCCCAGGCAGACGGGCGTCTGCATAAGGGTAGACGGGCGTCTGCGGTAGCGGCAGCTCAAACGAGCGTTTGGGGTATTTCGGACAGGCGTTTGTGGGTTCAGTTTAGATACAGGATGTGGCTGAATTTCACGAACGGGCGTCTGGGGGTTGGTGGATGCACGTCCAAGTCAGATAGGCGTTTGCATGGGGCAAACGGGCGTTTGACCTATTTATTCTGTTTTTCATTGTTTTCGTGTCAGCTTGGTTTCAGGCTTCATAATCATGTTTTTACTGCTTAACCTTATGTGACAAAGCCTTGAATTAGCTTTTGATGCGTTTAGTTTCGGCACCATATGGATTCCCTAAAAAGATGAAGTGTGGGACCGTCGAAAGCTTTGGATTTTCCTTGTGCTTCGATAAGCTAGGGTTTATCGATATCTGTGTATGTGCTAGGTTTTGTTAGAGTCTAGTGGTATTAAGAAGAGGGAGTAGACTGATAGGTGAGCCGTTTATGTGAATAAACTTAGGTGGCTAGTTAAACATCTAATCAAACGTACGTGCTAGATTAATAATCTTAAACATCATGCAATGCTTGGTAAGGCATAGTACAACATCGCGATGTGTTCTCTCGACTGCAGACAAAGTAGATCGCACTCCACGCGCCGATCAATCGATTGGCTAGATAAAGCGTCCGGTGCATTCTCGCGGTTATCACACTATCGGGACTCGAGATATTCCCGGGGCTACTTAGAGCGTGTCTCAAGTAGGTTGCACCCAGTTGTCCTAGTACATCCTATTACCAGGCGTAGTGCCCTTGTTATTCATGATGTAACAAACTTGAGCTAAGCTAGATAACTTTTTTTTTAAGGGAAGCTAGATAACTTTGGAACCTCATGTTATGCTATGAACATAATATGATAGTTAGCTAGGGTTAATAACAGAATGAATTAATAAAAGACGGCATTGCTTTTATTTCTTTATGAGACCGACGTTATGCGATCTTCTACGCGTTACTAAGTACTTATGTACTTACCCCGTTACTTTTGTTTGTCTTTCTCTTTCCCCAAAGAAGATGAACATGTTGCTAATGCTAATGAGTTCTTTGACGAGGACGTGTGAGATGGAGCTCTTGAAGACTTAGTTCTTTTAGTTTTGATTTTTTCAATAATGTTGTTGATTTAGTTTCAAACAATGTTGTCTTTCTTTTGGATTAGTTCCGCTTACGTTCTTTTGGATTTAACGTTGGATGTTTAGTATTCTTTATTGGATTTAGGTTTACAGCATTGAAAACCGTGTGTTCGATCTTTTGTTTTCCCGAGTCGTTTTATCTTCCGCGTCATTTTAGTTCTGATGTATGACGTAAGGCTTACATATATTATTGAATTTATTTAATAATATTTGTTCCGAGCGCTCTTTCCGGATAAGGACTCGGTGTCCGGGAACGGGGCGTTACATTTTATGTTCCAGTTACATTTTCTGAACACTTGATAAATCAATCTACTCCAACAAATACCCTTTATACAATCCTTTTAAAACATTTTTTTTCTATAAACCAAATAAATTCCCTGCACAAATCAACTCAAAGCATTTGTAACATGAAATCTGAAGACTCAATAAAACAACAAAAATAAACTAAAAGACAGCAAATTTCCTCCACAATATGTGAAGAATGAAGAACTTTCATGCTTCATTTTATTTTAGATGTGGAGAAGAGTTTTAACATATTTGTTAAAGTGCCAAAAAAAAAAAACCAAAAAAAAAAGAATAAAGAAAGAAAGAAATAAACCTTCAAAAAATGAGAGAGAGTCATATATATATATATGAGCAGAAATTCTGTAAATGCACAAATGAAGAAATGAGCAGAAACAAGAGGCAAGAAGAAGAATGAGGAGAGAGAAGAAAATTCAATCAAAAGTGATGATCCTGTTCACTTGACGAGGGACTTGTCATTTGGAGTATTAAGATTGTCTCCAATAAGAAACTTATACTACCCTCTAAAACTAAATTTCAAGTATTTTGAACACACTCAACCATGCAATGGCAATCTCACATGTCTCTCTATACTTTAAATCTGTTATTTATTACTCCAAATCTCAAGTCCCTCATCAAGTGAATAGTGACATCTCTTTAGTTGTATTTTCGTCTCTCCCCTCTCCTACTACTCCTAATTTGTTCTTCCTACCTGCTGTGTTGCTTAATTTTTACCAAATTTTAGAATAAAAAAAGTAATCTTCATTTCTTCCTTTTATTGTTGTTGTTATTATTATTATTATTATTATTATTATTATTATTATTATTTTTATTTTTATTTTTATTTTGCACTCTAACATATATAGTTTAAATTAAGTCCATATTCTCGGCTAACAGGAGTTCAAGCGGGGAGGCTCTTCATTCATCATAGCATGACTTGAAATTTGTTTCTTGTAATTTATTTTTGCTATTTTAAAGATCGTTCAATTTTCATTTTGCAGTTCAAAGATGTTTTGGTTTGAATTGTGCAGGAAATTTATTCCGTTTAAAGAGTGGTGTAGAGGCTTGTCGCCGGAGACGAAGTGCTCTGTGCCGGAGACGTTGCAATTGACCAAAAGGGTTTGGTGGATATATATACATGTGGAAAAAAGTAATATGTATTGTTTTTATAATTAATATGAAAGGAAAAAATGTTTTAAGAGGTTGGTATAAAGGGTAGTTGTTGGAGTGGATTGATTTATAAAATGTTTGAAAAGTGTAACTGGAACAGAAAACGATATAGTTAGAGAGTGATATAAAGGGTTATTATTGGAGATGTAGCAGATTTACAGTGTAGATAGTCATTTAAAGTTTCCATTGTAGTGCTAAGTGGATCTAAGTGACTTCAAATTTAGTTTAAGAGGGCAGTAAAAGTTCTCCATTGAGATAGTCTAAGGTACGAGAAAAATGGAACCTATAGGCTTTATGATTAAAGTAAATTCGTATTTGTAATTTAAATCATAAATGTTAGTATCTATAAAGGGAGTACTTCTTATATCTGCAAAATAGAGGACGACCGTTTTGTCTTTTTCCCTTTCTCTTATGATTCTGAAACGACGACGTATGAGGCATTATACTAAGTCGTTTTGTGCAAAAAACAGATGGAGCAAACGTGGTGGTCCTTCATGCCTCTACGTGGTTCAAACATTACACGTGCTGGACTTATCTTGTCGACGTTCCATTCTCATGTCCACCACCGCCTTCTCCTCTCCACCACCGCCCCTATTCACCTCTCACCGTCTTTCATGTCCACTGAGGGAGTCCAGTAAGAGCTAAAAGATCTCGGTGCAAGTTATGGTTTTCGATTGTTGTTGCGTCTGGCGTTTCCATCTGCTGCTGTTCAATTCTGCTCTCCGGCAAACAACTCTCCATCAGGTAACCTTCTTCTTCTTCTGTATTCTACTTCTTATTAATCAAGGATTTCTGCAGGTGTCTTACGTTTCTATAGCTTCTTCTGTACTTTATCTGCCAATATGTTTCCTTTTTTGTGCCCATTCTTCGGGATTATTGGGTCATGATATTGAATTGCACAAACATTCAATTGGTTTACTGTCATCTATACAGCTCTGTTGTCGTCTCATGTTCTTTTTTCCCAATTTTTGTCGTTCTGGGACTTATAATTTGCCATTAATACAAAAAGTAACGATTAGTGGATGTGTTTGATTATCAGTGAATCTTTGGAACATTTTCTCTATTTTTTATCCCATTTTTTTTGTTGATTCTTGGGTCATGATATTGAGTTAGTAGATAAAAGTATTTCTCCTTCTATTTTCTTTGGGTGCAAAATGTCTGCTTCATGTGTTCAGTATTCAGTTATTATCAATGTTACAAACGTTCATTTTGTTTACTATTATTTGCAAAGCTGTGTTTTTGCTCTATCAATTGATGACTATACACCTTCGGTATGTTGCAAGAAAGGAAAAAGCCACAGATATTCAACTTGATTTGTGAATGTCTGCTCTGGCCCTATGTGTCTCTGTATATTGCAAGAAAAAAAAACATGTTTGCTTTCCATGCATCAAACATTCAAAGTAGTACCCTTCTCAATTGGAAGAGTAGCCAATGGTGCACTGCATATGACTCTTCTTTGAAAGTCTTTAGGTTACAAATCACATTAGATTGCATAATACTTAGACCGACGGTAGATGACCTAATGTCCACACCCAATTTTGCAAAGCTAGAAAATATAGTACTCAAATAACATGTTGCCTTAGCTATCTTCAACATCCTAATTTTCTGGTGATGAGAGGATTTTTCACGATCCAAAAACCAAACAATATTTATAATCCACGAAACTCATATACCGTGAAACCACTCTCTAACCGGCCAAACACCGGGTCGATTGTATTAGAATGGCAAAGAGTACGGGGTCGATCCCACGAGGAAATTGGGTCGAATACGAAACCTGTGTTAAAATCGGTGAACAAAGAGCATGCGAAGAAGATAAACGATCGAAGCCCATACTAAACTACGGCACGAAAAAAGGGATTTAAAGCATGAACTAACAACAATAAGCAATCCCATCGACAAAAGATCGAAACAATCAAAGCAAAATCGAGAGAAAGCAAATTGACAAAGGAAACTCACAAAATCGATATTGAAATACATTAGATCTGAAAGGCCATGTCCCAAATCGACAAAAGATCCAGTCTTTAATTCCTATCGTGACCCACGACGCGAAATCTACAAGCAATCGATCGAATACCGCGTTCGACGCTAAATACAAAAATCTAATCTAAAAGCATGGGCCCAAGCCTTGATCCGACTATTTAGATGTCAACCTGCATAACAGCCGCCGGAGCGGCTGGGTTGAGCACCTAAGCCGGCCTCGAGCTCAGTCCACGCCAGAAAAGTGAGAGAATTATGGTTTTCAGTAGGTTAGATGCTCTTATATAGAAGCGTAAATCGCGAGTTTGGTGGTGGGCCGACCAACTCGGCTCGTTTGACTGTCTTGATAAATCATTAAAATCTCCCTGTGTAGAGTCCCGATTTGAGCGATTCAAGATGAGTTGGAAAGCTATTGGAATTATCTACAACTTTTATGAAGACCACAAAGCCAGAAAATGCTTCCAAGATGGGTCAAAATGCAGATCAAAGGACCAGGCTGGTGGAAACTGAACCTGCTGTCAATCTGCTGAAACTACCTCTGTCCGTACGGCTATGGGTCTTGTCCGTACGGCCAGTTCATCCCTTGTCCTTACGGATGAGTTTGGTGGCCGTACGGATAACTCTCAGTATCCATTTTTCACTTTCTGCCTCCAGCTTGCTCCGTTTCCGAAATCTCTGTAGTAAAACCTTCATAACTTCTTCGTCCGAGCTCCGATTGAGGTGATTCAAAAACCATTAGAAAGATATTTGAATTATCTACAACTTCCATGAAGAGCTCAGATTCAGAAAATTCCTCCATACTAGTTTAATTTTCAGCTGAAGTGGATTGAAGGGTTGAGTCCCGAACTCCGGTTTCTCTTTTCTCCCCTTTTCTCCTTCCCTTGATCATTCTCACCACAAAATATCACCTTCCGGGTCTCCGGATCACCTAAACCCTGAAATATTATGCATAGAACATACCAAACGACATCCCGGGGGTAAAAGTGTCTGGAATATTGCAAAATTATCGATAAAAGAGGGGTTTTCCGACCATTTGTCGTTTTCACTCCCCGTGCATTATTCTCACGATAAAGCTCTACAAAAGGCCTAAAATACCCAAAAACATGCTAATTGAGTGATAAACAAGGGGTAAAAAGCACACTGAAATGGTGTAAAGTTGACTCCCATCATCTGGACCATTACCGTTTGGTTGTTCACTGTAGTCTGAACTTGTGCCATCCTGGACATCGCTGTTACCTGTGTCTGGTTGTTGGCTGGCCTGGATAGCCTCATATCTTCCCTGCCACATTTGTGCAAGCCTTAGTTGCTCATGGTTTACTAGCTTCTGTTCTTTCAGCTCCTCGTTTGCTTCGTGCAGTTTTTTGCCCATCTGCTGCGTTGCATTGTACACGTTCTTTCGCAAGGCTTTTAGTCACGTGGTCTGGATAGGCACCCACCTTAACCACGTCTTCATTCAGGATTGATTCGTCATTGATTTTCACTGGAATCGGGGGAGCGTAGGCTTCGTACTTCCCTTCTTCTGCCTCATATATTAGTGGGGGAAATGCACTCTGAAAATCCATTACTCTCCTGTCCAAAGGGTTTTGCAACCTTACTTTGTGATTTAATCCTTACCTCTTCTATTTTGGATGCTTACCATATTTTCCAAAGTCTATTTATAGCCACTGTTGTCCTAGGAAATTGTACTTTCCCCCAAGGACAGGTATGGTGCTTCTTTGGTACTTTTTTCCAATTCCAATGTGCATGCTTAGTTCCATTTTAACTTTTTCCACCACTTGTGCTGCTGCTTCTACACTTTTCTTGGGCTGGCTGTCAGAATCCGTATTTCCTTTGTCATGACTGATTTCAAATCTTTAAAAGCTGCTTTGAGTTCCAAGGTGTTTGTCCAGCGTGCCTACTATAAGCCTGCAGGCTTGGCCTTAGCTGTCAGAATGTGCTACTTTTCCCCTTTTGACTGCATCATTATTGGTTCCTTTTTCGGTTTAGTAAAATCATATGTTTCTTTAAGTTTGTTGTCTAACTATTTTATCTATCTATCTTCATTCCTTCTTGTTTGTAGGAAATACAGTCTAAGGTTGGTGTTTGTTAACCACAGAGTGTGGTGCATTACTAATTAAATTGTTATACTACAGGTTCTAACATTTGCTTGGTTCCGTGCGAATGAGATTAGGGATAGGCTTCTTCATGCTTTAAGGTAAATCTCACTTTCAGAAAATACGACTAAGGTAAGGCAACAATTAGTGCAATTCTGAGAACAGTAACACATATGTACATATAAAATCAAACAATCAAGAAATAGCTGGGTTGAAATATTACATCATATAATAAACAAATGTTCAAAACTACAAAATTCATGTACTAAAGCAACTAACATCTCACGACTAAGGTAAAGCAACTAATGGCTAAACAGTTTCGACACCAACCTGAGTACTTGCCTCAAACATTTATTCCCCTGTATTTTAACGACCCTCACGCTGCACATCAAACAAAGCTATTTCAATCGTTATCCCCTAGTATTTTTTCCTTCTTTCTTACCTCTACAGTTACTATTCGTTATTTAATACATGTGATTCATTCCTAATTTATTCTCCATATCACAGGTTCTGCAATTTATTTGGTCACGCGTACGGGATTAGGGGTTGGCTTCCTTACATTTCAAGGTATTTCTGACGTACGCAGTACTACATTATTTTTAGCCGTTAAACCTTGGAAATAGTTCATACGATGCACTTACTTGGCTACATATTTTAGTGATACAGATTTCTTTCATAGTTTTTTTTTTAAAATTTATTTTACGCTTTACTGTGACTGACTATGTTCTGCTTACTTAAGTTAGAAGTACTTAGTATACATTCGATCATTCCTCATCAAACTCGAAGGATAGAATAGGATACCTGTTTGTCCAGGTAAATAAAAGTATCTTATGACTAAGCTAAAGCAATTAATAGCAACAAACACTCGCTGTCGAGCTAACTATTGGCCTGATACATTCATTCCGAGTGTTTTAAAAACTCTTACGCTATGCATTAAACTCGGATGTTTGATTTGGTAGCGAGTCAAGCAAAAATAACACGACATTCTTCCTGACACGAACCCCACGCGACACTTTTTCTGAAAATATTATTTTCAAGTGAATTAGTTATTTGTCGGTAGAAAAACTTAAACACCGAGTGTGAGACTGTGTGTGTGGCAGTGTTGTTCTTGTGCCTTTGAGAGCATGGCAGTTAGAAGAGAGAAAACAGAGGTTTTGAAGGGGAATTCAGAAAGTGGAGAGAACAAAATATTATTCAATACATGAAAAACACTTTGTGCTATTATGAAAACAGTGAGACATATATACATATAAAATCAAACAATCAAGAAACAAGTGGGTTAAAATATTACATGATATAATGAACAAATGTTGAGAATTACAAAATTCATGTACTAAAGCAACTAACATCCTATGACTAAGGTAAAGCAAGTAATGGCTAAACACAGCCTAAGTACCAGCCTGGAACATTTATTCCCCTGTATTTTAATGACTCTCATACTGCACATCAAACAAAGCCATTCCAATTGTTATCCCCCAGTATTTTTTCCTTCTTTGTTACGTCTACATTTACTATTCGTTACTGAATACACGTCATTCATTCGTAGATTATTCCCCATATCACAGGTTCTGCAATTTATTGGGTCACGCGTACGGGAGTAGGGGTCGGCTTCCTTACATTTCAAGGTATTCCTTACGTACGCAGTACTACCCTGTTTTTATCCGTTAAACTTTCGAATTATTTCATGCGATGCACTTGCTTGGCTACATATTTTAGTGATACATATTTCTTTCACATTTTTTTATATTTCTTTTACGCCTTTCTTTTGCTGACTATGTTACTGCCTTGTTTTTAGCCGTTAAACCTTCGAAATATTTCATGCGATGCACTTGCTTGCCTACATATTTTAGTGATACAGATTTGTTGCGTATTTTTTGTTTCTTTCTTTTACGCTTTTCTTTTGCTGACTATGTTCCGGTTACTTAAGTTAGAGGTACTGCGCCGTTGTTAGCAAGCTCTTTTCCTACACAGAATCCTTTGATCTAATCTGTCAAAGTAGAGTTTCTTCATCAGATAACTTTACGTTCCAACGTATTTCGTGCTGTTCCATGCAGTGCCATGGAAACCGAGAAACGTACCGCTAAAAATGCAAAGAGACGCCAGGCTTATTCTGGTATGAATGAGGCTGACAAAGAGGCCCTACTCAAACGTCGACGTCTCCAATACGTTGAGAAGAAAATGGCCAATACCACCAATGCTGCTCTTATGAAAACTTCAGTTGTACCGACCGAAACGCATATACATCCATCAACATCTACTTCACACCATGAGTGTGGGGCAGATATTTCTCGATCAAATCCAATAGTAGTTTCTCCAACTGATACCTACCCCCAGAATACCACCCCCAATGTTGTCAGGTTACCTAATCGTGTTAACCTAACTCGTAGAGCTCATATAAATCACAGTTTCTACTCTTCAGAAACATGTCGAGAAGACCTGCGTGCCAAACACCAGGCAGCCAACACAATATACTCGACATCCGAGGAAATTATCCCTACCTTACCTAGGGTGCCCAAGCGTATCTTGTTCAAATAAGCGGTTCTTTCATGAGCCTCCTTCTCTTTGTTGCTCTGAGGGTGAGATTAGTCTCAGAGCCCCAAAAATGACATTGGCTCAGATGGCATTTCATCGCCTCTAACCCCCGAATCCATTACTTTTAGAAAGTATGCTCGAACATACAATAACAATCTAGCCTTTACTACGTTTCAAATTTAAAAGACAATGAATTGCTTAAGAATACTAAAGGCATATATACTTTCAAGGTTCAAGGAAAAATACACCACTTCATTAACTCTTTAAAACTAGACAATGATTCGCCAGCCGGGCATCAGCTATATTTCTATGATCCAGAGAGTGAAATTGAGGAACGTTTGAAGGTTTCAGATCGTTTCTCAAGAGATATAATGCGCCGACTAACAAACGTTCTTGCTCAGAATCCTTATGCTCTCTTTTTACGCCAACTTAAGGACATGCCTACCCTTGAACAGTATCAAATATACCTTGTAAATAATCCCAAACTTGATCAACGTGTATACAATGAGCCAACCTGCAGTGATGTTTCTGCAATTAGATGTTTGGAAGACGAAAACACTTTTAACCCTCAATGCCACATCCAAATATACTCTGAAAACACTACACCACACAGAATCTCTCATAACTACGGATGCTATGACCCATTACAATACCCTATACTCTTCCCTGGTGGACAAGTTGGATGGCACTGCGGTATTGAAAAACTTCCACCAAATATGCGTAAACGAAAATGTGCCTGCCCTATGCCTCTGCCTCTTGTGGATAAGGATGTCTCTGCTGCTGAGCAGCTAATTTTCCAAGAAGAAGAAGGTGAGAGCCATCTGTTTCTCACACATATCACGACATAACAAGTTCACTTCTGATACTTATCATGCTTTAGATCGATGATTTTTCGGAGTGGTGCACGTAAGCGTAATATTGTGTCCTGCAGACAATATTATTGTTACAAGTTGCAAATGCATGAGAGCGATGAGTCCATGTTGCTGCACACGGGAAGGTTATTCCAGCAATATATCGTAGATATGTTTATCAAAGTGGAAAGCTCCCGATTAGAATACCTTTACAAGCAGCAAAAAGAAATCCGGACTGAATGTTTACAAGGCATAATTGACAGCATTGCTTCTGGAAACACAGAAGGTTCCAATGTAGGCCGAAAAATCATCCTTCCCCCTTCTTTTGTGGGTGGGCCAAGAGATATGAAAAGAAGGTACATGGATGCGATGGCTTTAGTCCAGCAGTTCGGAAAACCTGATTTCTTCTTAACCATGACATGCAATCCTGCTTGGTCAGAGATTACTGAACATTTACTCCCAGGAGAGCTGCCACAAAATCGACCGGACTTGCTTACCCGGGTATTCAAGTCTAAACTTGAACTCCTAAAAAAGGATCTCCTTAAAGACAAAGTATTTGGAACACCAGATGCCTGTGTGTACTCCATCGAGTTCCAAAAGCGAGGATTGCCTCATACACACCTCCTCCTAATAATGGGTAAAGAATGCGAACTTTTGAATTCTGAAGCCTATGACCGATTCATAAGTGCTGAGTTGCCTGACCCTGTATTAAACCCACATTTACACGCACTTGTTGTAAAGCACATGATTCATGGTCCATGTGGCCCATGTAATAAAAAAAGCCCATGCATGCAAAATAAGAAATGCAAGAATAAATATCCAAGAGAGTTCCAGGAATTCACTACACATGGGTGTGATAGTTATCCTCATTATAGACGCCGCAATAATGGAGTATCTACTACAGTCAAAAAAAGAAAAAAACAAATTAAGATAGTATTTAATGCTTATCTATTTGGCAATTTAGTTTGACTCAATAATAAATCGTTAGTTTAAATCTCATCTCAATTAGAATATGTGTGACTTTTATTTTATTTAAGGTTAAAGGTCAGTAAATGATCTGTTTTGATCTAAAATGAGGAAAAAGACAAGAAAAAAAGATAAGTGAAGTGAAAACGCAGCGCGTATTCTTACATGTGTTACTATATTGTTGCTACAACAAAATGTAGTAATACGTGTAAGAATGACGCTGCTTTTTCCTTCTCAACCATTATTTTTTTCTTGTCCTTTTTTCCCATTTTGTATCTTTTTTTGTCCTTCTGACCTCTGACCCCTTTTATTTATATATTATATATAGTTGGGTTCTATTGGCACCCCGGTTTTACAATTTACATTATTTTTTGATTATTTTTTTTAATTTCTGGCACCACACATTTATTATTATTTTTGTTTCCGGCACCACACCATGAACGTTCTTTTCGATATCAACGTCAGTGGATTGACTTTTTAAATTGTGACACCTTTATAACGTAAACGTCGGTGCCACTGACTTTCGTTTTTAAACAACAACATCAGTGGCACTATTGTTGCTATTGAAAACCAACGTCAGTGACACTGATGTTTCGTTCATTAAAAAAATTCGTGGTGTCCAAGTAATTCTTTTGTGGTTCCAGAGGTAATAGGGTGTCAGTAATAAAAATACGGTGCCAATAGAAATACTTTTATTTGTGTATCCCTAAAATAAAAATTTAAAAAATCTTATCAATTTTGTAAGGTTTTTCTTAATGAGTACGGTGAGGAAAAAAAAAGTGTTCACAAAAAAAAATCATCAACATTTTTTTATTACACAATCAAATATTATTTCATTATCCAAAATAAGACTATCTCTAATAATATCTCTTTATATCATCATCTGACTGCATCGTTTTATGTTCCAGTTACATTTTCTGAACACTTGATAAATCAATCTACTCCAATAAATACCCTTTATACAATCATTTTAAAACATTTTTTTTTTCTATAAACCAAATAAATTCCCTGCACAAATCAACTCAAAGCATATGTAACATGAAATCTGAAGACTCAATAAAACAACAAAAATAAACTAAAATACAACAAATTTCCTCCACAATATGCGAAGAATGAAGAACTTTCATGCTTCATTTTATTTTAGATGTGGAGAAGAGCATCAACATATTTGTTAAAGTGCCAAAAGAAAAACCAAAAAAAAAAAAAAAAGAATAAAGAAAGAAAGAAATAAACCTTCAGAAAATGAGAGAGTCATATATATATATATATATGAGCAGAAATTCTGTAAATGCACAAATGAAGAAATGAGCAGAAACAAGAGGCAGGAAGAAGAATGAGGAGAGAGAAGAAAATTCAATCAAAAGTGATGATCCTGTTCACTTGACGAGGGACTTGTCATTTGGAGTATTAAGATTGTCTCCAATAAGAAACTTATACTACCCTCTAAAACTAAATTTCAAGTATTTTGAACACACTCAACCATGCAATGGCAATCTCACATGTCTCTCTATACTTTAAATCTGTTATTTATTACTCCAAATCTCAAGTCCCTCATCAAGTGAATAGTGACATCTCTTTAGCAGATTTACAGTGTAAAGAGTCATTTAAAATTTCCATTGTAGTGCTAAGTGGATCTATGTGACTTCAAATTTAGTTTAAGAGGGCACTAAAAGTTCTCCAATGAGATAGTCTAAGGTACGAGAAAAATGGAACCTATAGGCTTGATGATTAAAGTAAATTCGTATTTGTAATATAAATGTAATATATAAATGACCATACTTAAAGAATTATAGTTGCTTCGGTTATTTGCTTCTTTAAAATTTGTTTACTGACTTGTTTGCTTCATGAAAAGTTGATTAGACATAATTGTTTCAAGACTTAGTAGTTAAGTAACGCAGTAGATGCTATTATGTTACACCAATGAACATATTTAATATTCATAGCATTCCTCTTTGAATGTTCATTTACACAAATAACATATCTCGTTAAAACCTGACTAGGAAAGAACCTTTTAGGATAAAAATATAGTGAAGAAAAAAGAGTTCAACATTCTTTGTGTTTAGTAACACAACTATTGAAAACATATATACATTCAGATCCTTAATTCAGTGCATCTGTTGACAAAGCTTTAGCGAATAAGCCTGTTAGAATGTGTTGTAACCTGATTTGTTGCACATCAAATGTAACGCCCCCAGACCTGGCGCCTGGTAAGGTGATGACGGTCAAATTATACCCGTAAAAGTCATCAACGTTGACCTTAAATCGAGGTTAATAATATATATTTCATATTAAATCACATGTTTATATTTATTATTTAATGTTAAGTGATTATTAATATGATATTTGGTATTTAGCCGTTTTCATTATTAAAAGCCGATTTATTGTGCGATAAATGTCGATTTTGTAGATCACGACAAATCGAGAGGATTAATGTCATTCAATCAATGGTCTCAAGATAATAGAGGAAGAAAATCGGAGCATTAAATGAAAGATTAATCAGATCAACACGCAAGCGTGCAAAGTGGGGAACAAGTCGACAAAGAGACGCGCTTAACACGTGTAAAAGGGCTCGGATCGACCGAGCCTATCCATTCGATCGACCGAGTATGTCGGCTCGGTCACTTTTCGGATTTTTTCGTATTTACCTTCTAGATCCTTCATAAGTCGGCGAAACCCCTATATAAGCAAAGAAACTACGAGAAATTGTAAATCATTCCTTCATCCCTTCATTCTTTCTTCAATCTTACAATTCATAATATAACTTTGATACAATGTAGAATAATTTGAGGGTTTCAAGCAATTTAAGAATTTGCAATATGTAAGCCTTTATTTTTCTGTTTCTTTCTTTTAAGTAATTAATCCCTCCCAATTATGCTTTATCGCTTGAATTAGTTAATCATAGCTAGATGATGTAGATCTCAGGCTATGACGTTAGGGACATGGCGACTCTTGTCTATGGGGATCCCATAACCTACGCCATAGACTTAGTATTTATTCATGAATCTGTATTGTTTAATTAATGCGCAGATCTCGTGTTAGTTTATATGAATGCTTTACAATTCATCGTTTAATCCGTTGTGTATGATGAAACGCCGAGATATACGTTCGGGGATGTAACTGGGGGAAAAGACCATTCGGTCGACCGAGCCCGACTATTCGGTCGACCGAGCCCTGTTTTCATCCGTTAAATAGCCACGTCTTTATGGTTTGGTTAACTTAATAGAATTTATTATCTCGGTAGGTATGGCTATGGCTACGTTACTCACTTAGTTGAATTAAAACGTGTAAGAAGGAAATACCGATATAAAACTCTTGGTAGGCTCATGAATTGATCTTGGACGCTCGGCGTTATCTAGGTAGGTTTATATTAGTGGAATTGCGCGCACCTTGTTATACGTAGATCATAAACTAGCATGAGACTATAACTTGGTAATTGTTAGTTGGACGAGAGTTTGAGTGATCGTTTGGGAAGTACGCCTAACCATAGGAATGTTGCCTGGACGAGGTGTACGGTTAATATCGGCATCCTTAGAGTCGTAAGCGTGTGAGTTATATGAGATGGAGGCACCAAAAGCGCGAAGTCACGTAACAATACCACGGTTGATCTAGTGACTACCGGTGCTAAGTCAAGTTGAAGAGGATGACTCCCGTAGCCAATCTAAGATAGATACAAACGGATTGACAAGTTAATAAGTTCGATTTATTATATAAATTATCTAGGTCCAAACGATAAAGACTATAATTGGGAAGGTTAATTACGTTGTGTTGAGTCGTGTCTTTACCTTTCTTGTCTTATGTTGGTCGTAGACCGCCTCTATGTCCTTGACATGTTTAATTAATTGTTTGTATATAAGATGATCCACAATTGGTTCCCTGTGGGATCGACCTTGATTCACTATAGCTATACTACGATGGGCCTAGTCCTCTTGCTAGTATTGGTTTATGGTGGTCAAGTATATTATAACCTGATTGACCCCGATCATAAGGCTACATGAGCCATAAATTTTCCGGTCAACTGCTTAGACCGTCGTCCTCGCTTGGTTTAAAAGGGCTAACCCGAGTTGACAAGATATTTTATGTCTCACACTTATATGGAGGTGAGCTTTCTGCTAATTTCCCAATGTGGGATTTTACATTCTCACCCCCTTAGGCCAAGACTAGTCCTGGATCGTCCCTACCAGAGGCAACTACACCATCTTTCTTATACGGTGCAGCGCTTAGGCCGTCTGATAGTCGGCTCCGATACCATTCTGTAACGCCCCCAGACCTGGCGCCTGGTAACGCTACATGAGCCATAAATTGTCCGGTCAACTGCTTAGACCGTCGTCCTCGCTTGGTCTAACAAATCCTTTTCACATGTTGTCATGAATTACTTAAGAAACATAACTCCATAGGCCTTTCTTTTGAACAAATCCATGCTTCCTTACTTGTCAAATCAAGGAACAAGTTCCCTCTAACTCTGCATTGTTGCACCCCCATTCTTATTTTCAAGTACAAATTTCACTAAGCCTTCTGATGTCATAACATTTTTCTTATTTGTGTTCATTCTCAGCTCCCCTCCTAAGGGTAGTGTCGATGTTGTAACTATTTCACCAAATGCTGCCTGTTCTTTTAAGGTATGCATATCTTCTTTTGCCGGTCCAATTTTTAAGCCTACCATGACATTCCTTTTCAGTTACTTATCTTTAACCTTCTAGCAATTTATGCTAAACTAGTTTCAAGCAGAAGGTAGACCTTTTCAAGATGCCTTCCGAACCTATCTAGCCAACCAACATTTGAACTCCAAAACTTCTATTGAATTTCAATTCAGATTAATGTACCTTGTACCATTCAGTTTTAACTCTCTTTCAGGCCATTTAGAGCCATGAACCGCCATATATGCCTTTTGATTTTCCATCCTCTGTTTGGCGTTTCTATTCCAATTTTGTGGCACCGGTTGAAAGTCTATTTTATTTTAACCTTGACCATTTATTCCTTGGCAGTGTACTATTCCTCTCGAGTAGTGCAACCTTGAATCTTTGATTTGAATCGTCAATAATCGTTTAAACTTCCTTTGAAAGTTCGAATTAATTCTTGGAAATCAAACCTTATCCAACAATTCTTAAGTGTCGTTTCCTCTTCACTTAAAAATCTTGCTTACCGCTTACTTATTCAAACTTTTGATATTCCCTTAAAATTTCTTGAGGGAATTTCTATTTCTATTAAATCTTGAGATAACCTCTCTTTGACTATTGCAAACTTGGACACTTCTTGACAAGTGTTTATTTTATTCTGAGACCTTTTGGTGTATTCGTTTTGTCTCCATGGCTCCTTCATGTTGAGATTCTTGCTCTTTTTGATTTCCATCTTTTTAGTCCTTCTGGTGCTCGACCTTGCACCTTTACCTTGATTTCTTTTGTGTGATGTTACCTTTAATGTCTCCACTTTCTCAAGGCTTATATGAAAGCTTATTACCATCTTTCAAGTTGCCTGTGAAGTCTTTGTAGACCACCGTATCTTGCAGAATTCCACTCTCTCAAAAGAATCTCATCTACAAGGTGTTCTTTTGTCTTTCCTTCTGGAGGCTATCTTTTGTATTATGATACAGTGCCTCATTCTTCATTCTGGAACCAACTTTAAATTTTTCCCCAACACGGAATCATCTTGTTTCGCTTGTAACCCAAGCAATCTTTCTTATTTCAAGTGCATTGTACCCTTTCTTGGCTTACCTAGTTGACATACCACCCTGGTACTCAACTTGTCACATTTCAACTTCTTTTATTTTCCAAGATAACCCTAATTGGCACGAGGATTGGATCAAACTGTCAGAGAGAAAGTATGGCAATGCATGTTCTTCACCCACAGGGAGTCTCAGAAGTCCTTCAGTTGGGATCCTTGTAGTTCTTCAGCAAGCTTGTGGTTCCATGACGGAAGTTGAGATCAAAAGAAGTCAAGTGTGCCAGAAGTGTGGTTTCGGCCGGGAAGATTCAGCCTTCCGGGTATAGTGCAGCATGAGCAAGTAAAGAGTGTTGAACCGATGATTGTAAGATTCGAGGCAGTTGATGAGTTCGTGAAGGAACAAGATGAAGATCCAGTTGTTTCCGGTTACAAGTGAGTGGCTGGAGCCCAACCAACCATTGGTCATGAGTTAGATGAATATGGCAACAACTGGCATCGGAATCAGCTTTGGTGTCTAAATGCGGAAGATTGGGAAGGACAATGAAGAATGAAAACCACGGGATGGCAATTGCAGTTCCTCTCAGAGTGACCAAGACGTATAAGAGTTGAAATAAAGATTACCACGGCGATCTTTCATGAAGATAGAGATAGAAGAACGTGAGTTTTCTAGGATAAAGTGGAGCGACGACAAAATACGAGACCAGAGTTGATACGTCAAGGCAACGTGAAGATTGAAGTGGATCGTCGCAACCTCAAGTTGGCTTAAAACAAGCAAAATAGTTGGGAAGATGGAAGAAAAAGAAGACTGTAAGAGTTGGAAGACGAAACGCTTTGCAAGTCCAGAGTTCAAGTACACCCAGTTACATTTGAGTTTCGAGGACGAAACTCCTCTTAAGGGGGAAGCAATGTAACATCCCGACTTTTCAGAAAGGATAAAATAGTCATTGGGTGTATTTACTACGACCCATTTATTATTTATCCTATTTATTTAATTAAAAATGATTTAATTAAAAGGATTTAGTTATTTAATTAAGGAATTTAATTAAATTGCTATAAAAAGAAATAATACCCAAAATCACTGATTTTATTCCATAAGCAAATTCTAAAAATAAAAGGGGAGGAACGGCGATGAAGCAATGCAGGAGATGCCAGAAAAAGGGAGAACGTAAACTTCAACCGTGTGACCAATCCGTTCATCTGTTCAAGATGCCATAGGAGAGAAAAGTGATCAGCGCGAGGAGACGCAACTTTGGAAAATAACATCTCTCAATTTCGTAAGTTTTCAGTTTAGCCCTAGTTTTCAGTATTCGTAGAGTTCGATTCTTGAAAAATTCGTATCTTTCAATCCGTAACTCTGTTTTTCAGCCATGAGTAGTCGAAACGATCGTCTTGGAGTGTAGATCATTCTAAAATTAGTTTCGCAGCAGTAATCCAGGTAATTTGCAGTTTTATTCTCTTTTTCAGTTTCGTTTTTTTGCCAGAAAATAGGATTTTAGGGTTTTTGTTGATCAAATAGGTTTTGGGGGTTGAGGATCAACAGTTGTTGCAGTTGCTTGATGTTTTACTTTCAGTTTTGCTGGAAATTAAGGTAAGAGGCTCTTCCTAATGAGTAATTATAGTTTTATAATGATAGGTTGAGTTTTGGTGAGTTTTGATGTTGTTTGGTTATAGAATTCATGCTAAGTTGTAATTAATGAGTTGTGATATGTTTTGGCATTTTTGTGTTGAGTTTTAAATTTCTATTTTTTTTGATTCAATAACATTAATTAAACATAAACAAGCTTCGATTGAACTTCCGATTCGTTCAGTTAAAACACCGAATGTACTCTTAAAAGGAGTTGAAGTTCGGATCCGTCGGAAGGGCATGAAAGGGCTTGTGCTTTGATGAACTAGAGTTCATCAATGTCTGTGTATGTGCTAGGCCTTGTCCGTGTCAAGTGGTCTAAGTACGAGAGTAGGAGATGTGAGGGAGCTTACTTGAAAACACTTAGGTGACTAGTTAATTCACAATAATAATTACATAAGTGTAGTAAAAGCTAAAATGTCACTTATTCTTGGTTAGGCACTGATTCAAATCGGCGATGTGATACGTTCATAAAAGGTGGACAATGCTACTGGCTCAAAAGGCTGAAGGGTAGTGGAGGAAATCCATCGAATGTAGATGCATACCGGGGAGATCTTGGGACTACTGGTGCTAATCACCGTAGTTGGCAAGTATATCTCGTGGTGGAATTTTCATCATGCATTGTGTCCTTGAGTAATGATGTAACCAAGATAAGCTAAGCTAGAAAAGTTTAGTCATGACATGTCGATGGGCATGGATTGAACCCTAGATTGAGTCGGTCTCATAAAGATAATTAATAATCATAATAATAACCTTTCGTTGTATAACTTAGTTATTCATTAGCTTCTCACTTTTACTAAGTACTTTGTACTTACCTCCTTTGCGTTTTCTTTTGTATGCATTGTGGGGTGAGAAGACGAACAGGTTGACCAAGTGTAGATGACGACTTTTGAACACATTGAAGTCTTGACGAAACTTCTAGTTTATTTTCTTTGTAAAGGTTGTACTAGTCTGGTTGTATTTCTTTTCTTAGACTTGTTGTACTCCTACTTTTAAGACCTCGTATTGTTTAGGTCTTTGGGTTTTTCGTCGTTGTAATTTTAACTATCCATCTCTAATATGGTTGTATCTATTCTTAGTAGCATTTATGTTTTTACCCGAGTCCTTTTAGCTTCCGTTTGCTTTTATTTGATACGACGACGTAGAGGCTTGCGTATAATATTAGATTTATTTAATGCTATACGCGCCGAACGTTCTCTTCCGGATAAGGGCTCGGTATCCGGGAGAGGGGCGTTACATCAAAGCTCACCTTATGTCCGAATATCACGATGGAAAAAATAATTTTGGTGAAATATGTTTTGTTTTGTCACCCTTTATGTAGTATTTTTTATTTTTAATAACACACGCACACACACTTTGTCCTCACTGGGACTCGAACCCGGAACCTCCGCGTTTTTGTAGTATTTTTAGTTGGGTGTAAAATCCTGTATTTCTCATAAGGGTAATTTCGTCACATCGTGAAACCCTACTTATTTATATGTATTTTCAGCCATTTTATATTTAAAAAAAATAAAGGGAAAAAAGGATTAAATAATTATAATTTGAACAATTCCTCTCATCTTTAAAATAATTATTATATCTATTTAAACCATTCAACCTACACATCATACGTACAATCATATCCATGCTGAGAAAAATACACGACAAAGCCCTCCCATCTGCTTCCATCGACGTTTGGCGAGAAAAAGCCCTCCCACTGCTTCCATCGACGTTTGGCGAGAAAAGAGAGAAATATTCCTCTTTTAACCACATCCGGTGACGATCCTGGTGAAGGTGAGCATTCTTTCATCTAATCTATTCATAGAAATTCGAGGTAATTTGTCATATCTTTTTTGTGATGCAACTAGCATAACCCTAGGTTAGGGTTTATGACGACCTTATGTATGTAATTTATACAGTAGTTTTGTAAATTAAGGATGCCAAATTGTGTATTTTGTAGGTGAATTCGTAGATTGATATTTGGACCAGTGAAGCAGTTGGAGAAGCAGTAATTCTACCTGTTACCCAAGTGTTAGATTGTGAAGCTAGGTATTAGTCAAGGACAATCAGCTAGGACTTTTTGTAACGTTGTAACCTCAAGAAGTCCAGTGGAAATTTTCCTCCTACTTCACAGGGGAAGAGTGGACTGATAGGATTACACCATCTGGAACCACTTTAAACTTTGTTTTCTTTATTTACGCATTTACTTTCATCATTTTACATTCAGTGTTTATTTTGTGTTTGTGTATTTCCTTACTTTATACATACTTGGTTTTACACTAACTCGGTTGACATCAATTACTGAGATCACACAACATATTTCAAAGAAACTCAACAAACTGATAGAACATTTTAATAAAAGGCTTTAAACAAATTTTCCGCTGCATTTAACTCAATTGTTGATTCAGTCAGCAAACTAAATCTCAACAGAGTTATCTAAACTCCAAGTTCTTTTAAGTTAAGATTTACTTGAAAGAAAAGTTTATAAAGGACAAGTTTATTCACCCCTCTCTATACTTGTGTCAAGCCTTTCCAAGGGACCAACAATTGGTATCGGAGCAGTGTTCTTTACTTTGGAGAAATCCACTGATCAAGTAATATTGTTCTCTACATCAGTTAGTTGATATCTTTGAAATTGTTTTCAAAAATTTTAAAAAAAAACTTGCATCATGGACTCCTAAAATCACATTAAAAGTTTGCTTAGTTGTTCATTTTTTAGATTTGATGAATACAAAAATAGATTGCAGGCTTTTGTTGCTGATACACATGAGAAATTGCTTGACGTACTCATTGAAGATCCAGTCATTGGACCAAAAATCACAAGCAACAACAAAGACACTCAGCATGAAAGCTTGAACTTAATAGAAGCTACAGAAGTTCTTCCAATAAGTTTTGCACCTAAAAATCACACTGAAAGTGATGAGGAAATCATTTTGTTCAGATATGACCAAACAGACGATTACATAGAATTGAACAAAAGGGAATGAGTTAATGACAAATAAAGGTTGTAGTCAAATGATAACAACCTATGAAGAGGTAAATGCTTCTACATCCAATTCTTTAAATGCCATGGGCAACCATAAAAATCCAGATTTCAATGAAACTCTTGACATACTCATAAAGGAGTTAGAGGTAATTCAAACTGATTATGAGAATGTTGAAAAGGAAAGAGAATCACTGAAAGTTGAAGTTTTAAGATTGAATGGTGAATTCAATCTTGTCAAATCTAACAACAGAACACAAGAAGTTAGATTCACTAAGATTCAGAATGACATAGCCGAGGTAATAAATGTCTTTGAATCAACATCAAATCCAACATCTACAGATTCAATTCAAACCAGAAAGCCGTATGGAGATAGATCAAAGCTTAGGTTTTAATAATCAACGAATTCTAAGGTTGGACCTAGTTCGGTTGCTCTAAGTTTGTGGTCGCACAAAGGTCTAAACCTCGTAAAGCTATTTGAAGCTATTAGAACTGATAAAACTCATCAAGGCCTTATATCAAAGCTGACAAAACTGGAAGATCAATCAGAAATACTCAGCAAACTGATATATCCTACAGAAAAACTCAGCATAAGGCTATGAATAGCAAAACTGATCAAAAGTCAGTTAAGAACAAAAACAAACCAACTGAACCTACTATGACAAAGAATGTCTATCATTCAAGGAATACTAGATTCAGAGGGAAAGCTAGACTCTTTCCTACTGATGAAGATTGGGATGTTTCAGTTCCTATTGCTAGATCTATCAAATTTCACAAAGATCCAAAGGTTAAGCCTCAAACAGAACTGTCAATCCAAGACAACAGACCTATGTGAAACATGATATATCCAACAAAAAGAATAAAGGTATGCATAATAAGGCCAAAGGTCAAGAATCATATATAAAAGTAATGAATACACTTCTAAGAATGTTCAAAGCCTTAGAAAAAGCGGTTAATTCAACAAAAAGGAAACCATACTCACATGATTCAAGAATTAATTGAAATACTAATAAAAAGGACTCAAACAGGTATGAGTACCAAAGAAAACTTAATATGTTTTGCAGGAAAGTTAGTTGACATTTAAAGATTCATCAAAGCTGACCTCTAGAAAGTTTCACAGAGAGGAAGTTGCTAACAAACCTGAGTCAGAGGTTTCACAGACAAGAAGAACTGGACTCTTGAAAGCTGAGATTAGTTACTTGACCCAGATGTTCGCCAAATGCGTCATTGGAAACTCCGGAACATTTTGCAACATCTCTGGCGCAAAATTAGAACTATTCTATGTTCTATGGTTTGAAGAAAAGTTTAACTGGGCAGGACATATCTTCAACCAGCTGATGAACCAGTTCTCTTCTAAGAGCAAACATAGGGAAAAGATTGATGTCAAGACAGGCAGATTTTATCAGACAATGACCTTTTCTCTGCTTGTCCAAAGGATTTTAGATCATTTCAAGATCCCTAAGCTTGAAATGACTGAGGTTGTTGAAGGAAAGATTTTGATCAAGGAAGTAAAGAATAAGGCAAAGGCATCTAAGAAGAAACAGAGAAGTCAGTTCAGTAAGTGATAATTCTTGATGAAGGAGCGGAGGAAGTAAATCAAGAAAAGAATGTTGAAAAGGAGGAAGATAAGCAAGAGGAAGAAATTCAGACAATAGGAGGGACCATTGTTGAAGAAAAGATTGTTGAAAAAGAGAAAGTTGAACATGAACAGGTTACTGAACCTGCAGTAGTTGCTGATACTACTACTAAGGAAACAGACAAGACCGAGAAAGAAAGTGGTGCTGAGACAGTTGTTGCCATAACTAAGAAATTGGATGAACCTTCAAGTAATCCTGGCCCGAACACGCTAATGTTGAAGTCCCCAAAGAAATTATCCTTGAAGTTTTTTCCAATGGTGCAACTGACGTTGCTGAAACTTCAAAAGCCCCTATTTCACCAATTGAAACTGATCTTGAAACTGAGATAGAGCAAAAGATTACAGTTGATTGCAAAAGATTCGATAACTATACTCATTGGAAATTCCGTTCAATTGAAGATCAAGAAGAAAATAAAGAGATGATGAAGATTGATGAATCATGGGCATTTGGACTCTTTGACATTACTCACCTATCCCAACTGTTTGACACATCAGAATTCACAAGTAATGGTCATGCCGCCATTAGAGCCAGATACTGGAAGAAACTGATGGGTAGAAAACCGCAGAGCCCAAAGAAGAAATATAATGATGATGATGATGATTCCCAAAGGGATGAAGACTTGCAGAAGGGAATCCTTGCATCCCTTCAAGAGGGTAAATCTAGGAAAGGTACTGATGAGAAATGAGACTCAGCAAGTGAGGGAAGTTCTGAGGAGACAGATGAATCTACTACATCTCATTCAAAATCTTAGTCTGAATCAACATTTGAAGGAGAACCAGAAGTAAAGGACTATAAATCGCCAACTGACAAAGGAGTGCTGGAAGTAGCCAAAGATGCCGTTGATAAAGTTAAGGAGATTAACAAGAAAACTGAAGAAAAGGAAGTACCAGCTGAGAGACAAATAACTGATATTGAAGCCGAGAAGAAAGAAGTTGTGACTGACCTAAGAAAACTGAAACAATACCTTATAAGGGGGAAGTCAGTCAGACTGTTGAGTAGAAAACAGAAGAAGAAAAGGAAACTGAAGCTAAAACTGACATTGTTGGAAATAAGCCTGCAGCAGAAATTGAAACTGGGAAATCACCATCTAAGAAGAAAGCTGAAGATAAGTTAGTTCAAACCAAGCTGGATGTCATGAGATTCACCACAAATGAAGTATTGAGGACTGAGAAAGACAACCTGAACATACTTGAGAAGACCACGATGACTTTGGATGAAAGCAAAGATAAGTGGAAAGCATTGTTGAAGGAAGTGCAAGATATTAAGAGCAATTGCCTGGATACACTAATTGACATAAGGAAAACCACAATTGAACCAGAGGCAAGGAAAACTGACACTCAGGATATGCTCGAGAACTTTGCAAATGACTTACACAACATAGTGCATCTTATAGAAAACACACTCAATGAATATGTTGTAGCTCAAACCATATTGGCATCCAACAAACAAAACTTAAACTCAATTCTTTTGAACTTAATCACCAAGGATGATGCCAATAAGGGGGAAGAGAATGAGCTCTTAAAAGTCAATGAGGAGACAATGAAGGAAGTTCTTGGAGCTGTTGATGAAAAACTGAATGAACTATAAAAATCCAGAGCTGATTTTGATGAAAAGGAAATGCAGCTGATACTGAAATTTGCACAACCTACCAAGACACAGTTGGCATTATATCCACATTTGTATGGACTTTTCAAGGAAATACTGTGAGAAGAGAATGAGACCAAAGAATAAACCTTTGAAAAAGTTCATGAAACTGAGGAAAGTATTTTTTCACTACTGGCACAAGATGAACAAATGGGAAGAAGAAGGAAATTTGAAAAAAGCTGAGGATTCATCAGATCAATCTGACTTATCTACAACAAAGGAATTTATTGAAAAACTTACTTAAATGATGAGTTGAGAAAGAGCATGCCGAGATTTGAAATCCTGTTCAAATAGAAATTCTTTGGAAATACCAACATGACGATATCTTGCCAAGTGTGGACAAATATAAACAGTTTGGATTTCTAGGCAGTTTTTGAAGCTATGAAGGAATCAGCTGAAGCTTATAACAAACAAGTTTTATCAATCACTGAAGCAAGGATCAAAACTGATACTGGGAATACGTCAGCAAATCTAGAAAAGAGTTAAATCCAGTTTTTCATTACAACGTGTTGTATTTTAATACCCAATGTAATCCAAACCCCGTGAATGAAATACTACTCTAATTTTGAGAATGTTTGTTTGTTTTATCGTTTTGCATTGCTTTTAAGGAGGGTATTGGCATCATCAAAAAGAGGGAAATTGTTGGAAACAAAATTATGTTTTGATGATGATTCATCACTTATTTGTTTATTTATTTTAACCTCATTGATGAAGTGTCATAACTGGTTGTTATAGTGCAAAGCAAAAAGATGTCTAGAAGAAAACTGTATAGGATTTCTTAGAGTCTGATTTTTGTATAGGTTACATTAGACAAGCATTGTAATATAATAGGTTTTAGTGGAGTCTAGGAATGAAGCTGAAATATAATCAAGAATGGTTCGCTGGGGGATCAAACTCAGTTGGCCATATCAAAGTTGAAGATGCAAGGCTGAGGGAACAAACTCAGTTATGAAGGCTGAGGGGAACAAACTCAGTTTAGAAGATTGGAGGTTGAGGGACCAAACTCAGTTTTTGAAGATTAAACCCGAGGATATAAAGTTAGAATTCAGGTAAGTCTGTGATGGCCTGAACTGACTTTATATACCTTGTATTAAAGGTCTAAGATACATAAGGACAATGATATCTTAGTTATTTTCATGAACTAAAATTGTGTACTCTGATCAAGCCAAAAATGATCAGATGAAGGTTTGTTTACTGATCAACTCAAAAAGTCAGTTATACAAAGTCAGCTAAAGGAACAAGTAGCCAGCTGACTTTTTAAAATCAGCTTAACACTTACAAAGCTGAAACTGAGACCAGTAGACCAAGTAACGGCTAAATAACATATGTTAAAGATCTATTGGATAATCAATTGTCACTGTCATAAGGACACTGACATTTGACAAGCAGGACCACCAACGTCTATAATGATTCAAATTTGAACGTTGGATTTCAACGATAAATAGAGGACTCCGTATTCAAGAAACGTGTGAAAGTTTTTGGTGTGAGTTTATGCAAGTACTTTTATGTAAGAAAAAGTGTGGAGTTCATAAGATTGATATTCAAACTTTGAATAAAATCAAGTATAAAGGGGGGAAGAAGTCTTATCAAGAACTCTTACTTGAGTCCATATTGCAAGATTCCGAAATCTTCAAGTGTTCATATTGTTCAACATTCATTCAAGACACAATACTCGAGGAAATAGAGCTTATTGTACATATCATGTACATATCAAGATCAAAGCTCACTCACAGATTAAATCAACTTTGATTTTATCAAATGTTTAGATTGTGAAACACCTAGGTGGTGTTAAGGACAATTGAGGTGTAGTCAGGAAGACTGTGTTTGTGGTGGAGCTGGTGAAAAGGCAATTCAACCCTCCAAGGACCAGTGAAGAAGTTGGAGAATTAGCAATTCTAACTGTTATCCAAGTGTTAGATTGTGAAGCTAGGGATTTGTCAAGGACAATCAACTAGGACTTGTTGTAACGTTGTAACCTCAAGAAGTCTAGTGGAAATTTTCTTCCTACATCACAGGGGAAGAGTGGACTGACAAGGATTACACTAGCTAAAACCAATATAAACTTTGTGTTCTTTATTTACGCATTTACTTTCAGCATTTTACATTCAATATTTATTTTGTATTTGTGTATTTGCTTACTTCATTACATACTTAGTTTTAAACTAACTCAGTTAACATCGGTTACTGAGATCACACAACATATTTCAAAGAAACTCAACAAACTAATAGAACTTTTTAATAAAAGGCTTTAAACAAATTTTCCGCTGCATTTAACTCAATTGTTGATTCAGTCAGCAGACTAAATCTCAACAGAATTATCTAAACTCCAAGTTCTTTTAAGTTAAGATTTACTTGATAGAAAAATACACAACAAAGCCCTCCCATCTTCTTCCATCGACGTTTGGCAAGAAAAAGCCCTCCCATCTGCTTCCATCGACGTTTGGCGAGAAAAGAGAGAACTATTCATCTTTTAACCACATCCGGTGATCAGATTTGCAGAACCAAGTAATCAATACGATCTATGTGAAGATGAGCATCCTTCCATCTAATCTATTCATAGAAATTCGAGGTAATTTGTCATATCCTTTTTGTGATGCAACTCGCATAACCCTAGGTTAGTGATATGCCTAAATCGTAATACGGCATGCGGATCCATATTCGGGTCCGTCTAGCAGCCACAAAAGATGAGGCCACCAGCCACCTAGTCCGCATAACACAAGCCAAATCGGGACCGCAAGCCATGGCCCCATGCCAATCCTCACAGCCGTATCATGCAGCACGAGGAGAAGCTAGGGGCCGGCCCGCGAACTCCCAAGGCTACCAAGTCCGCAAGCGACCCGAGCTCGCAACATAAAGTGGAGAAAGTTATGACTCAGGGATGATAAGACAGAGGCAAAAACGACTAAGTGTTGGGTCCGTCCCATATCGGATCACTAAACAACCATCAGCTTAGTTAGCGCCGTATTGTACTTTATTGTATAGAATTGTCTTTAGTTAAACCCTAGATGATAGCTTGACTATAAATAGAGGCTCATTGTATCATTTTACATATACGCATTAATACAAAACATAGGCAAACTCTGCCATGTTTACTTACACCACCACTTTCACCACTATGAATTCCATATCACCACCGAACAATGCCGGTTTTCACACAAAAACACCGCTAGATATCCACCATTAAACCACCGTTGTTCATCCGTGATGATTTTGACATCATCAGTTGGCTCAATTACCGGGAAACAACTAGCCTTTTAGTTTCTTTCGGTGTACGTGTTGAAAACATAGGCCCAAACCCATATAAGATGAGGGGCCTCATCCCCAAAAGCTAGCTTGTGAGGTGAGGGAAGTCCACCTCTTAATATGGTGGGTGATACAATGGCAAGTGTCCAATGTGGGACAACTTTAACACGCCCCCTCAAGTGTGGGCCTATAAACAGCCTGGGCCACATGGCACACAAGGCATATAAAGGGCGCTACAAGGCCAACAAAGAGGCCCAACACTTGCACAATTAAGGGATGGCTCTGATACCATGTAGAAAACATAGGCCCAAACCCATATAAGATGAGGGGCCTCATCCCCAAAAGCTATCTTGAGAGGTGAGGGAAGTCCACCTTTTAATATGGTGGGTGATACAATGGCAAGTGTCCAATGTGGGACAACTTTAACAGTACGGCACTGCCGCTTTTTCATCCTTCACGACGGCTCCAGGAGGATCTCCATCATATTCTCTAGGTTTTTAAAGCTTTCTTCATAAAAAATCTCTCATAATCAGTTCAATCATCTGGAGATCTTCATCTCATCATGGAACTAAAGGTAAACTCTTCGAATCTTGTTCAAAATCCACGAGTTAGCATTTGAATCGTCACCTCTCTTATGACTTTTGTTTGAGAGCTCACCGGAGTCATTCCTTTCCTTTACAGTTCAAAAATATCATTTTTCAAGCAAGTTTTGGTTATTTTTTAGCTCTGCATTTGTTTAAGTAAGCAAGAACACGTGAAAACACCGAGTTTGCACTTGAGAAATTGTTACTCTCGATGCCTTCACTTTAAGGAAAAAGTTTGTTGGAGCGTGCATTATTTTGACATCACCGGCATTACACTTTGCATATTCTGGGTTCACGTCAAGTTGATGTTGTAGTAGGATTTTCGGGGCTTGTTACTTTGCATATTTTGAAAATTTTGTTGAGTTGAAGCTATAGTACGTCGGAATCATCAACAATAGCGGTATATTCTTGGACTCCCCGGTTGAATCATCCTAGTTGTCCTTGAATTTCCGATATTCTGTACGTTGGACCTCTTTTAGCTCGCCGGAGAAGTCTCTTTCGACAAAACACTGAGCACGCCGCCTATAGATTGAATAGTATGAGGTTGTTGTGTGCCAGAGACGGTTGGTTGCTAGGTGTCAGAGTACTTATTGTTTTTTAGCATAGACAACAAATTAGATAGTTCCACATGGCAGGTAGAAAGGACTTACAATTAGTACCACACATGCCAACAAAGGGGACAACTCATGATCCGACACGTGTTCATAACGTGGAGATAACAGAAGAAAATCAGAGGGGACCACACTTTGACAGGTCCCCACCAAGAGATCCGCCAAAAGATGCCCGGGGCATCATAAATTAAAGGACCAAGTCTATAGATCCCGCTGCTGCCACAGAATTGGTCCGCACTGGACATGCCCTTGGGAAGGCGCATGAAGGAACATCGAGACCGCAGAAAAGCCATGAGATAATCCCTAAGGAGATACTATGTTTTCAAGAGGATCCCAAAGTAAGAGCAGTAAAGGCATACACTAAGTATATCGAGAAGATGTATCTGACAAACACTCGTCTGACTGCACTGGGTCAACCTCCTTTGCCGATCCTGGATCAGCTACCTTTGACTGTCGACGCCAATGTTGAGGCCCCTCTAGGGAGTCACATATCCGGTCTAAACCCATAAATATCTAGGAAAGCATTCATTCATCTGTGGGTCAGCGAGGTAAAAAGATCCCGAGAAGAGTGTTGAGAGAAGATCAGCTTTAGATCGTTTGGTAAATGCTGAAAAGAGACTGATTCCACCGTATTTGGGTTCATATCTTTTAAAAAGAAATGTCGTAGCGTGGAAAGAGATCAGAGACAATCTTGATGCTCGCCAAATCATAAGAGAAAGGCGAGCTGAACAAGAAGAATAATAGCAGTATTGTGCACCCGAACATGTACCTCAGCGCGCAGTCGATCCCGACATAGCGGAGCAGATGGAAAAATGCAAAAATGAGATTGATAATTTGAAAAATTCGAGGCCCACTGAGAAGGCCAAGCCAACTTCAGGAATCAATGTGCTTTCTAATGAAATCTTAAGGTCAGTACCAACAGAAAAATTCAACTATCCCAGCTATCATTACTACCAAGGAACGACTTGCCCATACGATTGGCTTACCGCGTTTCAAGGCTGAATACTCTATCGATGCCAAATAAATCCGTATGATGCATTGACCTCGTAGGTAGTATGCAAGATAGGGCTGCATCTTGGATTCACGGTCTCTCTCGAGGGTCAATCGAAAGTTGGGAGGACTTGTCTGACAAATTTATAAGAGAGTTCGAATCAGCCAGTAGACTCAAGAAAACCATTGGGGATCTGTATGATGTTCGCATGGGGGAAAATCAGACGGGCTGAAGTTATTATGAGTGGTTTGTCAAGGTTTATGACCAGACGAGAAACATTCCAGACGACACTATAATCACTTGCTTCCTGAGCGGGATAGCTAGAGGGCCGATGAAAACAAAGTTTGTTTTGCAGCCACCTAAGCAAGGTCTGAGAGAGATGTTGGAAAGGGCCCGAATGTTCGGACTGGTGAAGCGACTCCCTCACCTTATGGAAAGGGAAAAGAAAGAACTGATCATCATCCTTTTGGAGAGGATCGCAAGGAAGATCACAGGGAAGACCATGGTAAGAATCAAGACCGGAAGTGAAGAAACCAGTGTGATTCAATGAGAGTGATTTCACTCCGTTCAATGCCAAACCGAGCCAGATCATGTATGAAATCCGCGATCATCTACCAAAGCCGAGGCCCGTGAAGACCGAACCCAAAACGCATGATGAATCAAAATACTGTTGTTTTTATAAGAATCACGGTCACATAATTGATGAATGCATCACCTGAAGGAAAGCAATTGAGAAGTTGATAGAAGAGGGACCCACAACCAAGTATAAGAAAGACGGTGAGGGGACTGCTAATAAATATGACAGACAACCCCGCAAGTATGCAAATGAGATCAGGGTTATTTTGGAAGATTTTCCAGGCAATAATCAGCTAAAGAGCCAAACTAACTCCATCAATGTCCGGGAATTTGAGAAACCAATTGTTTTGGGTGACTCCGAACAAGCCATTACTTTCACTCGAAGCAAGTTAGCGGGCCCACCCGGGGTGATGAAAGTGCCGATTGTGTTTCAAGTGGGAATCAACAATTTCGGAGTCAATAGGGTTTTGCTAGATACCAGGGCTGGTAGAGACATCATCTATTTGGACACACTCAAGCAAATCGGCTATGGAGAATCGAGGATGAGGCCATACATAAGCATGTTAAGGGATTCTCCAATGATAAGGTTAAAGTCATGGGAACCATCGATCTAAATGTTGAGGTCGGAGACTACGAGCCAACCTGCACAGAGAAGGTAAATTTTCTTGTAGTCAACTTACACTCTTATTACACTGCGATCCTAGGGATCCCGGCGCTCAAAAAATTTCAGATGATCGTCTTGACTCCACATGAGAGAGCTAAGTTTTATACTAATAAAGGGGTCGGGATCGCCGTAAATCGGCGCCATTTCCTACTCAAGCACATAACCAAGAATCGGGCCGACTACAGAGACCGAGGTGACTATAAAAGGACCCGAATCTACCAGACCCAATTCACAGCAGGCCAAGGTCAAGTCAACACGGTTAGGGAGTCCGCCTAAAAGGAGGTTGAGTGTGAGACTTTTCAAGTAAGGGATGAGCCAGATTTTACGGCCAATGATGAACTGATTGAAGTTATTGTGAACGAGGCAACATAAATTAAGATTGAGGCTTAGATGAACGAACGTGAAAGAGATGAGCTGATAACGTTATTGAAAGCGAACTTGGATTCTTTTGCATAGGTCGTGACTGACATGAGGGGCGTCGAGCCCGAGGTCGCATTGCATTATATGAACGTCGACCCTAATTTCAAGCCGATACAACAGAAAACTCTCTAGTGAAGAATAAATCGCTATAAAAGCCGAAGTGGTGAAGCTGGTCCGGGTAGGAATCATAAATGAGCTCACATATCCCACATGGCTTGACAATGTTGTCATGGTCAAGAAGCATAATGGAAAATGGGGGATGTGCGTTGATTTTACTAATTTGAACAAGGCCTACCCAAAGGATCCTCACGTATTTCCTAGAATTGAATGAATGGTTGACGGGATCATGAGGTCGAGATATTGAGATTTTTGGATTCATACTCTAGGTATCATCATGTGAAAATGGTAGATTGTGACAAGGAAATGACTGCTTTTAGGGCCGCAAGCGGCCTATATTATTATGAGATGATACCGTTCGGTTTGAAGAACGCGGGTTCGACCTACCAGAGAACAGAAAAAAAGGTTTTTGGGCCACAGATTGGGAGGAACATGGAAGCATACATCGACGATATGGTTGTCAAGTCAGCACGTAGCGGTCACGTCGCATATCTTCAGGAGACTTTTCACAACATCAAAAAACATTCCATGAAACTCAATTCCCCAAGTGCACCTTTGGAGTGCAAGCATGGAAGTTTTTGGGATTTATGGTAAGCCAAAGGGGAGTTGAGGCAAACCCCGAAAAAATCGAAGCGCTCTTGAACATGCAATAACCGACTACGATCAATGAAGTGTAGAGGCTAAATGGAAGAATCATCACACTGGGAGGTTCATCTCCAGGTACACCAAAAAATGTTTGCCATTTTTCAAAGTGCTAAAAGGGGACAAGACTTATGTTAACCTTTAAGGCTCTGAAAACTTATCTGAGGAATCCGTCACTTTTGGTTAGTCCCTAACTAGAAGATGTTTTATTTATGTACTTAGCGGCCTCATATCGGGCTGTCACCGTAGTTCTTGTCAAAGAGGACGACACCGTCCAAAAGCCCGTTTACTATGTAAGCAAGGCTCTCAGTCTCATTGAGAGTCGCTATTTTAATATTGAGAAATTGGGCTACTCGCTTGTTGTCTCCGCCCGCAAATTAAGGGCTTATTTTTCTTCGCACACTATTATTGTATTGTCTGATAGTCTATTACGGCAAGTGCTACTCCCGATCTCTCAGGGCGACTAGTTCGTTGGGCCATTGAGCTTACAGAGTTCAACATATGATACGAGCCCAAGAAGGCAATCAAAGCTTAGACGTTAGCTGATTTTGTGGTGGAATCGAGCTTCAATAAAGAACGACCGAAGAACAACCTAGTCCGTATCCCATTGACAAACCATGCACTTCAACAATGTCCACGCCGCAGCGGCCGAGTCATTGTTGGTAGCAATAGGTTGATGGGGCCGCGAACTGAAATGGTTGTGGGGCTGTAATCATCTTGCTCGAGCCAAGTACATATGAAGAAATCGAAAAAGTGTTAAGGTTTGACTTCACAGTGTTGAACAACCAGGCAGAATATGAGCCTGTTATTACGGGCCTTGAGCTCGCAAAGGCCATGAATGTCGAAAACATGGAAGTTTATTGCGATTTGCAGCTGGTAGTTCATCAAGTAACAGGTTCAAATGCGACAAAGTGTGAGACTCGGTGAAAATATCTTGATCCAGTCCAAAGGCTAAGAAGTTGATTCAACTATTGCGAATTCGTAAAAATAAGACGAGAACAAAATGCGCGGGCTGATTACCTGTCTAAGCTAACAACAGAAGGAGAAATGGACAATCCATCTATCCTGGTCGAGTATCTCTCTGAGCCCACCATTAGTCGGACCGAAATTATAAACATCCAACCTACGGCTCCATATTGGATTGACGAGATCATAGTGTATATCGAGAACGGAATTGTCCCTACCAACCTAAATAGGCTCAGGCTCTAAGAAAAAGGTCAACCAGGTACACTACCATGAATGGAATTTTGTCTAGAAAATCATTTTCAAAGCCTTTATTACGGTGCGACGACCTGAGGAAGTAGGAGGAATTTTGTTCAAACTACATGAGGGTGTGTGTGGGGGCCATCCCGTAAGTCGCACACTCGCTCATAAAGCTATATTAGCTGGATACTATTGGCCTGAGCTTGCTGACGACGTGCAGAGATACGCTAGAGAATGTGATAAGCGTCAGCACTTCGCCGACATAGCTAGACTACCTTCGGTCGAACTGAGTATTGTTGTCGCGGCTTGGCCTTTTGACATGTGAGGAATCGATCTCATCGGCCCACTCTGAAAGGGCGGTTAGGATGTGAATATGTAGTCGTTGCCATTGATTATTTCACAAAGTGGATTGAAGCAAAGGCTCTGGCAAAGATTAATTCCAAAGCCATTATTTACTTCTTGCTGGATTAAGTATGGACTAGATTCGGGGTCCCAAGAGCGATTGTATCTGATCACAAGCCGCAATTCAGGGACGAGTTTACTCAGTTTTTCACAGAGCATAACGTGAAGTATTGGCAGTCATCAGTGTGTTATCCGCAAGGAAATGACCAAGTAGAAAATGCTAATAAACAAGTCCTCAAATTTTTGAAGAAACGTCTAGATGAAAAAGTTGGAAAATGGGTAGATCATTTGCCAGCGGCCCTATGGTAGCTCCAGACTTCATGAAAAACAATGACAGGGGAAACCCCTTTTTAACTTATGGTTCGGAGGCCATGGCTCATGTTGAGATGGCACTGCCAAGTCTAAGAGTCCCCCACCCCGGCGAGGTTGAAAATCCAATAACAAGACAGCTTGATCTCAATCTGTTGGAAGAGAAGTGGATAAAATCTTATGTCCTCCTAGTCAACTGCAAGCAGGCCACAAAACTGAACCATGATAAACGAGTCCGCAACCATTCCTTTGCAGTTGGCGACTTTGTCTTGCTTAAAAGAGAGACCACATGACACACGGCGACAAAAGGAAAAATGTCAGAAAATCGGGAAGGCCCCCTACAAGTGTCAAGGATAGTCAAGAAAGGGACCTACATTCTGAAAGACAAAGGGGGCCGCGAGTACAACAGACCTTGGCATGCAGACAATCTAAAGAGTAACTACATGTAAAACCGACATGGGTTATGTCGACCACTCTTGTTTTATCGAACTTGATGTGACCATGTTTTTTTTATTTTGAAACTCACCTCACCATGAGTGAAGGCTAAAGCTATCTTTTGTATTACTCTTTAGCCTTTTTCTAGTTGATTACAACATTAGAAACTATGCTTTTGATTTGTACAAGTACCCAATCCGCCCTCTGAAGCGGAGCAGGGCATTTATCAAAGTCCGATTTTTACATGTATTACATGTTGAATATCTTGCGTTTAAATTTGCATTATGTGCCCACATCTAAGTGATTATCAAGCCTCGACATATGTTTTGGACAAGTTACCCACGATCTAAATCTTTCCAAAACAAGAGGGCCGCAGATCAATTTTTTTCCGAAACATGTAGTGAGTGTTTGGCCTCAGTATCTATTTCAACCAAGATCATTGAAAAGCTCCCAAACATGATTGAAACAAGGGGCCATGACGTGGATTTTTCAAATTCAGCTTAGCAAGTTCCATGTAAGATTTCGTGATTTAATTTTTTTAGCGAGCTCGATGTTTAGCGCCTCAACCTCGCTAAAAACAAGGAGCCATATTCCTATGCACTAGTAGTGGACTCGAAAGATAGAAATATTCGAGCAAAAGTAAAGGTGCAAACTCAAAATGCTTAGAAAAATCATTGCAAGGAAAAAAAGTAGATATGCATTCAAAGGCCAAATCACCGGCCACAAGTCAGGTGCAGAAAGTAAAATTATTACAAACCAAGTGTAGCAGAAGTAAATGATTATTTAATAAATGCGAAGCCAAAGTATTAACAAATTACAGGCAAAACAATGTTATCTTCACTTCTCAGAAGGCGGAGTGCTTGTATGGGCACAAGTTAAATTCAAATACTGGTCGCCCTCTTGGTCAGTGCTTTGCTCACCACCTTCAACATCCGCATTGACATCAGTGTCTCCACCTTCAGTAACCTTACTAAACACACCCTTTATCAAGGTGGTCATATTTACCTCGTGGAGGGGCGGCGGATCCCATGTCTCCTTACTCTCCTTCAACTGATCTTGGTTGAATTTGGCAATATCCTCATCAGTGAAGGGGATCTCGGGATGGAAAGTTTGAAGTGAAGGATCCGTATGAAGCAAGGAGGACCATCTGGCCAATTCTTCAAAGGGGCCATCGTCGCCATAAGAGCGCCTAAAAAAACGAGCACTATGGTAAAAGCCTTGGTTCAAGCTCGCCTCTAGAAAATCTAGGAACTCACTAGAATCTTTATAGTCTTTAATAGCCTATTCTCAGGCCACTTCCATGTCCTTTGCGGATTCAGCCTTGAGATCGGCCAACTGTTTCATGAGCTCAGTAACACTCGACTGCTCCGCCTTTAACAGCTGATAACGCTCTAAATGGAACCATTAATTATACCTTTATTCACCCCGAATTCTGCTCAAAGAGAGGATAGATAGGCTTGTTATTATATGGAATATGTGTTAAATGCTATGTGTATGTTTCTAGGTTTGTAATTCTACATCTGTGTTATTTTCCCAAAGGTTTGGTACTGTTTTGCCTTGTTTTACGTGTTTTACAGGATGTACCGAATCTGGAGCATTGGAGAATGGATTTGGATCACAGGAAGCATGTTGGGCCAAGTAAAAGAAGTCCAAGAAGATATCTGCTGAAGAAAAAGAAGAAAAGTGAGCCCGGTTTACCGTGGGCTAGGTCCGGTAAACCGAGAGCCTTGTGAGACACGAAATTGATTCTGCCGCATCTACTAGGTCGGTTAGGGTTTCTATGAGTCATAAGTCAGCTATTATATCTATATAAAGCCGCATATACTTATTATTACATAAGTTTCGATAAGCACTCCATTATATTCTATCTTTTATACATTATACAATTTGATGAAATAAAGTTTTTCTAAGGTTTTGAGGAGTTATTTCTGGTTTCCTTCCCTTCTTCACTATCTATTTCTTGAGTGGTTCGAGCTAGATCTCCATCGTTGAAGGTATGAAGCTTTGAACGTTCCTTTTTGTCTTCAATATGGTAGATATGTTCGTATTTATGTGTATTAGTTAATCTGTATGTTTAACGACCCTATGATTTACTTAGATTAATCGTAATTGAGCAATGTAGATCCAGAATTAAGAAAAGCCGACCCCGGTAAACCGGCGGTCTGTACCGTTTTACTGAGGCAAAATTTAGGAAACTTAATCTGGAGGATTCACGTCAGCTACATTCATCGACAAATTTAATTAACAGAAGGTTAGATCTAGCCAATCTGCTTATTGTATTCGTAAATTAACATGAAGTAATAATAGTGAAGTGTTAGTTTGGACAAAGTCTTAATGGAACTTAGGACCGTGCTGATCAGTGTTGACAACTGTCTAGGCGGGTTAGCGGTATGAGTTAGCGCTCGATATCGGCAATTCTAGTTCTTTATGCGTATGGGCTATTACGGACCAATTAAGGAAGGTAGCTTGCGTATAGATTGTCTACTACCATGGTCGGAGTAGATAGGGTTAGGAGTTGCACCCGTAGCTTAAAACTAAACTAAAAGATCACTCGATTAATTTAAGGAAATTATGTGGGGAAGTAAATATAAAGATTAACTAATCCAAGTTAGTAGATCGGTGGGAAGAGAGGGAGGAATACCACGTTTTGTTCATGTTTCTTGTTGGTCAATGACCACCTATATGTGCCTTCTTAGTTAGGTTAGCATCGTTTATACTTAAAGTTGCATTGTCTCTGTGGGATCGACCTTGATTCACCTTTACTATACTACGATGTACCTAGTATTCTTGCTAGTAATATCGATGTTAGTGACTTACACGCGATCAAGATTTTTGGCGCCTTTGCAGGGGAGAATGGCCAATTTCAAGGATAAACGTTTTAATTCTGGTTAATAAGTCATTTATTTTATTTTATTTTCTTTTGAGTCTTGAGTCGTCCTGGATCAACCCTACACCTATTACCCCTGGTTTACCGAGGTCCAGAAAATTGAATTCTGAACAGCCTTTGATTTTCTGTGTTATTTCCAGTTGATTTTAGTTAGTAGGTCCGCAACAATTGGGCTCATCCCCAACTTAAGCGGGAGTTGATAATCTTTTCTTTGTTTTATTTTGTCTCTTTTACAAGAGTATCAGGACACTTCGGAAATTCAGTCAAGCAAAAGCGATTAAGTCTAGACGAGTCGAACGCAATGCCTCGTACTGTGTTGAACATTTAGCCAATCTCTATGTATCCTGGATCAGAAGCCATAGAGCAATATGAACCTGATAAGAAGTGTGTGGATGAGGAGACTGAAAATCTTAAACAGGAAGCCGAGGAAAACCCGAAGGAGTATGAGCCTATCGACCATGTACGTTTCCTATCGAGCTAATTGATCTTTCGTTCAATTTTGACTCCGATGATCCGGAGGAGGATCCGAACACTATGTTCTCAGAGTCTGAGGATTACCCGGACTCTGATACAGTAGAAAAGTTAGGAGACCCTAGAACGTTTCGACTCCCAATCTCTATCAATGGTATATATGTAGGTTTAGGTCTTTGTGATTCCGGTGCAAGTTGTAACATTCTTTCTCTATCCATTTGCCAAAAGATTAAGCTTCCGGTTGTCATGGATCAAACACGGTCCATGACCTTTGTCGATCGAACCTGAGATATGCCTGCCGGCCTGCTAATGGATTGTACAATTAAGGCATGAGGATTCTCATTTCCAATAAATTTCACGGTTTTAGACGTATCTGAGGATCCGAGTGCCCCTGTTCTATTGGGTAGACCGTTCTTAGTGACCAGCAGAGCAATCATGGACTTTGATAATGGGGAGATCACTTTAAGATTGAAAAATGATGCCGTATCAATGAAAATCCTAGAGCCCCTAGATAATTGGCCGTAAAGTTGCAAGATGACTTATGGTTCGGGAAAAGTGGAAATCATGGAGATAGAGAAGGAAGGGCATAAGCAACGAGAGCTTTTAGTGGAAACCTGTGAGCAAGAATTCATGAGATTAATGCTTAGAGAGAGTGAAGAAAAAGACCACAACAAGGCGCTCACGGAAGCTAGTCCTTCCGTATTGCGTAGTGAAAGATTAGAGGTCAAAGTGGAAAATGTGGAGTCCTTGGGCATAAAGATTAAATCTCAAAGCAGAGGATGACCTAGCACACAAGCAAAGAGAGAGAGAGAGAGGCGTGCTAGGAAGAGAGCTCAGAAAGTTTCTATGGAAAAATAGGATAAGGCACTCTCGAAAGATAATGTCCAACGAGAAGGGAAGTGCCTGACGGTTGAAACCTCAAAAATGCAAGTTTGGCGAGTCAAGGCCCCGACTTTTGACTGATTGAAGATCCGAAGGTAAGTCGAGCTGACGACTTTAAACTTAGAACTATTCTCTTGAACCCTTGGATAGATTAGGAATGAATAAAAGTAGCTGGATGAAGGGATGAGCTTTTTTTCATCCTACCGCACCCTTAGGCTTGAAACCGATGGTTGTTGGAAAGGTTTTTTTTACTCGTTGTGGATTCTAGTGAAGTAGGTTAGGATTAAGTCGGAAATAGCAACAAAATGAGTAAGGAACTAGTCATTTTGAGGTCAGGATTAAGTAGGAAGTTATTATAAAGTGTGCAAAGAAGGAGTATAGAGAAATCTGGTGAAAAGAAGCCCCAGTAAACCGGGAGTTACCTCTGGGTTACCGAGCAAGGTTTTTCCAGTTTTAGTGTCAGATAAAAAGCAGAATTTTTAGAAACGCGTGGAGGACACACATTGCATTAGAAACCTACCAGTCAGCAAAACCGTCCCAATTTCCCTATTTTCCACCTTTTCATCTATTCCCACACTCCACCTCAATCCCATCAATCAAATCCCTCACCCTAATTACTCCTCCACCCACTATCCCACCAAATCCTTCCACCTTCTAACATTTCTCCTATTTAAACACCCTTTCACCACCATCATTCATCATCCTTAACAACTATCTTCTTCTTCCATCACCAAAATCTCTCCATTTCTTCTTCTTCTACAAATTCGGCCCCCATCACCACCACTATCACCACCATACCTCCACCAAAATCAAACTTTTTCCTTTCATTTCAACAACCAAAACACCACATTTTCCATCCACATTCTTTGATTAGTAGTCTTTGCTGTGTGCTAGGAAGTCTTTGCAGATTCTTCATCTTCCATTTTCAGAGTACAGTCCTAGTAAGAAAATGAGAAAATTCAGGCCGGTAAATCGGGGGTACAGGCCGGTTTACCGGTCCCTTTTCAGAATCAGCTTCATCGTCAGTCTCTGTATCAATCAGGATGGGTCCTAAGCGTAGCAGAACCGCCCATCGTCCAAGTGGTCACCAGTATATTTATGGAGATGCTAACCCCTTGATAGACGGGGTTGAGCAATTTCACTCTTTCGAGTTCTATGAATCATTCTGAGGGCATTGGAACGGAAGACCGGTTGCCCGAGAATGAGGAGTAGAGTTGGATGATTGTGGTACGATCTTGCCACGAGCCCTAAAAGTACAAGATATTCTGGATATGGCAGAGGCACCGACGCGGTTCAATGCTACAGTAGTGAGAGAATTTTATGCTTATCTTTCGCATAACCCTGGAGCTACATTTGCAATGGTCCATGTAGTTAAGGTTGACTTCACGATTGAGTGGATCAACGCCTATTACGGGGTTCATAATCCACTAGTGGGCCCAGATGAGTACACATCCTAGACCAATATTGAAGATCTAGAGAGGATGCAGAAGATTGCTGATTACTTTGGGGTGCAATGGAGGCACAATCCTATGAGAGCCCCTACCATATTCCTGGAAAACGAGTTATCTTGGGATAGGAAGGCGGTCAATCGATTTGTTTGTGCTCGCCTTCTGCCGACCAAGCATACGGCGTCTGTCAAACTGAAGAGGGTAGAGTTGATGTTCTATCTGGAGCAGGGATCTCCAGTCAACATAGGTCTTCTGATGCACAGCCGTATTCACGAGCTTGCCGTCACATCTGAGTGCGAGCAGTTGCCATATGGGCCTATGATTGATATGTTTGCTCTGGAGGACGAGGTCAAAGTTCTGGTTAGTGATGAGTAGGAAGACCCTGAGCCAATGATCAGTTCACAGTCAGTTTCAAAAGTACCGAGACAGGTCAGTCAGAGAGCTGAGAGAGAGCGTACTCCTGTCCACGGAGCACCTCGAACTCAAAGAGCCTTGCTAGAGGAGCACTCGAGAGAAATTACAAGTCTGCATCGCAAGATGGATGGAATTATAGACTTTCTAGGAGTTATTCCTGTGACCCCACCGCCTAGGACTGCCCCACGTCACCGACCATCCTCCTCGACCGCTGCTGCCTCAAGTTCTGCACCCTCCCGGTTTTGAGCCTAGAGATGACTGGGAGGATTATTATTAAGAGGATTAGATTTCTTTATTTTTATTGTTGTTATTTTCCATTTTCTTATTTTTCTTTCCTATCTAGTAATGTAGCGGATCTTTAATAATATAATGATTTTGTCGGCTTAAATTGTTTGGAGTTATTTATTTTCTCTTTTACTGCCGTGATATTATTATATAGATTTTTGTCACCACCATTATTCTTGGCTTGTTTGAGATACTTAGAGCAGATTCTTCAAGGATTACTTGCATTCGCCCATCGAATTATACAACGATCCAATTCTTCTTTGGCTCCACCCTTAACGAAGCTAAGTTCCTTTTCGTTTTAATTTTTACATCTTACATATGGGGGACAATGTTTCGATTAAGTGGGGGCTAAGGGACGTCACTTAGCTTCTTAGCATTATATTCCGTTAATTGCGTGATTATCTTGATTCTCTTTGACGCACTATTCACCATATTGACTTTGATTCATTTCGACAGAATTTTGAAAAAATATGATATCTTTGATCTTTTGGAGTTAATTGACTTCATCTTTGTTCCACGATGTACAAGTAAAAGTAAGTGCCCACTTCTGAAGTAGTGGCGTATTAAGCGCATATTCTATTATAAGCCACCATTTTTTAAGCACGTATAACTCACTTTCCCTGGTGTGTAGTCGATAGCATATTGCTTTGACTAGAGTTGACCATGGCTTTATCCCGAATTATGTTCCACCAGCGCTTATAAGGGCAAAGGAATTTCATATTCGGTAGTTTATCAAGAGTGAGACCATGAGGATAGATAAATCAATGAGAGTTCACCCATCAAGAAAGAGAGGTGCATTGAAATATATACATCTATAATCTCTTTGGCAAAAATTGAGTCGATGGAGCGTAAACTGCACGACTTTTGCATAGACCGATAAACGCAAGCTTAAGAGTAATACTCGGTTCTCGATCCGCCTTGCCAGATAATTTGATTAATAAAAACATGTTCGAGACTGAATAGTTCGACTACGGGTTGACGTAATGTGAGATTGTCTGCATTGCTAAGCGATTGTGAAATTTATTGCACACACACATTGTCTCATGATATGAATAGTGTTTAATGTGTTACTGATGGATATGAGTGGCATGATCTAGATGTTGAATTTGTGAGGCATAAGTGTTTTTAATTAACTTGTATACTGATCAGGATGTTGTTTTCTTTTCGCCTTTTTGCTCGGGACGATCAAAAGCTAAATGGGGGGTAGTTGATAACGCTCTAAATGCTACCATTAATTATACCTTATTCACCCGAAATTCTGCTCAAAGAGAGGATAGATAGGCTGGTTATTATATGTGTTGGTAGTCCCTTAGAAAGGCTAACACAAGTTTAGAGAGGGGGTGAATAAACTTGTCCCCAAAACCAATCTGGCTGAATCTTGAACAGATTGAGTTTAGATTTAAACTTGTGTGGAGTTAAGCTAACTTAGCTGAGTATAAGTCAAGTCTGACTTATCCTTAACTGAGTTAACCGGTAGCGGATTATATTAAGCCTTTATGTGAAACTTGAGTTTATCAGTTTGTCTAGATGAAATGCAATGTTGTGCTGACTCAGTTTCTTATGTTTGCTGAGTGTGTGATCAGGTGCAATATAAACTCAAATGCAGTAATTAAATGCGTAAAGTAAGTAAGTAAATGAGACATAATTTATAGAGGTTCCAGGTGGTGTCATCCTGTCAGTCATCTCTTCTTCTGTGATGTAGGAGGCCAAATTCACTATGTTCTTGAGGTTTACAGTTACAAGACACAAAGTAAATGTAAACACTGATTGTCCTTCACTAATCCCTAGCTTCACAATCTTCCAGCTTCAGTCTTCAACAGGTAGAATTGCTGTTTGAACTAAGCTTGCTACACTAGTCCTTAGAGGGTAGGATTGCCTCTTCACCAGCTCTACACAAACACAGTTTTCCTAAATGCACTCAACTGTCCTTCACACATTCTTGGTGTTTCACAGTCCCAACCTTTGATAAAATGAAAGTTGAGACTTGAATCAATAACTATGATTCAATTTGTGTATCGAGCTTCTTCTTATAGATGTATATGATATATGCTCAGCCCTGTTTTTCTTCAAATGATTGATCTTGATCTTTCTTTGAATCCTTATGAACACTTGAAGATTTCTTGATCTTGCAATATAAAATTAGCCGGAGTTCCTTTAAATCTTTCTTGATAAATTTAATCATTGAACACCACACTTCTTCTTGAGGTAGAAGTGGCCTATTTATAGGGGTTTCTTAATGGTTTGAACGTTTGAATTTGAATCCCTGTATCCGTTGGTGGTCCTGCTTATTCTGTTGAATGTCAGCGTCCTTTCTGAAATTTCTGTGAAACCAATAAAATTACTTACTTTATAACGGTCAGATTCTCCTTCAGTTTTTCTTGACCCCAGCATTAAAACTTGTCTTAGTGAAATAGTCATTTTTCAGCTTAAGAGCATTAACTGAGTTTTTACTCTTCTTCAAAAAGCTCAGTACTCTATTCTTTATCTGGTTATGATTGACTTAATCAGAGTACACTATAATTCATAAATCAGCTAAGATATCATTGTCCTTATAATTCTTAGGCCTTAATTATTACAGTGCTTGTCTGATTTACTTATACAAATGTCATACTCTAATAAATCCTATACATTGATTTCTAGACATCTTCTTGCTTTGCACTATAACAGCTAGTTATGACTCTTCATCAATGGGGTTAATAAAATAATAAAAGAATCATCATAAAAATATAAATTTTATTTCCAACATTATGGAATATGTGTTAAATGCTATGTGTATGTTTCTAGGTTTGTAATTCTGCATCTGTGTTATTTTCCCAAAGGTTTGGTACTGTTTTGCCTCGTTTTACGTGTTTTATAGGATGTACCGAATCTGGAGCATTGGAGATCGGATCTGGATCAAAGGAAGCATGTTGGGCCAAGTAAAAGAAGTCCAAGAAGAGATCTGCTGAAGAAAAAGAAGAAAAGTGAGCCCGGTTTACCGTGGGCTAGGTCCGGTAAACCGAGAGCCTTGTGAGAAACGAAATTGATTCTGCCACATCTACTAGGTCGGTTAGGGTTTCTATGAGTCATAAGTTGGCTATTGTATCTATATAAAGCCGCATATACTCATTATTACATAATTTTTGATAAGCACTCCATTATATTCTATCTTTTTACAGTATACAATTTGATGAAATAAAGTTTTTCTAAGCTTTTGAGGAGTTATTTCTGGTTTCCTTCCCTTCTTCACCATCTCTAGCTTGAGTGGATCGAGCTAGATCTCTATCGTTGAAGGTATGAAGCTTTGAACGTTCCTTTTTGTCTTCAATATGGTATGTCTTTTCGTATTTATATGTTTTAGTTAATATGCATGTTTAACAACCCCATTATTTACTTAGATTAATCGTAATCGAGCAATGTAGATCCAGAATTAAGAAAAGCCGCCCCCGGCAAACCTATACCGGTTTACCGAGGCAAAATTTAGGAAACTTAATCTGGGGGATTCATGTCAGCTATGTTGATCGACAAGTTTAATTAACAGTAAGTTAGATCTGGCCAATCTACTTATTGTATTCGTAAATTAACATGAAGTACTGATAGTGAAGTGTTAGTTTGGACATAGTCTTGATGGACCGTAAGAATGTGCTGATCAGTGTCGACAACTGTCTAGGTGGGTTAGCGGTATGAGTTAGCGCTCGATATCGGCAATTCTAGTTCTTTATGCGTATGGGCTATTACGGACCAATTAAGGAGGGTAGCTTGCGTATAGATTGTCTACTACCATGCTCGGAGTAGATAAGGTTTGGAGTTGCACCCGTAGCTTAAAACTTAACTAAAAGCTCACTCGATTAATTCAAGGAAATTATGTGGGGAAGTAAATATTTTTTTTTATTTTTTTTAAAGCAACTTTATTTTATTAATAAACGAAATAAAGAGCTACAAAGTTGAGTGCCATATCCCGGCCCGCCCCAAGTTTACGTGACAGAGTGCATAGCATGGCCTCCTTAAACCCTATGTGTGGCAAACCCAGTGTAGGAAAATCCACCACATAGGGAAGAGTACTCGCTCTATGCACCCCCGAAACATTCCTTGCCCTATAAATAATTACATCAGTGGGATTCATATTGAAATAAATGCTGCCTCTATGCATGAAATGCCGAAGACCCATTCGCATCCCCCGTGTGAACTTTCTTGGTCGAAGAAGAAGCTTGTCGCCTTCCTCTTGAAACTTCGACATGACCCATCCGCAAAGTGAGATCTGAAACCCATACTAAGTTTGAACCAAACACATAAGGGGCAATATCAAACACCATAATAAGTATGAACACAGCGGTTGACTGCAAAAGCAACAAAAACACCTGGGTTGCACCCCTAGCAATGTGGTAGGGGTGCGTCCAAAGGTCAACACAATCCGCTAAGCCGCAGCCAAGTGTAAGCGCCAGACAAGCTGCAAGGTGGTGATCTGTCCGCAGCAAAAGCACTCCAGGAATAAGGTGAACAACATATAAACTCCAGACAATAGTAGAGAAAAGGAACAAAAGCACCTGAATTGCACCCCAACAAAAAATGGAGGGGTGCGACCAGTCAATCTGGTAGTGGTGGATATAAGTGTGTCGCGCAGCTGGGCTTATTTCGCCTCACTCGCCCACCCGGGCTTATTTCGTTACTCTTGCTTTATAATATGAGAAGTACACCTACGGCGAATATCTCATATAAAAGAGCATTAAATCCTCTTTAGAGCATTAAATCCTCCACTTGTGGTTGTCTCGATCGCATTCTCTTTGCCAGCGAATGTGAACTATTTAACCAATCGGTAATGAGAATCCGAGATAGGCGAAGGAGGGTCAAGTCCTTACCATTATCGAATTATCGAAGTAAACTCTTTGCCTTCTTGATTGCCAAAGATCAAGACGGCAGCGGTTACCTCAACCTAGGAGAAGGAATCTCTCTGTCTTATTTTTAATGACCCATTCTTTCCATGAGTGGTTGGGTGGACTTTTACACTAACGCGGATAGGCCAAGTCAAGCTTTCACTAGGCTCCATAGCTCTCTTTGTAGCCATACTTAGGAGATCCCAGTCAGAAGATCCATTCTCTACCAGGAACATTGCTTTCAATGCTTCTACCATTGGCCCGGAAGACCACTTCTTTCTATCAATGGCCACGGAGCTTAACGCCCATCCACAAAGTGAACATAGGTTCGAGAGGCTCTCGCTTCATAGCTTCTTTCTAGAGCCCTCTCACGAGCAACCGTGCCTCTCACGTTGAACCAATATCCGCCTATCGGTGACTTCTCCGTTAGTCGATCGCGATCCCGCCCCCCCCGCTTTACCAAATGATTTTTAGTATTCTTGCATTTTCTTTGCAAGTTTGTCTTTGGGCATGGTGGAGATAGATTCACCACTGCCTCTTCTTCTTTATTTAAAAAGCTAGTTAACCAACGAGTTCTAAAACAATCTAACATCTCGAGTTGAGAATTCTATTTACGCTTTTAAGCGAGAATGCGAGGGACTACGATGTGCACTCGTACTTATCACAAACATTGATGATTGATTGGTCGTGCTATAGATTAGTAAGTGGGTAGATAGATTGGAAAGTTGTATCACGTATAAAATGTACCAACCGACACTAGCGGCGGGACGAGAGGAAGCATATTATGAGCGATTCGAGTACCAAACTCGGGAGTTTCGCCATCATATGAACTCAGTAGCAAAGGCATCTTTGGAAGCTTCAAAACTCGTTGCTTCATATCGTTATCCCATGGTTGGTTGCACCTCAAACCGGCTTTATATGCTAGTTCCGGCTTCTATTCGCCTGATTCCATATCTCTCCCATTTCGAGAGCCATAGTCCATTCAGATTCAAGACCAAAGAAGATCATCTAGCAGGACCAAAGAATGAGATAGTCGGCTGCAGTCAAAGTAATTGAACCATAAGCAACACCCCTAACAGCTTGCTTTGGATCTTTCTCTACATCCAGAAGAGGATATGGAACTCAATATCAATCTGGCTGGAAGGGATGCTATTGGTCTTTGCTCTCGTTATCATCGGCGAGATATGCCTCTTTTCTATTAGCGGGAGTCTTTCTCTACTGCTTTGTTGGTATCGGCTTCGGATATGCTTACGCTTTTATCGATGCTTATGGATCACTTGCGGAATCGAACCCCAAAACGGATAGGTTTCGCCTGGCCTCGGTCTTTGGATCGAATGAACACTCAACGCGTCACGGTGTATCGTATATAAGATCACAATTTGCATGACGGAGTGAGCCAACACAATATCATAAGAAAAGCGGTTAGAAACAGTCTAATGCTAATGCTAATGAGAAAGCCTAACTAATCCAAGTTAGTAGATCGGTGGGAGGAGGGGAAGGAATACCACGTATCTTTCATGTTTCTTGTTGGTCAATGACCACATATATGTGCCTTCTTAGTTAGGTTAGAATCTTTTATACTTAAAGTTACATTGTCTCTGTGGGATCGACCTGGATTCGCCCTTTCTATATTACAATGTACCTAGTATTCTTGCTAGTAATATTGACGTTAGTGACTTACACACGATCAACAGCTCAGAGGTTTCCTTCATGGCCTTCTGAAGGTCCGCGACCTGCTTTTCAGCGCTCTCGCAGTGCTCTTTATGGCCAGCGTTCTCGCCCCACAGACGCCTATACTCTTTCTCTATATCTTTCAACTCCAAATCCACCTTCTCAGCTCTCTTCAACAATTTTGCCTTAGATCCATTAGCGGCCTCAGCAATTGACTTGGCTTTTTCTAGCTCACCCCGGTGCGTTCCGGTCCTGGTTAGTCGGGTGCCGATCTGAAATAAAGAAAGGGTAAACCCATGATGTTACAAAAAAGAAACTGAGAAAATAACACAAGGGGAAAAACAAATAATTTACCATGCTCATCATCAGGACAAACTGACCGATCAGATCATCGATCTCATCTGCGGCCCCAGCCTCCGGGATGACCCTATCAACCATTGTTGCCCGAGCAAGAATCCCTCTTTCAATGGCTAGCTGGGTGTCGGGAGGCGCATTCCAACCGATATGCTTGAGTGGAAAGACATCACCAATCGACTCACCATTCCATGATGAAGGTGTGAACGAACATCATGCCCAAAGTTTTGAAGTCAGAGATCGACCTGGCAGGAATCTTCCTGAACCACTTGATAACGCTCTAAATGGTACCAATAATTATACCTTTACTCACCCCAAATTTTGCTCAAGAGAGGATAGATAGACTCGTTATTATATGAAATATATGTTAAATGGTATGTGAGTGTTTCCAGGATTGTAATTCTGCATCTATGCTATTTTCCCAAGGTTTTGATACAGTTTTGTCTCCTTTTGCATGTTTTATAGGATGTACCGGATCTGGAGCATTGAAGAGTGGATCTGGGCTGAAAGAAGTACATTGGGCCAAGTAATTAAAGTTCCAGAAGAAGCCTGCTAAAGAAAAAGGAGAAAAGAAGGCCCGGTAACCCGGAGGCTAGGCCCGGTAAACCGGCGTCTTGTTCGACACGAAATTGATTTTGCCGCATTATCTAAGTCGGTTAGGGTTTTGGAGAGTCTTAAGTCAGTCATTGTATCTATATAAGGCCGCATTTACAGATTATTGTATAAGTTTTCAGAGGCACCCAATTATATTTAATTGCATTATACAAATTTGATGAAATAAAGTTTTCTTAAGCTTTGGAGAGTTGTTTTCGGTTTCCTCCCTTCTTCCATCATTTCTAGCTTGAGTAGATCGAGCTAGATCTCCATTTTTGAAGGTATGAAGCTTTGAACGTTCCTTTATTGTCTTCAATATGATAGATTTGTTCGTATTTATGTGTTTTAGTTAATCTGCATGTTTAACAACTCCATAATTTACTTATTTTAATCGTACTGAGCAATGTAGATCTAGAAATTAGGAAATGCCGCCCCCGGTAACCCGGCGGTATATACCGGTTTACCGGGGCATGTTTTAGATAAACTAGGATTCACTACAGCTACGTTGATCGGCAGGAATAATTAAAACGAGTAATAGGTCTGGCCAATCTAGTATTCGTAATTCGTAAATTAACATGAAGGACTGTTAGTGAAGTGTTAATTAGGACATAATCTTGAATGGACCCTAGGAATGTGCTGGTCAATGTTAACAGCTGTCTAGGCGGGTTAGCCGTATGAGTTAGCGTTCAATATCGGCAGTTCTAGTTCTTTATGCATATGGGCTATTACGGACCAATTAAGGAGGGTAGCTTGCGTATAGATTGTGTACTGCCATTGTCGGAGTAGATAGGAGTAGGAATTGCACCCGTAGCTGATAATGATAATTAAAACGAAAGCGATTAATCTAAGGAAATTATATGGGGAAGTAAACGTAACGATTAACTAATCCAAGTTAGTTGATCGGTGAGGAGAGGAGAGAATACCATGTTTGTTTTCTTTTATGTTATTGTTGGTCAATGACCGCCTCTATGTTGCTTCTTAATTAGGTTAGAGTCGTTTATACTTATAGTTGAATTGTCTCTGTGGGATCGACCTTGACTCGTATTTACTATACTGCGATGTACCTAGTATTCTTTCTAGTATATCGACGTTAGTGACTTACACGCGATCGAGATTTTTGGCGCCGTTGCCGGGGACAATGGTCAATTGTAAATATAAACATTTTAATTCTAATTAAGAAGTCATTTTTATTTTATTTTATTTTATTTTTGAGTCTTGTGTCGTTCTGTATCAAACCTGCATTGTTAAACTGCCAGAAAAAGAAATTTCAGGGCCAGTTTACCGTGGCTAACCCCCGGGTTACCGAGGCCTGAAAAATCGATTTCTGTACAGTTCCTGTTATTCTGTGTTATTCCCTATTGATTTTATTTAGTAGGTCCGCAACATTTGGGATCACACCTAGATGAAGCGGTAGTTGCTAACCTTTTCTTTGTTTTATTTTGTCTTTCGCAGGTAGGTCAGAACAGTTCAGAGATTCGATCAAACCGGAGTTGAAAAAGAGCAAATAAGTCAAAGAATATGCCTAGAACAATATTGAACATCACACCAATTTCCATGTACCCTGGATCTGAAGCAAGAGAGCATTATGAAACTATAAAGAAACGGTTGGAAAAGGAGAAAGAAGCAATCAAGCAAGAACCAGAAGAGAACCTTAAAGAGTATAGCACGTATCGTCCAGGTGAGTTCCCATGTGAGTTAATTGATATATCGTCTTCGTATTATGATTCTGATGATCCTGAAGAGGATCCTGACACGATGTTTTCTGAGCCTGAGGATTACCCAGACTCGGACACCATGGTAAAGTTAGGAGACCCTGGCATGTTCAGACTCCCGATTTCTGTTAATGGTATATCAATAGGATTAGGTCTCTACGACTCTGGCTCGAGTTGCAACATTCTACACTTTTCCCTCTGTCAAAAGATCAAGCTTCCGGTCGTAATGAATCAAACCCGGACCATGACTTTCGTTGACAGAACTAGAGATATGAATGCTGGTCTGCTTAGGAAGTGTACGATTAAGGCAGGAGGGTTAACATATCCTATTGATTTTACGGTCATAGATGTACCTGAGGACCCGAGTGCCTCAGTTCTATTAGGGAGACCTTTCTTAGCGACAAGTAGGGCGGTTATGGATTTTGATAATGAGGAGATTACTCTTAGGTTGAATACTGACGTTGTATCTCTTAAGATCTTAGAACCCCTAGAAAACCAACCAGAAAGTTGTACGATGACGTATGCTTCGGGAAAGGTGGAAATTATGGAGATCGAGGGGCATAAGAATAGAGAGGTTGTAGTAGAAACCATTGAGCAAGAATTTATGAGACAAATGCTGAGAGAAAGAGAATAAAAGGACCACGACAAGATGCTCACGGAAGCTAGTCCTTCCGTGTTGCGTAGTGAACGAGTTGAGCTAAAAGTAGAAAACATGGAATTCTTGGGTCTAAAGCCTAAATCTCGATGCAGAGGCAGTCCTAGTACGCAAGCTAAAAGGGAGAGGCATGCTAGGAAGAGGGCTAAAAAAGGTTCTATAAAGGTACAGACCTCTGGAGTGAAAGTTTGGCGAGTTAGAGCTCCAACCCTTGAATGATCGGAGATCTGAAGATAGTCGAGCTGGCGACTATAAACTCAGAACTATATTCTTTAAACCCTTAGGTAGATTAGGAATGAATAAAAGTAGCCAGATGAAGGGACGAGCTTTTTTTCATCCTACCTCACTCTTAGGGAAAACCGATGGTTGTGGAAAGGTTTTTTTTTACCTCGTTGTGGATTCTAGTGAAGTAGGTTAGGTTTTGAGTCAGAAATAACAATTGAAGAGTATAGGTCTAATCAATTTGAGGTTAGAATTGAGCAGAGAGGTTGAGCAAAGTGTGCAGTGAAGGCGGACAAAGAATGTGGGGAAAAAGAACCCCCGGTATTTCGAGGGTAACCTCCGGGTTACCGAGGTTGGTTTTTAAATTTTTTGAACGTCAGGTTGAAAAGCTGAATTTTTAGAGACACGTGGAGGACATACGTTGCACCAGATATGGTCAGTCAGCAGAAACCGTCCCATTTTTCCCTCTTTTAAATTCTTCATCCTTTCCCACACTCCACCATAACTCTGTTAAGGGTGATTTTATACGTTTTATAAGGATATGTTTTATATCAATTTCCCCCATATCTGGATGTTTTTCATAGAAATCGAGCTTTATATTGAATTATTGAGTAAATGGTGTTTTCAATAGTTAAATTGCAAAACGTAACGAATTATGTGCTTAAATGATGATTTTATATGATTTTGGAATTGTGTTACGCTTTGGTATGTTTTCCCTTAATTGTAGATACTCATTGATGATGGAAAAGAGGATTTTAGAGAGCCAAATTCGAAGTTGGAAAGGAATCAATCACATTTATGGAAGAATAGAAGATTTAAGGAAAGAAATCAAGTTGATTGATCCAAATTAACCGGCATCCGAAGATTGGACGAGCGCCCATGGTGGACGAAGCGTTTGAAAAAGCCGGACGGGCGCCCGTAAGAGGAAAAGTGATTCGAGAGAGTTTGGGCGTTGTTTGGACGGCGTCGCGCCTTGAGTCCAAAGCGGTTGGACGGGCGCCCACCCAAAACGGACGGGCGTCCACCGCCGACTTAGCCTGGCCGACCTAAAAATCTATATAAAGCAGCTGCGCCCCAACCCTAAATCATACCATAATTTCTCATACACTAAAACCTAGAGGAGCAGCCGCACTTTGGGAGTCTCGAGGCCGGTCACCCGAGCCTTGTGCTCGGGTGATCCGAGGTTAGATTAGGATCGTTTATTTTCGTTTGTTGATTCATGGAGATCAACCGTTGTATAAACTATGTGAGTTCATCTTTTTGATTTATTCAATCTTCGTTTATTTTCATGATCTTGATTTATTTTGTATTTTTCTATGCAATTTAAGATGCCATGTGAATTAGATCGAAAGATTAGTTTGCTATTGATGTTTTACAACATACGGAAGTTGCGTAAACTAGATCACCGTAGAAAGATAGGATTTTTAATCGTTAATGATGACAAGTTAATGGATTAATTATCTAGGTTGCTAGATTCTAAAATACGGGAGTTAACCTGAATCTACACCTTCGTTTTGTATTGAAAATCGATCTCAACATTCGGAAGAGGAGAGATCGATAATTGAATTCACTAAGGAATTAGGGATTCATAGCTTGAGAAATAGATTCACTAAGGAATTAGGAATTTATATCTCGTGTAAAGGTGAAACCACAATTTGAATTAAAATCATGAGATGATGAACTAGGATTGAAATTACTTGGTTTGTATGATGTTTGATCCCATGTATCCCTAGTTTAGTTTTTTATTATTTGTTCTAGTTTAGATTTAGTTTACTTGTTCTATGAGTTTATTTGTTAGTTCTTCGTTTATTTGTTTTCGTTAGTAACAATTGAGAGGATTAATTAGATTAGATTCAACATCCCTTTTCCCTGAGGATCGATACCCGTACTTATCCAACTTTACTAGCAACTACCCGGTATTCGGCCGGTTAGGAGGTAGTTTTGCATGGTAGTATAGGTTTATAAATTTTCTTTTGTTTAGTGATGCAAACTCCTCCCAACAAACTCCACCTCAATCCCATCAATCACCTCCTCAAATCCCTCACCCTAATAACTTCTCTACCCACTATCCCATTAAAACCATCCACATTCACTCCCTTCTTCCTATTTAAACCACCCCTTCATCACCAATATCATCACTCTTATCATTCCATTCATCTAATTCTCCCATTTCTTCCTTCTTCATATATTTCAGCCACCATCACCATTATTATCACCCCCAAAAATCACCACCATCACCACCATTTTCTTCCATTTTTCCAAACCCTAAACACCACATCCAACACCCCTATTGCTGATTTGTCTTGCTGCTGCTACGGTGAAGTGCTGAAATCCTTCATCTTTTATCATCAGAGGCACTGTCCTAGAAAGAAATCAGAAAATTTTAGGCCGGTAAACCATACCCTACCTCCATTTTACCGAGGGTTATTTTCCAGAAAAAGCTTCAGAATCAGTTTTTATACTCATTCAGGATGGGTCCTAAGCGTCAACGTTCAGCTGTTCGTCCCAGTGGCTATCACACAGTGTATGGAGATGCCAATCCCTTGATAGACGGGGTTGAGCAGTTCCAGTATTTAGCTATCTACGAGTCGTTCCGAAGCCATTAGAACGTAGGGCCGGTTGCTCGAGAATGGGGGGGGGTAGACTTGGACGATTGCGGTTTGACTTTGCCCGGAGCCCTACAATATAGGATATTTTGGACATGGCTGAGGCACCGGCCCAGTTCAACGCCATGGTGGTAAGAGAGTTCTATGCATATGTTTCCCATAACCCCGGAGCGACTTATGCTATAGTTCGCGGTATCAAGGTTGACTTCTCTATCGAGCGGATCAACGCTCATTTTGGGGTTAGACGTCCACCGGTGGGCCGGGATGAGTACACATCCTCGAGCAACACTGAAGATGTCGAGAGGATGGACATGATAGCTGAGTTTTTTTGGGGTTAAGTGGAAGTGCAACCCTGCTGGAGCCCCCACCATCTTCTTAGAGAATGAGTTATCCTGGGACCAGAAGATGGTAAACAGATTTGTTTGTGCCCGCCTTTTACCGACTAAGCACACGGTCTCTGTCACCACCAAGAGGGCAGAATTGATGTTTTATCTGGAGCAGGGATCTCCAATCAACATCGGTGTACTGATGCATATCCGTATCCATGAGCTTGCTGCTGCTTCTGAGCGCGAGCTGTTACCATACGGGCCGATGATTGATATGTTTGCTTTGGAGGACGAGGTGAAGATGCTCGTCAGTGATGATTGGGAAGACCCCGAGCAAGCTCGATTCACGATCGATTTCGAGTACAAAGACGGGTTGGACGAGCTGAAAGGGAGCGTACTCCGGTGCTTGGAGCACCGAGGACTCAGAGAGCCTTGCTTGAGGAGCACTCGCGAGAGATTGCGAGTTTGCACCGCAAGAAGGATAGAATTATCGATTACTTTGGCATACCTTCCTCGACCCCGCCACCTAGGACTACCCCTCGTCATGGAGCCTCATCTTCGGCCGCCGCTGCCTCCAGTTCTGGTCCACCTCCCGGTTTTGAGCCTAGAGATGACTGGAGGACTTTTCTGATGAGGATTAGATTTTCATTCTTTTTATTGTTGTTTTCCATTTTATTGTTTTTATTTTTCTTTTCCTGCTTAGTTGATGTAGCAGAAAATTTTAATATAATGATTTTGTCTGCTTAATTTTTTTTGGAGTTCATTATTTTTCTCTTTTACTGCCGCATTTTTATTATACAGTTTCTTGTCACCACTATTCTCGTTGGTTTGTTTTAGACTCTTAGCGCAGATTCTTCACGGATTAATTACATCGGCCCGATGATTTATATGACGATCCGATTCTTCTTTGATTCCACCCTTAATCGCAGCTAAGTTCCTTTTCTTTTATTTTCCATCTTACACATTGGGGACAATGTTTCGATTAAGTGTGGGAGGGGGGGGGGTAAAGGAACGTCACTTAGCTTCTTAGCATTATATTCCGTGAATTGCGTGATTATCTTGATTCTCTTTGATGCACGATTCACCACTTAGACTTTGATTCCTTTCGATAGAATTTCGAAAAATTATGATATCTTTGATCTTTTCGAGTTAATTGATCTCATCTTTGTTTTACTTTGTACGAGTAAGAGTAAATGCCCACTTCTGAAGTAGAGGCGTACTAAGCGCATATTCTGTTACGAGCCGCCATTTTAAGCACGTATAACTCACTTCCCTTGGTGTGTAGTCGATAGCATATTGCTTTGACTAGAGTTGACCCTGGCTTCATCATGAATCATGTTCCACCAACGTTTAGAAAGGCAATGGAATTTCGGATTCGGTAGTTTATCATGAGTGGGGCCGTGAGGATAGATAAATCAATGAGAGTTTACCCGCCAAGAAAGAGAAGTGCATTGAAATATATACATTTATAAGCTCTTTGGCTATACTTTAGTCGATAGAGCGTATGACGCACGACTTTTGCATAGACCGATAAACGTGAGCCTAAGAGTAACATATACTCGGTTCTCGATCCGCCTTGCCAGCTCATTAATTAATAAATAACATGTTCGAGACTGGTTAGTTCGACTATGGGTTGACGTAATGTGAGATTGTCTGCATTAATACGAGGTTGTGAAAGTTATTGCACACACACATTGGCTCATGACATGAATATTGTTTAATGTGTTACTGATGGATATGAATGGCATGACCTTGATCTTGACTTTGTGAGGCATAGTTGTTTTTAATTGACTTATATACTCATCAGGGATGTTGTTTTCTTTTTGCCTTTTTGCTCGGGACGATCAAAAGCTAAGTGGGGGGTAGTTGATAACGCTCTAAATGGTACTAATAATTGTACATTTATTCACCCTAAATTTTGCTCAAGAGAGGATAGTTATGCTCGTTATTATATGAAATATATGTTAAATGCTATGTGAGTGTTTCCAGGATCTTAATTCTGCATCTATGCTATTTTCCCGAGGTTTTGGTACTGTTTTGGTACTGTTTTGTCTCGTTTTGCATGTTTTATAGGATGTACCAGATCTGGAGCATTGAAGAGTGGATCTGGACTGAAAGAAGTACATTGGGCCAAGTAATTAAAGTTCCAGAAGAAGCTTGCTGAAGAAAAAGAAGAAAAAAGGCCCGGTAACCCGGAGGCTAGGCCCGGTAAACCGGCGTCTTGTTCGACACAAAATTGATTCTGCCGCATTATCTAAGTCGGTTAGGGTTTTAGAGAGTCTTAAGTCGGTCATTGTATCTATATAAGGCCGCATTTACATATTATTGTATAAGTTTTCATAGGCACTCAATTATATTCAATTGCATTATACATATTTGATGAACTAAAGTTTTCTTAAGCTTTGGAGAGTTGTTTTCGATTTCCTCCCTTCTTCCATCATCTGTAGCTTGAGTAGATCGAGCTAGATCTCCATTGTTGAAGGTATGAAGCATTGAACGTTCCTTTATTGTCTTCAATATGATAGATCTGTTCGTATTTATGTGTTTTAGTTAATCTGCATGTTTAACAACCCCATAATTTACTTATTTTAATCAGATTGAGCAATGTAGATCCAAAATTGGAAAAGCCTCCTCGGTAACCCGGGCGGTCTATACCGGTTTACCGGGCATGTTTTAGAAAACCTAAACTAGGATTCACTACTGACTACGTTGATCGGCGGGAATAATAAAATGAGTAATAGGTCCGCCAATCTAGTATTCGTAATTCGTGAAATTAACATGGCGGTCATTAGTGAAGTGTTAATTAGGAATAGTCTTGAATGGACCCTAGGAACGTGCTGGTCAATGTCGACAGCTGTCTAGGCGGGTTAGCGGTACGAGTTAGCGCTCAATATCGGCAGTTCTAGTTCTTTATACGTATAGGCTATTACGGACCAATTAAGGAGGGTAGCTTGCGTATAGATTGTCTACTGCCATTGTTGGAGTAGATAGGAGTAGGAATTGCACCCGTAGCTGATAATGATAATTAAAACGAAAGCTCGTGATTAATCTAAGGAAATTTTGTGGGAAAGTAAACATAACGATTAACTAATCCAAGTTAGTAGATCGGTGAGGAGAGGAGAGGAATACCATGTTTGTTTTCTTTTATGTTATTGTTGGTCAATGACCGCCTCTGTGTTGCTTCTTAATTAGGTTAGAGTCGTTTATACTTATAGTTGCATTGTCTCTATGGGATCGACCTTGACTCGCATTTAGTATACTACGATGTACCTAGTATTCTTGCTAGTAATATCGACGTTAGTGACTTACACAAGATCACCACTCATGAGCCCTGTCTGTGAGGAGTGTAGGAAAAGCTCTACACTTCATCTCATCTAGAGCACAGTACATGTTCATATGCATCAGGTATCGATGAAGATGATCTTGTGGGTCTTTAGATCCATTGTACGTGTCTAGCTTAGGGACCTTAAATCCTTTAGGTCTAAGAAATTTTTTGATATGTTCTGTGAATAATGACACATACAAGAATTCATCTGATTTTTTCCCAGTATGGCATTGAGCTCTGCTTTAGCCGCTTCTTGCAACCATATGTCTGGCTGTTTCTTTCCTTCGATAGAACTATATGATGTGATGTCATGTTTCAAGAGTGGGGGTGCAGTCTTCAGTTTGTGTGATGAGGATTCCACTGGACCCCTCCCATATATTGCCGCGTTGATGATGGCCTGCAAGGTTGGTGTTTCATTGGCTGTCAGTTGTTACACCAGCGCTAGATAGGCTGGATCCATAGCAGCATCCTTCTCCTGCTGATTTTGGCTGGTGGTAGCAGGATCTGCTACACCTCTAGCTTTTTCTCATCCATCATTAGCAGCTTCACCTTGTGTGGTTTGGGTCTTCTTTTTCGCCATGGAGATCTTGAACATTTGCAGTAAGGAGATCCTTATTGTAGCGTCAATTGACGGTGCTCGATCTCGTCAAAGAGTACAGACGGACAAAATAAGCCCTAATGACAATGAACAAGATTAAAACTCTAGAAGAGGGGGTGGTGTTTGATTATTTTTAGACCGAGCCTGAAATAATTGTATCCCAAGTTGCCTACGTATCCTATGTATGTGTTAGAAATCAAGTCTCTCGTAGTTCCTTAGGATCGTTTACATAGAGGACATCACGTCCACATTACTTGTGCCACAATCCATGATGATTATTTGGGCTTAATCACTTTAGGGTTTAAAAGATATAATGGAAAATTTAAATCTTGGGATAAGAGTCTCAAGAGATAAAAGATTCCGTCATATTTATCTTGTATTTTAAACATGTGTGTATTTTGGATAAGGGAGGCTCTGACCGTCCTACGCCGAGCCCCTAGGCCGTCTCGGCCCGATCTACATTAGCCTGATCTTCATAATGACAGACCCGATCTGCGGTGGTCCAAGAGGGATAACATGACAGATCTCCGACCTGCGGCTCAGACCTGTATTAAACATTGGGTGGGCTCGTGGCCCTTCTTCTTTATCTTCATTTAATGCTCAGCTCATAAGGAGATGACACGTGGCGAGCTTTGGTCTTACCCTCATCAGTCATATTTGTGAATGGGTAGCTGGAAATGCCCTTGCAATACCAAAGTAGCCCTGACAACACCAGTATCCCTATGTTTGTCTCTAGTCAATGAGATTTACCTCGATGGTATCAAGTCGTGACCCCAGAATTAAGAGGTAATGAGTTAGAGTCTCACTGTGTGTATGTGTGAGTTCTAATTCTCTTAATAATGTAATTTCGTTTCGGTAAAAAAAAAAAAAAAAAAACGTCTGTCACCAAAAATCATAGATCTTTCATAGATCCATCAATAATCCTATGTTTCATACAAATCGAGCAATAATTGGAGTGCTAAGGGAGTATCATCTTTGGAAGCCAGCTTATAGAAACATTAATTAACATCATTGTATTAGTTGGACAATATTTTCTATTAAGACATCTCGATCAGCTACCGACTATTTAAAAGTAATTTTACAAGGAGATATAATAAGTTTGATAAAGCAGTCTCTTTCATTCAAAAACGGATCAAAGACACGAAAAGCATTCAGAAGCATCAATGATATTATCAAAAGCAACCGGCCATCATCCACCACCACCACCACCACCACCACCACCACCTTCTACAGGGACGTGTTGAAAATTTTCAAGTAACAGATTGCTCACCAGACAAAACACAATATATATTATGATAAAATATCAGTGTTTTGCCTCTTGACGCTGTATATGGAGTCATTAAGTACAAAATTTTCGAATAACAATGTTTCTCTCCAAAAATCAATCATCTTTCAAAGATCCATCAATAATCCTCTATGCTTTCATACAAGTTGTGCAATAATTGAAGTGTTAAGATCGAGAGACGAGATAAAGAGAAGATCCAACCACAATATATATATATTCTAGACAGAGAAACAGTATCATGTCATGTGGGAAAAAAAAAAAAATCAGAAGGGCAAAAACTGCTAATTAATTAGACACTGGCATCATAAATCCTTGACCAGTGCCCATCATCTTCTTGAATTCATCAAAGTTGACCATTCCATCACCATCAATGTCAACATTCCTGATCATTTTCTTGCAATCTTCCAACTTACAAGCTTCTTGAAACCCCATTGAAGACAAAACCAAACCTAGTTCTTCAACAGTGATCAACCCATCTTTATCTTCATCAAACACATCAAAAGCTTCTTGTAACAAATCCCTCTCCTTTTCAATATCATCATCATTATTTCCTTCTTGATTACTACTTAATTCTCCTCTGCTCAACAACGTCTCGAACGAATCCTGGAACTCAGACAGATCAATCAATCCATCTCCGTTACTGTCAACGTTCTTAATCAATTCTTCGATCTCTTTTTCTTCCATTGACATCCCAATATTCTTCAATGAAATTCTGAGTTCTTGCTTTGTAATGTACCCATCGCTGTTCTTGTCGAAGGTAGCGAAAACCCTTTTGATTATTTCATCCTTTTTGCTGTTGATAACGGTTGGTGCACTCTTCGCCATGGGTTTTTCTCCGGTGGTGGTGGTGGTTGACGACGGTGCGAAACTTGAGGAGTTTTTTATAGTAAAAGCTATGAACCAAGCAAAGAACTTCTTGGTGTGCAAATTTGTTGTAAAAAGGCCAGCAACAAAGAGTACCACAAGCAAAATACTTGCAAACATCTTCTTCAAGTTTGATTTTATTGAGAAGATGACCAGGAATTACAAGGCACAACCAAGAATTGAAGAAGGAAAAAGAGAAATTGCCTATTTATTTGAGATGGGATCTGTGTAATAATAATACTCTATAGGGGTAATGGAAAGTAAAGAAACGGTCATATTTACGCGTGACTACAGATTTGTTGAGCAATTTTTTAAATATATTTGATTCCCCACAAAGCGCGTCGTAAGCGTATTAATTGTAAATAAACACTTATTATGTTGTGAGTTTACGTCTGAGACATTATTATTAAAAAAAAAGGTCTGCGAGGCAGACGGCCAGCCAGCCAACAAATATTATTATGCCATCCAAAAAAAAAAGAGAACAAATAACTGAGCGGCAAGTGATAAATTGATGTGGCTTGCTGTAATAGCAATGGGGATTCCACTTGGTGTAAAAGTTCATTGTCAACCTTTTGTTTAATTTGATTCCGTGGCTTTTTCTTGGTGTCCTTACTCCCTCATCTCTCGATAGGGAAGTTATTGGGCAGAGTATATGGCAAACTGTACATCTTTAATTTTTAAACAGAATTCAAACTGTCTTGTTCATATTTGTTTATCGTTCAATTAGATAAATGTGGATATACCATTCAAAAACTTCCCTTCTCTATAAACACAAATTTTAGTAGAGGAACATAGGAGGTATGATTTGACCATCATGATCAATAGGGTTTATGATAAAATTGTGGTCTCTTACGACAGCTCGACACATGCACAATCCATCACAATTGCACACGTTAGATTCAAAATTGTAGTAATGTAATATTTTGATTTTCGGGAAATGACATACGTGTCATTTTGTGAAAACGTTTTTCCTTTCTCGAAAATCGGAATATTACAACAGTGGTTTGAACGGTTTTAGTGCATAATATTCCCTCCGTCTCATTTTATTTGTCTCGTTTGACTTTTCACACAGATTAAGAAAAATGTAGTTAATGTTTTGAATCCCATTAAATGATCCAATATTTTTATATTTATGCTCTTTAAGTAGTTGTTGGAGCATTTAATACTACACATTTTTTATTGTAAATATTTTAAAGAGAAGGACATTTGAAAAAATTTGTTAATAAATGCCCAAAATTGGCACTTATTTAGGGGCAAAAAAAAAAAAAAAAAAAAAAAAAAAAAAAAAACGTGAACGAATAAAATGGGACGGAGGGAGTAGTAGATTAGTTTCATTTATATCATTTAGATGGCAACATCTTTATAAATATATATTCAGCATTTGTGTTTTTTTGGGACTAAAGTGAATTTATTTATTCATATCATTAAATCTAGCACCCATTATATTAGAGGGTGGAGAAGAATGTCATTCCACACTTTCAAGTAAGCGCACAAACCCCCCTTAGCTAAAAAAGAATGGGGATATTCACATTACATTTGACAACTGAAAAAAAAAGTTTATAAAAACAGTTGAAAGAGAATAACAATCTTCAAAGATACTTCTCACTGCCGAGAGATCCTCGGAACGAGCTAATAATCGTTGATATATTGTAAGAGAATCTCCCTCGAAAATAACTCTAAAGTAGCCCAAGTGATGGCGTTTGCTTCAAGTATCGACTTATAAGATTTTTTAAAAGGCAAAAATGTGATGTCAAAAGAGAAAAAAAGTTGTATCAACAAGTGTAACGCCCCCAGACTCCGGGTCTGGTAGCGCTAAATGAGTTATAAATGGCCCGGTCAACTACTTAGACCGCCGTCCTCGCTTGGTCCAAAAGGGCAAACCCGAGTTGACAAGACCTTTATGTCTCACACTTATATGGGAGTGAGCAGGACATTAATTTATCGACGTGGGACTTTACATTCTCCCCCATTATAAGGGACTGACGTCCTCGCCAAGACGGCCAAGACTTGTCCCAGAGTTTTGTCCCTACCAGAGGATTTATAAAGGTGACCCTCACCCCTCACGGTGTGGCACTTAGGTCCGGCTGATAGTTGGTTCTGAATACCATTTTGTAACGCCCCCAGACCCCGGGTCTGGTAGCGCTAAATGAGTCATATAAATGGCCCGGTCAACTACTTAGACTACCGTCCTCGATTAGTCTAAAAGGGCTAACCCGAGTTGACAAGACCTTTATGTATCACACTTATATGAGGGTGAGCAGGATATTACTTTACCGATATGAGACTTTATGTAATATTCCGATTTGGGTGAAATAAAACGGTTTTGAATTTTGCAGTAAATAAAGAATTGATTCTCTCGAGAAAGGGCAGACGTGTAATTTTACGAAAACGAAATATTACGTTTATTTTATGTATGGATTTAAAGTTTTATAAAAAGAAAATATTAATTAAGGTAATTAATATTAAAGTGAATTAAAGGAGTAATTAGGATTAAAGGAATTTAATTATATTAAATATTGGTGGGAGTTATTTTTTGGGAAAATAAACTTCCCATAAAGCAAAGAAGTTGTTAGAAAGAGTACTTATCAGAAAAAACATGAACTTTGAATTCTCGAGAGCAAAAAGAAAAGGGCAAGAGACTTCCTCATCCCCCTCACAAGTTTCTTGATGGATTTCAGAGTCAAGTATAGCAAAAGAATCGTGAGATGAAGACAATGATCATTTTGACACTAAAAGTTCCAAGTTTTATCAAGGTATGAACTTAGCCTTAAATTAGGATTCTTCATGATTTGATCAAGTTTCGTGGTTCGTAGTTCTTATGGTTTAGAAACCTTGATCACAATTGATTGTAGTTTAATTGTTGATCAAAATATGTTTTTGGTTGAAGCCTTAGAAAGTTCTGTAGATTTCTTGGAGTTTTGGCTTAAAAGTTTCTTTGAACAAGTAAGAGGATCTTCCTATGGATTTAATTCGAGTTTTATAAGGATTTGGTTGTGTTTTGGTGTTGTTTTGTTGTTAGAAATCATGTTTAAGTTGTTACTTGAAGTATGGTTGAGTATGGTGTGTTTGGGACTTGATTTATTGTTGTTTTCTGAGTATAGTTGCTGTCAAAAGTGTTATTTTTGGGTTAGGAAACACAAAAGTGCAGAAAAACTGTTGTTTGGGAGTTGAAGGTACTACTGGCGTCATACAGTAGGGAACTGGCCTCTGCCAGTTTGAAGCAGAACATTTTTTGCTTGCTTCTGGTGTGGACTGGCGTCCACCAGTGCACCTTTGGCGTTCGCTAGAGTGCTACTGGCATCCGCTAGTATGCTTCTGGTGGCCACCAACAAGTTTCTTTTTGGGTTTTGAAGAGTTTTAAGCCCCGAGATGAGTTTTGAATGTTATTTCTCTTTCTAATAACATTAAATGAGCATGAACAAGTGATGATTAAGGTTCTGATGCGTTTAGTTCCGGCACCGAATGAATTCTTCCTAAGAGTTGAAGTTTGGGACCATCGGAAGAGCATGATTGGCTTGTGCTTTGATTAATTAGTATTCATCAATGTCTGTGTATGTGTTAGGATGTTGTGTCTAGTTGTCTAAGTGAGGGGGTAGGGCTGTTAAATGAGCTTTGCCTTGAAAACACTAAGGTGGCTAGTTAATGATTAATAAACGTACATGTGTAGTAAAATACTAAACATCATGACATTCTTGGTAAGGCACAAGTTTATATCGCGATGTGTCGGCGGTCAGTAAAAGTGAATAACTTCGTAGGTTTACAAGACCCCAAGTACGGAGTGAGTTTGCCGAACGTGTACACTATCGGGGCTAGCCCGTGGCTATTGGTGTGATCCACTAATAGGTTGCAATCGATACTTCGTGGTGAGTAGCACCATGCATAGTGCCATTGAATGCTGATGTAACAAAGAAAAGCTAAGTTAGAAACAAGTAGGAATCCACAACATGTTGATGAGCATGAAGTGAACCCTAAAGTTGAGTCAGTCTTACAAAGATAACTTAATAATGTGAACATTTTGTTATGAAACTTGATAAAATCGATAGCTTCTACTTTTTGCTAAGTACCTATGTACTTACCTCCTTTACATGTTTGTTTTGGATGCATTGTGGGGTGAGAAGATGAATAGGTCGACCATGAACACGATGAGAAGTTTGAGGATGATGCTTGATGATGGTTTATATGATGCCTTCATTTCATCTTATTATATATGTTGTACTAAACTATGTTGTTGTTTCTTTTCAAGATAATGTTGTACTTTCCTTTCGAGACGTCGTATTCGTAAGATTTGAATTATCTTTGTTTTAAGATAACTTTCTATCTTTAGTATGGTTCTTTTCTATTCTTGTAGCTTTTATGAATTTCACCCGAGTCTTTTAGCTTCCCTTATTGCTAAACTCAATATGACGTAGTGGAGGCTTACATATAATATTGAATTTATTTAATATTATACGTGCCGAACGTTCTTTTCCGAATAAGGACTCGGTATCTAGGAACATGACGTTATAGTTGGTATCAGAGCAAAACGTCCTTGCTGTTCTAAGGTTCTTTTCTTTTAAGATAAGATTTCTTTAGACCACTTAGTAACATTATGATCTTCCTTGATCTTTTAGAATGGTAGAAACCCGTAGAGTCATCCATGGTGTTGAAAGTTTAAGAGCGCAACAAGAGGCAAATGAGTTGAATCCGAATGAGGCAGCAGTTGTTGGTTACATAGAAAGGGATGATCAGCTAGGACTTCATTAGAATCAGTTACCCCTACCTCAATTTCAGCAAGAACTACCTCAGGTTCACCAGGAACTACCTTCACACATTAGTCCACTGCTGTTTGGGAGTTGAAGGTACTACTGGCATCATACAGTAGGGAACTGGATTCCGCCAGTTTGAAGCGGAACATTTTCTGCCTACTTCTCGTTTGGAATGGCATCCACCAGTGCACCTTTGGTGTCCGCCAGAGTGCTACTGGCTTCCGCCAGTATGCTTCGGGTGGCCAGCAATAGGTTTCTTTTTAGGTTTTGAAGAGTTTTAAGCCTCAAGATGAATTTTGAATGTTATTTCTTGATCTAATAACATTAAATGAACATGAACAAGTCATGATTAAGCTTCTGGTGTGTTTAGTTCCGGCACCGAAGGGATTCTTCCTAAGAGTTGAAGTTCGGGACCGTCGGAAGAGCATGATTGGCTTGTGCTTTGATGAATTAGTATTCATCAATGTATGTGTATGTGTTAGGATGTTGTGTCTAGTTGTCTTAAGTGAGGGAGTGGGAGGAGTGAGGGATCTTTGCCTTGAAAACACTTAGGTGGCTAGTTAATGATTAATAAAATATGTACGTGTAGTAAAAGACTAAACATCATGTCATTTCTCATAAAGTACAAGTTTATATCGTGACGTGAGCAGTCAGTAAAAGTGAATAACTGCGTAGGTTTACAAGACCCCAAGTACGGAGGGGCTTCGCCGAACGTGTACACAATCAGGGCTAGCCCGTGGCTATTGATGTAATCCACTAATAGGTTGTAATCGATACTTCGTGGTGAGTAGGACCGTGCGTAGTGCCCTTGAATGCTGATTTAACAAAGATAAGCTAAGCTAGAAACAAGTAGGATTCCACAACATGTTGATGAGCATGAAGTGAACTCTAGAGTTGAGTCGGTCTTATAAAGATAACTTAATATGTTAACGTATGTGATGTTCCTATAGTTTAGGAAATGTTCGTATGGAGGATATTTTTCATTTTGGAAATGTATCTTATACCCCTCAAAAAATAAAAAATAAAGTATCTTATAAAGATATAATTTAGTACAGTACTTTATGTTATATATGCTTCGAATAATTAAGTCATGATAATGCCTAACACAACACGCCTATAAGAATTGATATGATGTGTCACTTTTGGTGACTTGATCTCTAAACTGATAAATAAACTGTTACAACTAATTTGAGAAACTGAGACTTAGAATGATGGTCAGTTTCAGTATAAGTATATTCAGTTCTTTGAAAGACAGTTTGAATAAGTGCAACTGAGTTTCTTCTGAAGTCAGCAGTCAGTTTTGCTGAGTATAGCTGAATTCGACATCTGGGCAGTTGATTACAAGTCTGGGAGAGTCAATTTTGAACTGTGTTTCATCTGGTGGATAACAACTGGAGCTGATGTCCACATCTGGGGTATTTATGACAATTCCGACAAAGATCTTTGGCGGTTAGAGTTTGGGATTTGTGCCTATAAATACCTATGTTGTAATCAATGCAAGTGTGTCTTTCAAGAGTGTGTCTTTCACTTTGTGTGAAATTCCTTGTAATTCTGTGCATAATACAATATCTCATTTTCTGTCCGTGGAGTAGTCGGCACAACGCCGAAAACCACGTTAAATCACTGTGTTCTCTTTGTTTCTGTGTTTTATTAATTTCCGCTATACTTTATGTTTGCATTGCTTATGTTTTATCTTTCTTAAATTGTGAGTCTCTCATCTGTGTTTCAACAATATGTGCAGCTAGACCATTGTGGAATCATGAATCAGTAGCCCTACTAGCTGGCTAGTCATATATAAATAAAAAATAGTACATGTATGTCACAAGGCATGACTTAGTTGCATAATATTTAAGTGCATGATTAACGTTTCAAATAACATGTTGGAGTGCTTATTTAAATAAACAAGGACAGCTCTTATATGACCGGATGCACATACGTTTGAGGATTCCCTTGTCTTCTAATTTTAGGCCACTAATTTGAGTTTTTTTTTTTTTTTCATTTTTAATGTGACATCCCAATCCCGAATACTTGTGTTTTTATCCGGAAATAAAAAGGCGACACACAATAAATTAAATTTATAATTGCGCTCAAGAAAAACCAAACAACTACTTCTGGAGGAATAGTTTTCTTTATTTCCACCCCAATCCGCACCAGAGAAACGCATGTAATAACAGAGATGAAGAACAATATAACAAAAGACCATTACGTGATGTGCCAACCAATTAGTAGCGCAAAAATTGTTTTTCCATTGACCAATGCTGGATAGTGAGGGCATGCATGAACAAAGACAACTTATTGACATCATACGCCAGATCATGACGAATAAATAAGAAATACTGAAGGCTGCCAAAAAGTTTCTGATAAGTAGAAGGATCATCATGAGCAGCAACATACATAACCATAAGTGAGAAGCATCAGGAGGTAGAGTATTGTCTGCTTTAGCATCCTGCATATTGTGTTTATGATGCAAGTCACCTATATACTTATTGCTGATGAAGTTAAGGACAGTGGAATTGTATTCAACCTCAATACCCAAAAAAGTAAGGCAATGGACCCAAATCCTTGATAGAGAAGCAAGAGTCCAAACAATCTACAAACAAGTTCAATGTCGTGGAGTTATTGACTGTCATTACAATACACCAAAATAGACGAGAAAAAAAAAAGAATAAGCAAATCAGTGGTAGATATAAATAAGGATGAGCCCGCAGTAGAATTGCGAAAACCAAGAGCCAGTAGAAACTACTTGAGCTCATGGTACCAAGCACACAGAGCCTACTTAAGACCACAAATATCTTTATGAAGGTGACATAATTAGGATGATCAAAATCCTCAAAACTCAAGGATTGGTCCATGAACACCGGCTCAGAAAGACGACCCTGAAGAAGAGCATTATTTACATCTTATTGTCGTTGCAAGACTATGAACCAAGCGAATCGTAATGGTCTTAACAATATGTCTAAAATTTTCAAAATAATCAACACCGGGCCTTTGAGTGAAGCCTTTGGCGAACAAACGAGCTTTGTAACGGTCAACGGTCCCATCGGCTTTTCGTTTAATGAAGAAGACCCATTGACAATCAACCAAGTTCATATTAGAAGAGAGAAGACGTAATGTCAAAGTACCATTGGTGACCAATGCACTAAGCTCTTTAGAAATCGCAGCATTCCAATTGATAATGTCAGAATTATCACAAACGGGTTATCCGGTGTTCGGTGGTGGATATCTGGCTGTTTATATGTGATTTGACGGTGCACGGCGGTGATGATGGATGTATGCGGTCGGACAGAAAGCCAGAAGATGGCGGGCTCACTGTCGAAAAATTGACAGAGTATTTCTGTTTTGTATAAGATATTCCATCTCTATTGTGTTACAATTTGCCGCTAGTTATAGGCGGATTGCTAATGACGATTAAGCTAAGTATGACAAGACATAATAAAGTATGATGTGACATAAGAAAAATAGATAGCTGAATAGACGGCTTCACGAGGAGCGGACCCAACACTAAGCCACTTGCTGAGTCTTTGTCTTGTAATCATCATGTGAGACTCTTGTTCGCCTAGTTGAGCAGGCACGGTCCGGGCTGGCGGACTTGTGAGCTGAGGGCGGATTGACCGGCCCAAAGCTTCAGTTCACGCTGTATGTAGTGGGTTGAAGGCTTGATGAATTGTACTCGGCCCTGTCTGGCTCATGTTGGTGTGGACTCATTGGGCCGATGACCCCATCCGTTATTAGGTCTTTGTACAAGCCCAATTGTGGATCCGCGGGCTCTTTTACAGGTTTGGCGTACCAATGACCCCTTAATCCTTGTCATGCTCATTTGTACAAAATGAAAGGTAGAAATTAATGTTGCTGGCGGCTTGATTTACCATGTACCAAGATGACTTGCTATTGAGCGGCTTGCAGTGTTAGCATAAGGCCCATGAGCACAGTCCACGTGCCAAGCTAGAAAGCGATCGGGCTTAGGTGTCGTGCTATGAAGTGGACGGGCTTATATCAGCATTTATGGCATAAAGTGACTTGCTGAGAGATGCTTCGCTATGAAGCAGAAAAAAATAGATGCCGGGCAATGAAGCGGATGGGCTTGCGTAACTTTTATGACTAAAAGCGACTTGCTGTGGTGCGCCGTAATATGAAGCGGATAGGCCTAAAGGTGCCCTGCTATTAAGCGGACGGACTTAGAGTGCCGTGCTATTAAGTGGACAGACATGGAGTGCCGCTCTATTAAGTGGACGGACATGTTGTTCTGCGATATTAAGAGGACAGACTTGTTGCTGGTGGAGATAAGTCATGTGATAAGTGCGAACTGATCTTTGTTGAATATAACGGCTAGGTGCAAGATACGAGGAGTTGTCTCGATTCCATAATTGACGTGACGGCTGATGCGAGGGGTCATGAATTCTGATTGGCTGGGGCATTTTGATAACCGTGTCGCATTAAATGCTTTTGAATTTCAAAATTTGAACCGACACGTTGAATTTTGAAACGTCGCTCCCGCCTTTTTCACTCTATATAAGGAAGGGGATCCCAGCACTTGCATACTTTTAGCAAATCGAAAATTCTCTAGCAAAGAAATTCCGGCAATGTTTTTAGAGCGATTCCGACTTCCTTGAGGTTTTCAGCAACTAATTGAAGATTCCGACTATTCCCTTGAAGTTTCCGGTCGACCTTCAACCTTTTCGACTCTATTTCCCAACAAATTTCTAGGTAATTTCCTGCTTTTCCTCACGATTTTTACCGCTTTTGCAGTTGCTGGCATGAATTTCTACCATGTTCCAACGTGTTCTTCATTTTTTTGAGCTTGCTAGGAGGAAAAAAAAATGATGTTTTGCATTTTAGAACCCCTTTTGTGTTTGTTTCTGGTGTCCTTGGATGAACAAACACAACTTTTGCCTGAAATTGTCCGTGTTTAGGTTAGATTTCGTGTCTTTCATCACGTTTCTGGTAATTTCTTACGGTTTAAGGTTCTTTTGATGTTGTTTCAAAAAATGGAGGGGCGAGGTGTCGAGATGGGCGAACACGTCCTTCTCGGCCAGACTTCCAAGTTTAGGTGACTAACTCTCCACCTCGCCCTTTTGTTTTTCAGGATGTCTACCGGATCTCAAATTGAAAGCGATGAAGAGGCGTGTGAGTACGCTTCTGAGGATTGAGAAGAGGTAAACACCAGTGGCTCTGCTGAATAGGGAGGCTCTATTGAGGAAGACGAGTTTGTTGAGGCTGAGGAGGAGGAGGATGAGGTGACAATGACCAAACCTGCCCAGAAGGCTAAGAAGACAAAAACGCCAAAGCCAGATAGCCCAGAGGCGAGGTGAGAGTTGAGACTGCAAGAGGCTCTTGACAAGGAAGTAAAAAACCGGTAGGAGCACATTCAAACACAATAGGGGAGTTCAACATTTCGGCTTTGGCGTTTTTGTCTTCTTAGCCTTTTGGGCGTGTTTGGTCATTGTCACCTCCTCCTCCTCCTCCTCAGCCTCAACAATGGGCCATAATGTTATTATGGCCCGCTGAAGTCTTACTCTTCAAAATGGCCCTCACATGCCATGAATCAGCCACATCATATTTTATGGGTCCCACAATACACTTGTCAGCCACCTAAGCCATCTCACCGGAGCTCCGGCGATGATTAGGCAAAAAGGAATAAAAATCCAGAAAATAAAAAGTTATAGGACTGAAAATGCTACCGGTGCAAAAAGATGACTATTTACAAAAACGGGGAAAGTTATAGGACTAAAAATCCAATAACCCCGAGGAGTGGGCGACTGGAAATAGGGTTTAGGATGTGCGATTGTGTTGATTTGATAAACAGAATTATTCCTCAAAAATAAAAGAAAGATAAACAAAATTCTTCTTAAAAAAATGGTTAACAGGATCCGCGTGTTTGGAAATGGGTTTGGGTCAGGTAATTGAGGGGAAACAGGCTAAATTGCTTCGTGTATATATTATTTATATATATGTGGAAATATTATATTACATTGTTGTAATTATAAATCGTTACATTATAACATGTTACATATGTATCAAGAGACATATTAATTGTATTGAATAAACAATTAATATGTCCTAAAGTCATAAAGTAACTCTAGTTTGTCCTATTATGTAATAGCCGACTCTAGCATTTAATACTAGCCGGCTCTAGTAACCTTTACTTTACTAGCTAGGACCTTTACATGCTTGTATCTATTTATACCCTTTCTTCAAACATGAATAAACAAGTTGAAGTTTACTCAAGTATTATTACTTTCTCAAACTCTCTTCATGGTATCGGAGCCTTAAAATCCTGAATCCGCTGCAAAATCTCTCTAACCTGCTGGAACATCTCATCTCCATTCAAGAATGTCTTCATTATCTCAAGCTTCTCACCTCGGTGGAGTCAGTGCCTCGATGATCGGGGTCATGAAAACCATTCATTTACAAATCACAGACTTGATGGCAACAACTACCTACGCTGTGGTCAAGATCTATGAAAATGTATATCTCGTGCCAAAGCAAGATGGGATACTTGTCCTGCTCCAAACTCCGCCCTCGCCAAATCGACCCCAAGTTTGAAGCATGGGATACAGAAAATAACCAAGTCATGACCATCCTCACGAGGTCAATGACAAAAGAGATCGATGAGAACTTCATGATGTATGATACTCGCAAAGGAAATGCGGGACAATGCCGAGACCTTTACAAAAAAAAAGGACAATACATCCGAGGTCTATGATCTTGAAGCTCAAATCCAAAATTGCAGTGCAAGGGATGCATCTGTAACTCAAGATTTTTAACCAACTATCTAAGGCATGACAACACCTAGATATGTTGGAAATTCACCCATGGAAGGATGTAGAGGATGCTTCCTTAGACAAGAATATCATGGAGAAAAAGAGGGTATTCAAGTTCCTTACATGACTGAACTCATCCCTTTATGATGTTAGAGGTAGAGTTCTTGCTACTAAACCTCTCCCGGAGTCTCAAATCTGTGTTTGTGAAGTCAAACATGAGGAAAGCAGGAGGAAAGTAATCTTTGCAAAGCAACCTGGCTGATCACCCTACCGATAGCTCAAACAGGTTGGTGGTCGTGAAACTCACCGAGGTTACTTGAGATTTACAGAACCCTACCGGAGAAGGCGGGAAAATTGTTCTCGTGACCACCGCGAACGCACAAATCACACCAAGGACACTTTGCCGGAAACTCCATGGTAAGCCTAACTCTTTTAAACCCTCCAAACCAACCAGGGAGAGTCGAGGCGGGCATGTCGGTGAAGAAGGGAACAAAGATACCAGGTTGGATGCTCGCTTTTCTTTGCCTTCAAAGCCTTCATTGCTCAACAAAAGGAAGGTAGTTCTATCACCGACATAGCTACTCATGCTAAAACAGTATATTCCACTCACCTCTCAAGAATGATACTTGGATTGTTGATTCGGGCCTCATCCCATATGACTGGTAACAAGAGTCTCATATCTCAGTTTAGGCCATGTCATCAAACCCACAATATTAGGATTGCTGATGGATCTATTGTGCACAAGGTTTTGGAAATGTTAAACTTACTGATAAGATATACCTTCAGGATGTCCTATTTGTTCCAAAATTAGATCAGAACCTTATATCTCATCAAGTAGACTCACTAAAGACCTAAATTGGACAATCTTGTTTAATGAAAATCAGTGTATTTTCCAGGATCTTTCTTCACAGGAATTGATTGGGAGAGCTAAAGCCTGCTCAGGATCATTTATGGTAAACCTGCTTTGAAGAGCCAGAAGATTGAAGATTGAAACCGCCAAAGTGACTGCACTCCAAACCTCGAGACAATATCATGTTATGGCATTATAGACTAGGTCATCCAAGTTTTGGTTATTTAAAGTCTTTATTTCCTGAATTGTTTAAAGGATGTAACCTCAGTGACCTTCAATGTGATATGTCAGTTTGCTAAATTTACTAAGTCTGTGTATACTAAATTACCTTACTTGCCTTCCACACCTTTCACTCTAATACATAGTGATGTATGGGGACCTTCAAGAGTTAAAAGTATAACAGGAAGAGGTGGCTTGTCACCTTCATAGATGATCACACCAGATCACATGGTCAAGCTTTCGATGAAAGATAAATCTAAAGCGGAACCATCTTCCAAGAATTCTATAATATGGTATCCACTCAATTTGACACTAAGATTAAAATCTTAAAAGCAGATAATGCCCTGGAATACTATGAGTCCAACCTCAAGACCTTCCTCGAATGATAAGGGATTATTCACACCAAGAGTCGTGTAGAGACACCTCGGCAAAATGGGGTTGTTGAGAGGAAGAATGTGCACTTACCTGGAGATGGCTAGATCAGTCATGTTCACCACACATGTGCCTAAATATATGTGGGGTGAAGCTATATTAATCGCCACATACACGATCAACAGTTACCCAAACAGAGTGTTAGGATTCAAGACTCCCATTCAAACCCCTCGCCGACAAATCATCCATGTCCTCATCTCATTCTCGACTTGCCTCCAAAGATCTTTAGATGTACTGTGTTTGTCTATATTCATGCCCAACATGAAGCAAACTTGATCCCAAAGCTCATAAGTGCATCTTCCTAGGCTATGCCAAAGACATGAAAGGTTACAAGTGTTATTCTCCCACCGACAAAAGATTTTATAATTCTATGGATGTAAAATTCTTTGAAAGAACTCCATACTACAGCAAACCTACTGAGACAGTCACAGATGGCAACCTTATTGAAATTGAGATCACTCCAATCCATCAACCTACTCCTCAGCAGACTTCTGATACTCATCACCCATCGCACCAAATAGATTTCTCGAACCTCGGCAGCCTCACCGAGCCCCAAAGATCTCATCGAACTCAAAGAAACTCATCGAGCCTCATCGAACCTCGGCAGCCTCCCGAGCCCACTCGACCTACTCATTCTACTGATATTGATGACTGACACATTGCTATCCGGAAGGGAAAGAGATCATGCACTAATCACTCTATTCATACTTATGTGTCTTATGATCACTTGTCACCCTCTTTTGCTATGTTTACACAGGACTTGGATACTCACTCTATTCCTAAGAATATACATGAAGCTCTCCAACATGATAAGTGGAAGGCAACCACAAAAGCCGAAATGATCGCTTCTCTTGACAACCATACTTGGGACCTCACCACTCTCCCACATGGAAAAAGAAGACAACAATCAGAATGGTCTGTTTCACCATCAAGTACAATGTTGATGGTACTATTGACAAATACAAAGCTAGATCAAGTTGCAAAGGGATTCACTCAAACATATGGACTTGACTACAAAGAGACCTTTGCACTGTGGCAAAGCTAAACACCTGTCGAGTCTCGATCTCACTTCTTTGTCCAACTTGATCGCCTCTCCACCAATTGGATATCAAGAATGCTTTCCTAAATGGTGACCTTACCGAGGAAGTCTATATGAATGTACCTCTGGTTTTGCCAACACTCACACTCAAGGAAAGTTTGCGAATTGAGGAAATCTCTATATGTCCTAAAGCAAATCCTCAGAGCCTGGTTTGGCAAACTTATTCTTGTGGTTAAAGGCGATGGATATCATAAATGCAACTCAGATCACACCATGTTTATCAAAACAACCAACCGTAAAAGATCCATTCTTATTGTCTACATGTGGATGATATCATCTCATGGTGATGACCTCTTTGAGCTCCAACAATTGAAGACCGCCTTTGGCCAAAGTATTTCAAGTTAAAGATTTGGGCTCCTTCAAGTACTTTCTTGGTATGGAAATAGCAAGAAGCTTGACCATGGTATATCTGTCTCTCACAGAGGAAGTATATCTTAGACCTCTTTGAAGGAAAGCGGCATGCTAGGTCGCAAACCGGCTATCTCTCCAAAGAGACCCAAGAATCCTTTGGTACATGGTAATGTGGTCAGAAGAAAGGAACAATATCGAGAGACTTGTAGGAAAACTCATCTATCTCTCTCATACAAGACTCGATATTGCATATGGAGTTAGCCTTGTCGGTCAGTTCATGCATTGCCCTACCGAGCACCATTGGGATGTCGTCTCTGTAATACTTAGATACTTGAAGTCCACTGGCCAGGGCCTACACTTCACTAAGTCTACCGACAGATCGGTGAAGGTCTATCTTGATGTCTTTGGGCGGGTTGCCACATAGACAAAAGATCGACCACAAAGCTATTGCTCATATGTATGGGTAATCTTGTCACTTGGAGAAGCAAGAAACAACCTCATCGCTCTAAGAAGCGATCTTTGAAAGTCGAACTCGAGGCAATCGGTTTTGGGCATTTGTGAAGTATTATGGTGAAAAGAGTCCCATCGACCTTCAACAGAGACCTCAAAGAACTGTCATACTCTGCTTTGTGACAATAATTCATCTTTATGCATGGCAGAGGATCCATCCATCATGATAAAACCAAACATGTGGATATTGACAGACATTTCCTTAAAGAGAAGATTGATGCCAAGATCATTCAACTTCAAGATGTTCCTCGGAGACCAAAATGTCGATATTCTCACCAAGGCAATTCCATCGCTTATGTTCAAGTAGATCGAGTAGCAAACTTATTTGTATTGACATATACAACCCATTTGAGGGGGTGTGGAAATATTATATTACATTGTTGTAATTATAAATCGTTACATTGTAACATGTTACTTATGTATCAAGAGACATATTAATTGTATTGAATAAACAATTAATATGTCCTAAAGTCATAAAATAACTCTAGTTTGTCCTATTATGTAATAGCCGATTTCTAGCATTTAATACTAGCCGGCTCAATAGAACCTTTACTTTACTAGCTAGGACCTTTACATGCTTGTATCTATTTATACCCTTTCTTCAAACATGAATAAACAAGTTGAAGTTACTCAAGTATTATTACTTTCTCAAACTGTCTTCAATATATATATATATATATATATATATAGACACACACTCCCTCCTGTGATATTTTACATGCATGGAAAAAATTTCTTCCATTATATGTCTTGTTTTAAAAATAACATTATATTATTTGTCATACTTGTTTTCTTTTTTTTAATGAAATTTTATGTTATAATCGGTGCTTACCAAGTGGATGGATGCGTGTAGCATCAAACTCGTCCATATACAACTCATAATATGTGGAACGGTAGATCGAAGATTCGTCACAACATTTCTGTAAATTGTGAGTCCACATGGTACAACGTTTGGAACACATATCTCCCTGAATTGGGATCCTCTGCCGTGTCGCCGTTTGCTGTGAGCCCGAAACGACGTCGTTTCGGGCAAAAACGGGTTTTTTTATTTTTATTTTATAATTTTATTTTTATTTTTATAAAGCTCAGAACGAAACGACGACGTTTTTACTCAATACGATGCCATTTTGAGTCACAGCAGCCCGTGCTGTGTTCATTTCACAGCAGAGGAGCCGCTTCCATATCTCCCTCATGTGAAAAATGTAGTCATTTGTATAGTGACCATGTTTTAACGTCAAAACATATTATCTTAATGATTATTTCAAAGAATTTAATAGACATATCACAACACCGTACAATTGGAAAGAGATACCAATTCCAACGTTTACATCTAGGGGTGGTTGCATCATTTTTGGAATACGAGTCAGAAATTTGTTATATTTCGCAAGTATCAATGGTAGATTCGGAAAATCTTCTCAGCGGGGTCCAAAATTGATTTTAAGAGTAAAAAAAATTTAGCGGGGTCCAAACAATTTTTTTATTTATGAAACTTAACATTTTGTTTTTGTTTTAGTGGGTCCGTAGACTCCGTTTAGGAAAGAGTGGCTCCGCCACCGGTAAGTACTATAAAAACTTAGTCATATATATAGTTGAATATGGATCAATATAAAAAATTAAACAGGAAAATTAAACAAATCTATATTTACGTAAAAAAAGATGAATTCATATTATAGTTATTTTTTTAGTAGGTGTCAATGTAACGCCCCAAACCCTGAGACTCAGTATAGGCTTAAAAGAAATATAAATGATCCGGTCAACTGATTAGACCGTCGTCTTCGTTTGGTCTAAAATGGCTAACCCGAGTTGACAAAATTTTTATGTCTCTCATTTATATGGGGATGAACATTATACTACTTACTGATGTGAGACTTTTCATTTTCCGCCCCTTATATGGGACTGACATACTCACCAAGACTTGTCCTACTGGACTTGTCCCAATTTCGTCCATACCAGAGGAGTCTAGAGGTGGCTCCCTCCGTCTCACACGGTGTGACACTTAGGTCCGTCTGACAGTGAGACTTGAATATCATTCTTTAAAGCATTCTACTACTTACTGATGTGGATTTTACATTCTCCGCCCCTTATTATATAAGGATGACGCCCTCGCCAAGCTAGATTTGTCTCACTGGACTTGTCCCAATTTCGTCACTATCATGGGAGTCTAGAGGTGGCCTCACTGCCTCACACGATGTGGCATTTAGATCCGTCTGACAGTCGGACCTGAATATCATTCAGAACGCCCGGACCCCGGGCCCTGTAGTAATGGTAAATGAAGCCATAAATTATCCAGCCAATTTAGACAGTTGTCTCCGTTTGATTTAAAAGCCTAATTAATTAGTCAACAAAGAGCATTTACGTTTCATATTTATATGAGGGTGATCGAAAGATTCTACTACTACTAGAGTCACGCTTTACATTAAATGGGCTGCCTTATTTATCTCTAAAGTGCAGCGGCCCTTGCTTTTAGCCTAACAAACGTCCTTTTCTTCTAACTAATTGATGAACCAGAACCACAACAAAATTGTTTTTCTTTTTCTTTGCTTGGACTTGAGTTGATTTCTTAATTGATGGAGTGAATACAAAGGAAAAGTCATTTTCCGGGAGAAAAAGCAGAAGATTGTCATTGGAGGCTAGCTAGTGTTTTGCTTGCAATGGCTACCTACCCATAAATGCATCAGTAGTCTAATAATTGGACTATGGCATGGCTTTTAGTGAAAGCCTACCTTAACTTCACGCAATATCATCCAAGGGAACTTTGCTATGAATCATCCCGTCATGTTACGTCATTGGGTCGTACAAAATAGTCCTTCTCCTTCACACAACATGTATATATATATGTATATATATATATCCAAGAAAACCCATAAACACAGTAATGTCTAAAAGTCAAACTTCAACATCTCTCCCGGTTTCCCTGCAAGGAACATACTAGTTTAATTATATCAAGTTATCTGAAGATTTGCAGTGAACATAAGTGTACCTTGTACAGTCAAAAGTAGCAACTTTTCCCTTTCAAAATCAAGCAAAATCCTAATACAGTAATGATACAATCGAGAACAATCGTTTTGTCACAACCAACGACACCGCAGTCATCTGTATGTACCGTTGATAGTGATAAGTGTACATGTTCATCAATTTACACTTATTATGATCAACGGATTGTGCAGATGATTGTGCACGAGCTCCAATCCTAATAGTTGTTAGACAGACATATCAAATATAATAAACAAACAAACCGAATCCTCATAATAGATAGGTATATCATCAAAACCTGTTACAATTAACCGCAAAATCCATCTTCCAACCATCTGAACCTGTTCAAGATTTACTTGACCCTCTACTTATCATCCCACAGCTTTATTGAACCGCAATGAATGCATCATGATTAATTAATTTATGAAATCAGGAGATCGGTGATTGATCTGCTGGATGCAGTTCAAGAAAGCTGTGGAATAGTACATAGAGGACCATTTTATGAGAACTAAAGAGGCTTAAAGAGAAAGAGCCCTGTTCTTAAAGTGTCCAAATAGGGTTTTCTGCTATAAAGAAAACAGAGAAAAAGGAGAGAAAGAAAGAGGATTTGTTAATTTAGCAAGGAAAAGAGTGAGAAGAGTAGGTTAACGGAGGGATGTGGGGATAGTATTTATAGGGAGAATTAATTGAGGTCTTTTACCACCAATCCCGAGAAGAATATTTACCATTAATGAAACTGAACATCCAAACTTTCATGTACCATAAACCATTTATTCATTAGGGAAATGGTACGTGCACTACACATCGGTTGGTGTAGTGTGACTTTCCACTACATGTTTTTGTTATTGATTAAAGTGATAAATTATTTATTATGATGATAGGTCCCAACAAATTCAATGATGTTGATTGTGTTGTGTAGAATGTTGTGCTAAAATAAGTAGTGAATGTATCACTAATCTATTTATTAATAGATGTACTCCAATTTAAAGAATGAAGGAGAGGTTTTGGTAAATTTTATACATATATAGCAATTTTCTACTTTAATATTTTGTGCATGTGTATAGAGTACTTGGAATAGTAATGCAATCACTCTACCTCAACAAACAAACAAACAGAATAATAATACTTGTGCTAAGATATTTTTTTTAAAAGATCACTTTTATTAACATCCTCAAAGAGGCAACAAAACCATCAGGTTTATAAGATTGTTCTCAGAAATAAACATTCATAAAATCCTACTCTATACACCAAGCGATCCAAGATTTCTTGCTCGTGCTCAACTATATTTGAAACAAAAACATAAGAGGGTGGCCTCTCTTCATCATAGCCATGCTTGATCCTATTTCTCCATAGCCAAATTTCATATATTTCCTCTCTCCATGTATATTTCAACGCGTGGTGCCAAACCAACCACTCTCATTCGAGGTCATATTCAACCGCAACCATTCGATTTACGCTTGTAACACCAAAAAATTCATTTTTCTTCAACGAGGACGATCGTTCCAGATTTCCTACGCCCAATTACAATCTCTTAGAGCATGTAGTATGGACTCATTTGTGCCATTGCATATGTTACAGATCGGTCGTCTACTACATGTCTAGCATGAAGCATCATATTCATAGGAAGGGATTCATGTGCAATGACCTATAGTGTATAGATTGTCTCTTCTTTGGTCCTTTCAAATCCCAAATATTTTTCCAGATATCCTCCATGTCGGTATGTTCATTGTTGGGGGTTAAAAACGCATAACACGAAGCTACGGTGTACTTACCATTCGGATCCGCTTTCCATTTATATCCTTGAGGGGTAGCCTCTAGCCCACCTTGGCAAAGTGCATAAGCTTGGGTTATACCTCTCCATGTTGAGGAGCATCCGGCTTTTGCTATCACGGATAATTCCTTGTACTTGTGAGATAAGGCGCTTACCCATAACGTGTGCTAAGATATTTTACTGTATAAAAAAACATTAATAATAATAATAATAATCACTCAAACAAGTACTCTCCCCGCTTATCTAAAGAGCATGTTTTCTTTTTTCTTTTTTATTTTAGGATCCATTGCATTAAATCAAATCCAAATCACAAGCGTCAAGTACATTGAGCGGGGAGTCACCCCCAAAAAACCAAACCAACTACTGATAGACCCGCGTGGGCGAGAAGATGCGGTGGCATATTGCCTGAGCGCCTAACATAGAAAAAGAACAAGACTTGAAAGACCTCGCCTAATTCAAGAAATCAACAACAAGACATCCTAGAGAAGAGAGATCCTCCCCTTGGACTGAAGAGGATGTACTCAAAACAACGAGTCTGTCTCCATGACACTCCGCCGAGACACTTGCGTTCTTTCGCCAAAAAGCGCATGATAGATTGTGGTTAGCTCTATGGCCTCAGCATCCAAAGAACCCATAACTCACCGGGAGCCCGCCCATCACTATCATGAAATATGATGCCTATCTTCAGTCCATCTGACCTACAAGCCGCATCCATATTTATCTTAGTAACTCCGGGCACTGGCGGTGACCACATAGCAGGCCCTGACTATTACACCCCTTTCCTGGACACCAAGTCTTTATCTGGAAAGAACGCCCGATACGCTAAATTTTTTTGAACAAAAAGAATATATACGTAAGCCTCTATGACACTCGCTATCAGAGTAAAAGCAGAAATAATCAAAGAAACAACTCGAAAATCCCAAACGACAAACAATAGGATAGAAAAGTCTCACTCAATGTCCAAGAAAACCAAAAGAAAAAAATGCAGAATTTAAATGTTGTTTACAAGTATTATCAATCCCAAATGAAGATAAGCAATGTTCTAAAACTCGCTAGGCGAAGTCGGTGCGCTACTAGGGCGCCTAGGGCCTACGGCGCCTAGGCGGTTTTTTCTTTGTTTTTTTAAATAATAATGCTTGTCCCGTATAAATCTTACATCATATGATCATAAAACATAAAAATCAAGTAAAAATGTGTCAAAATATTAAAGAAACGACTAGCCAAAGCCCAAAGTAATTTAAATCAATGTCAAGTTGTCAACACTCAATGAGTCAAAACAACAAACAAGTCTAAGAGTAAGAAGTCAAGTCAAGACTCTCAAGTTCAATCTTCAATCTCTTCCTCATTCCCCAAGTCTCCAACTCCAACAACATCACGCTCTTTGTCCGACTCAAATTCAAAGTCTATGTCTTCATGATCATCGGCATCATCCTCCATGGCCTCAAACACAAAATCCTCTTCATCAAGCTCTCTTACTTCTTCCGTATTGTGGGCACTCCTTCTTGGTTGCAATTCTTCATTTGCTCCGGATGCTTCACTCACCATTCCCTATGTAAGGCCCGAACCGGGTGTGACCTCCTCCTCCTCATCTATTCCATCAACTATCCAAGATTGTGCATTTTGAGCACTTGATGCTGTAAGCAAATCAATTTTGTCCTTCCTCTTCTTCTTCTTAGCCAACAATCTTGAATTGAATTGAACATAGACTAGCTTGTTCATTTGGTTGGTATCTAGTCTATTTCTCTCTTCTGTGTGTATCTTTGCAAAAATAAAATTAAACACTAAAAAATCAATATCACATTATCACATAAGATAAAATTCAATTCAAGATTACTTTTATAGAAGACTTTACCCCTTCAAAGACACTCCAATTTCTTTCACAACCGGAAGAGCTTGATGTCAAAGAAAGAATCCTCATTGCAACCTTTTGGAGGTGAGGTGTATGGTTGCCATAGTTTGACCGCCATCCAACTAAAAATTTAAAATGACAAAAAGTTAAAAAGGCATTATTGAACTTAATAACTATTAGTTAATACTTAATAGTTAATAGTTAATAACTTAATATTTAATAAAGAGAGATATTCATAATCATACCCCGGATCAAAAGTATATTGTTCATATCCTCTTAAAGCCATAGGTCTATCAAATGGACCTTCCTTGTTCTTGTACATCACCAACTCATTGTTCATCACAATGTTTTGAGTGTCTTTATCCGTAAATAACCGCTCCATACATTCATAGACCGCATCATGGATACTCATAAGTTCATTGGAGGACAATGAAGAAGCGTCTTTGTAGTAGTAGTATAGATTCAATAAGCAAGTCATTAAATGAAGTGGTGTGTCAACACACCCCTTTCCTTCGCTCTCCACTATATCAAGTATAGGCTTATAATTCTCCACTCTATTCTTCATAACTTCTTTGATCTCATTCTTGGCTTTTTTGAGTTCACCATACACAAAGCCCATAGCCGGATTCACATCTCCATCCACAAGTCTAAAGACTTTTACCAAAGGTTCAAATACTTTCAATGTAATGAGCAACCCCACTCCAAAATCTTGGTTGCACAATGATAGAATAGACCATTTTCCTTTCTTGTTCCTAGACCATTTTGTCTCTTCCCATTCATTAGAGTTCACCATTTGCCTCAAAGCCTCTTTCTTCTCCAATAAACTTTGCAATGTTAAAAAGAAGTGGCAAATCTAGTCACCTGGGTCGTATTATATCTCTTCTTGTACACTTTCTCATCATTTGCAAAGTATTGTGATGAGAGTAGATAAATATGGTAAAACTCTTGGCTTCTTTGATTATGGTATTGAAAGTAGAGAGCTTACCAATGCCTTCAAGCATAAGATTGATGGAGTGAGTGGCACATGGAGTCCAAAAGATATGTGGTCTTATTTCCTTCAACATATCCGAGGCCGCCATATTGTTTGAAGCATTGCCGGTCACCACTTGGACCACATTTTTTTCTCCAACGCTTTCAATACATTCATTCACATAATCAAATATGTATTGGGCGGTATGTGCATCACCGAAAGCCTCTTTTGAAGAAAGGAAAGCCGTCCCAATTCTTGAATTGACACACATATTCATGATGATGCTTCTATTTCTATCACTCCAAGCATCGGTCATGATTGAACAACCATTTTTCTCCCATTCTTCTTCGTGACTCTTGAGTGTCTCTTTTGTTTTCTCCACTTTCTTGTTCAATAGTGACTCTCTAAGTTGGTATTGGATTGGAGGTTGGTAACCCGGGCCAAATTGTCCAATCGCCTCACACATTTGTCCAAAACAATCATTGTCAATTGCATTAAAAGAAACGCCGCATTGATACACCCACTTAGCCACATATTGATGCACACTTTGAGTTCTTTCTTTGAAAAGTGCATCATTAATGTTTTGTTTCCATGTTCTCCTAGGAAAAGTGTCATCCGAGATGGATTCTTGGTTGATTTGTAAGGCATATCTATCCATGGGTCCAAGAGGCCTCGGTCTTTGTTGCTTCCTCCACTTTCAATGAATTCTATTTCATCCAACTCTTTATTAATATCAACTTCTTTCCTTGACTTTTCACGTTCTTCATTCTCGGTTTGCTTCTTCGTTACATTTGAAACAATTGCTTCTTTACAACGTCTCTTGTCTTCCACGGACGCCATAAGACAAGCTTTAACGTTCTTCTTTTGTCTGGGATGGTACCTTAATTCGATATGCTCCTCCACTATATTTATTGCCGCACTTTAAACATTTCCACTTATCATTATTGTTTGGTACATACAACACTCCAAACTCCCACCCAATATCATCATTTTGCTTCTTCAATGGGATAGAAGAAGCATTAGACGAACTAACATTTGCCTTCCCTTCTTGTTCTTGAGCTATTGTTTATCTAAAAAAGAAGTCAAACAAAAAAATCCAACAAAATTAGTATGTTCTAGACTTCTAGTTAGTAGTTAACTAGTTACTACTTACTACTTAGCTAGTTAGCTTATAAACTAAGTTATAAACAAATTAAATCAAAAAAATACATACAAATTATGAAATTTATCAACTTTCATTTCTTGAAGACTTGAACAAATAAACAAAATGTCAAAATCAAACAAGAAACAAAAAACTCTACTAACAGTAAATTGCTTACTAATTTTCTTAATTTGTTAGTCATTACTCATTACTAGAATCATTAGTCATTATTTACTACCCATTAGGCATTGATTAAAAAAAGTAAATACTAAAGGCAAAATAAATAAACAAATTGATAAAAAAATTCGGATTAAAATACAAAAAAAGAGAGAACCACTCACCTCCGGCAGCGGTCGGACGTCGGACGGGCTGTGTACGGGCTGGTGGAGGTCAGCGGTGAACACCTTGGCCGGCGGCGTGAAGGGGGGAGGGGGAGGGGATCACAATCGAAGAAGAAGAAGAAGAAAGGGGGAGGCGGCAGCTATGTTTTTCTTTTGTTAGAAATGTTTTTTTTAAATGTTTTTGGTATATATATATATGTCAAAGGAACCCTAATCGTCCAAGTCGCCTAGGCGGCACCCAGGTCGCCTAGGCGGCACCCAGGAGTGCCCAGCACTGCCCAGCAGACCGGATCGCCCAGCAGAGGTCCCTAGGGTATATTCAAGACGCTCAGGGTGTGCCCAGCGCCTAGGCAGCACCTAGGCGATCGATTTTGTCTATTTTTAGAACACTCATAAAAGAAATGTGCTGAAAAAAAATTAAGTCTAGAAGCTCTCAAACATTAAACATTTACGATTTGCAAATAAATAATAAAAGTGCATGATAATAAAGATAAAAATCTTTTTCATCAATGGTCCAAGCTCACATATCAGTCCCTTCATTGCTGTTATAATAGTCATATTCAGATACCTACCAATCTTCTTGGGTGGGGACAATAAACATATATAAGGGTAAGTAAAATCGTACTCAGTAAGGTGAAGAAGAATCGGTACACACACAAACAATCTTCATTGCAATGTTTATCTCATGCAGTTGTCCGCGTAATGATAGACATGTATGACTTATGAAAGATGTCTGGAAAATAGAAAAAAAAGGAAAGAGAAAAGTAAACAAACAAAAATGGAGCTTTTCAGGCAACCATGAAGAAAGAAAAAAAACAAAGAAAAATGGTGCTTTTCAGGCAGCCATGAAAATAGATATATAACACATGGAAATGATTACATTCCCTACCGTATAAGTTGTAATAAGAGCTCACTCCTCCAACTAACTCTGTTAGTAAAACCTCGACCAAATAAGGTTTGTTAAGTTATAATCCAAGGAAACTTTTCATGAATGATGTACGCACTGGGACATGTTGCGTACCTTATATGGCACGGACTGTTCCATACTGCGAATAAAAAACGTGCCTCACCATATAACGTTTAGCATATATACACATCATATATGTTTATTATGTAGTTAATTTAACCATTTAAGTTCATTCACATAAATGGTTCTTAAGGACATCTAGTTCTAGACATTCTAAATTGACTACCTAATACACAGAAAAATGACCAATGACTACTATGACAATATCCTGCAAGGGCTAAACAAAACCCTTCTAGTGCTCCCACATTCTCCCCATAGAGGGTCTCCATTGTGGTGCTATGCCGAGGCTACCATATGTCAATTACTAGGGTTTGCCAAGTCCCAAGTAATGTCCTGAAGACATACAAGCCACATCACATCGAACAAAGACACAAAATACGATAAAACACACTGGGGGTTAGACCAATGCCTAAAGGACCCTTTCATATCAAATTGTACACAAATAATGTAAAAAAAACACTTTATGGATCTAAGACCATGCATTGAGGACCTTATCATATCAAATTGTGTACAAAATAAGGTAAAACAACAGAAGAAGCGCATTATCTCCTAATAAGTGTGAGACATAAAGATCTTGTCAACTCAGGTCTGGATGTGGGAGAAGCGCGTTATCTCCTTATAACTATGAGACATAAAGATCTTGTCAATTATGGTTATCCATTTTAGACAAAGAGAGAACGATGCTCTAAATAGTTGAACGGACTCTTTATGGCCCACTTAGCGCTAGCAGCATGGGGTATGGAGGCATTACAATTGGTATCAGGGATGACTACTATACATGACTAAGTTCCACACCGTGAGAGACGGTGAGGGCACCTCTAAATTCCTTTAATAGGGACGAGTCTGGGACAAATCCTGGCAAAGACACCAATTGCTTATAAAGGGGGAGAATGTGATATCCCACATTGGATTTTGGAAAAGCGCATTATCTTCTTATACATGCGAGACATAAAGATCTTGTCAACTCGGGCTAGCCCTTTTAGACCAAGCAAGAACGACGGTCTAAGAAGTTAACCGGACTATTTATGACTCACTTAGCGCTAGCGAAGTAGGGGTTTGAAGGTGTTACAATGATGGCACAACCGTGCGTGCCAGAAGAGTACACATAGACACGATATATTCCACTGCTTCCACCCCAGAATTCATAACGAGGCCTTCGATATTGACAACACTCCCAACAAAGATCCACGCACACCTCGCCATCCAAATATACTAGAGCATCGTTGTTAGGAAAATTTCAGTTTTTATGATGGCATGACTAACTGTTATATAAGTCCGATTGAGTCTAAAAATCACTATTTGTATAGGCTAACTAGAAGTATGATCTTGTATAAGTTTGTCTGTTATAATATATAGTGGCTAAAGGAGCACTGAGTGCAATCAGCTCAGCATACAACTGAGCATGGTCAGTTGACTGATGAAGACTCGGTAGAATGGTGAGTACTCCTCTAAAGCATTCTATGTAGTTTGTTATTAGAGCAGTTATTCTATTATAATCTGTTGTCTCCCATTTAACTTCCCTTAATTGATTCATGGTTTATGATACTATAAATGAGAATAAGTTTAATAAATCTGTTAATAAGCTATTCTGCCATACCTTATACTTATGAGGTTGATGATTTCAACCCTCCAAGAAGGAGATCCTTTGGATTTACACTTGGTGTAAGAGGCATGACTACTAACATGCATGGACCCAAACAGTGTTGGATACCTAAAATTGCTTAATCTGTTTTGTAGGATGTCTGGTACATAGATAGTGGATGTTTCAGACACATGACTAGAAGCAAGAAATGGTTGACTGATTAGAAGAATTTTGATGGACCCAAATTCACCTTTGGAGGCAAAGAAAAGCCTGACAAGATTTAGGGAAAGGCATAATGTGGAAGAACAACTTAAAGATTCTGAATGTAGCATATGTCAAGGGATTGAATTTCAATCTTTTGAGTATGAGCCAATTCTGTGACAAACTCTACAATGTGCATTTCAGCAAGGAAGGATGCAAGGTGATCCACAAACAAACCAATATTGTTGTACTTGCAGGTAAAAGAGAAGTCAACATGTATGTTGTGGATTGAAAGACAGCAAAGATAGAAAACTGTCTGCTAGTGAAGCATAAAAAGTCACCTAGATGGATTTGGCGTAGAAGACTCTACCATATAAACTTCAAGTCAATCAACAAGCTAGCAAAGAACAAATTAGTGGAAGGCTTACCAGAGATAACCTTCAAAAAGGAAAGCTTGTGTGATGTATTCTAGAAGGGAAAACAATTCAAAAGTTCCTTCAAATCAAAACCACACCAGTCAACAACAAGAATTATGCAACTACTTCACATGGATCTATTTGGACCAGTCACATTAGTTAGCGTGAGTGGAAAGAAGTACACCCTAGTAGTGGTTGATGACTTCTCCAAATACACATGGACAATATTCATGAACAAGAAGATAGAGTCACTCAAGAAACTTCCAGATCTACTAAAAAGACTACAAAATGAGGAAGAATTGAAAATTGTCAAAATCAAATCAGATAGAGGAACAAAGTTTCTAAATGAGGCAATATGAAGTTATTGTGAAGAAAATAGAGTGATGATTAGCTATCTGCGCAGAGGTACTCAACAAACAGAATGGAGTAGTAGAGAGAAGAAACTTACCACTAAAAGGAGAGTCTGGGATCAATGATTGTTGAAGCAAGTCTACCAAAGAGGCTCTGGGCTGAAGCAACAAACACAACATGTTATACAAAAAATAGATCAATCATCAACAAGCATCATGAAGAAACACCGTTTGAAGTTTGGAATGGCAGAAGACCAAACATATCTCACTTTCATATGTTTGGAGCCAAATGTTTTGTCTTAAACATGAACCGGCTAAGTACTTTTAATGAAAAAACTGATGAAACAATATTTATGGGATATTCAGACACCAGCAAAGCATTCAGAGTTCTCACCAAAAGAACATTGGTAACTGAAGAATCTATCCATGTAGTGTTTGATGAACCAAACACTAGCTTTGAAGATCTACTCACTCCAGAAGATGAAAAGACAAGAAAACAAGAATCTGGACCAGCTTACATAGAAGCAGAGACACCAAATGCAATACTAGATGAATCAGCTAAAGACCAAGAAGATGCACCAGCAGATACACCAGTGAAGGCACCAGCACAGACAAAACTCCAACCTGATATTAACTGGCTCAGAGATCACCCAGCTAAGAAAGTCATTGAAGATGTCAACACAGGTGTCAGAGCAAGAAGTCAATTAAAAAGAATGTTAACTTGTTTTCTATCACATGTTGAACCAAAGACCATTGTGGGTGCAATCCAAGATGTAGATTGGATAACTGCCATGCAGGAAGAACTCAATGAGTTCTAAATAAATGAGTTCTAGGAACTAGTGGATAGACCAGCTATGCCAAACATCATTGGAACAAAATGGGTGTTCAAGAACAAGATGGATGAATAATGAGCTATTGTCAGAAACAAAGCAAGACTGGTAGCAAAGGGATACTCATAAGAAGAAGGCATAGACTATGATGAAACATTTGCACCAGTAGCAAGATTGGAGGCAATCAGACTATTTCCAGCATTTGCAGCTCATAAAGACTTCAAAGTCAATCAAATGGATGTGAAAAGTGTTTTTCTGAATGGACAACTTGAAGAAGAAGTATATGTGGAGCAAACCCCTGGATTTCAGATCAAAGGAAAAGAAGATAAAGTGTACAAGCTCAAGAAGGCCTTGTATGGACTCAAACAAATACCTAATGTTAGGAACATTTTATTGTTTTGATGATGTCCATACTAGATGTTATAGCAAGCCTGAAATAAGTCTAAAAGAATAGTAATGGTTGTATAGGCTTTACTTAGAAGTCTGACATGTTGTATATGTTCAGTCAGACAAGCACTGTAATAGACTGGTAGGACGGCTCAGTAAAAACTTTGGTGCAACTCAGTGAAGGCAGCCAAGGAACCAGCTCAGTGAAGTGAAGACCTATGGACTGACTGACACCTGGGAAGTCTGTGATGACCTTGGGTAAGTCTAGGACATTTTACAAGTGATGGAATATATTCTTTTAATATGGTGTAAACTGATCTCACCCAAATCAAGGATCAGTGAAGTACAAATATACATTGACATCAGGAATCAATAAAGAAGGAAAAGCAGCAAACTGGATAAGAGAAAGTTCTACCGACTGACTAAAGGAATGGCGGTGAAGAGTATCTCAATGGTGAAGCAATGATCAGAACAGCCAAGTAAGTCAAATCAGATACTCATGATATCTGCAATATAATTAAATTGAACATCCAGAAATTAATGCATAATCAATCAAAGACGGATTTTATGATGGACATTGAAGAAAATCCGACCATCAAATTATGGAGAATAAATCAAGAAAAAATCAAGAAATAAATCAAGGAGTATTCACTGCACTTAATAGCCAACGGACAGAATTTAAAATCAAGTATAATCAAGGCTATAAATAGAAGGCATTGACAGACAAGGAAATATACGAATACACACAGATAAATCAAAGTGCTGAAACTCTGTCAATTTCACAAGCCTTCATTTTGAACTGAAAAGAATAATCTAGCAGATCAAACTCAGAGAACAGAGCATCAAATCCACATCAAGTACTGAGTATGATCATCCTTTTGTGAATCCAATCCACTCCAAACTGAAGCAATTGAATCAGATTGTCTGAGAAGGAATTGCACCCTTTGAAGTGATGGCTGCTGAAGGATTTGTTCTCAAGGAGCAGTGTGGAAGACTGAGTCACTGAAACTTTTGTAGCCAGAGAGTGATAGTCTTGAGATTGTGAATCTTGTGTAGCCAAGGACAATCATAACTATTGTATTGGTGAATGATAATATTGAATTCCTCCAATCATCATAGGAGAAAAGTGGATTAAGGGATTACACCACCCTGAACCACTATAAACCTTTGTGTTCATTTACTTTCTCTGACTTTACTTTACAAACATATCGTTACTGCATTTTATTCATATTATGTGTGTGCTTAATCTACTTTGAAACAACTTTTAAGAAAGGACTTATCCACTACCCAAAAGCTTTTAAAACAAGAAAAGTTTTTGAAACTCCAGTATAGTCATTCACCCCCCCTCTGACTATACTTTCACCCTTCTCTGAGACCAACACCTAGAGCCTGGTATGAGACATTATCATAATTCTTGATTAGCAATGGATTCAGCAAAGGGACCATTGTCAAAACACTCTTCAAATTGGAAGATGGATCAAGCACTTCACCCGTTCAAATATATGTGGATGACATCATATTTGGATCAGAAGATGACAAACTATGTGAGAAGTTTGCAAATTTAATGAATAGCAAATTTCAAATGAGTATGATGAGAGAACACTCAACTCCCTTGGATTACATGTGAAGCAGGTGAAAGATGGCATATTCATCAATCAAGACAAATATACAAAGGATTTGATAAAGAAGTATGGCATGGATACTAGTGGAGTATTAGAGACACTAATGTGTGCTAGAGTGGTTCTTAGAAAAGATGAACATGGAAATGATGTTGATTAGAAGCTTTATAGAGGCATAATTGGATCACTACTCACTTGACTGCTAGTAGAGACCATACATTGCATTTGCAGTAGGAGTATGTGAAAGATTCCTATCACAACCAAAGGAATCATACCTACTGGCTGTTAAGAGAATCATCAAATATCTAAAGCATACAATAAATGTAGGACTTTGGTATCTAAGAGATGGATGATTCAAGTTAATATCCTACTCTAATTCAGATTATGTTGGATTCAAATTGGAAAGAAAAAGCACTTCTGGAACTTGTCAGATGCTAGGCAGTAGACTAGTATCATGGTTCAGTAAAAAGAAAAACTCCATATTAACTTCAACACTAAGGCAGAATTATAGCAGCAGGAAGTTGTTGTGCACAAGTACCGTGGGTTAGACAGCAGCTAAAAGATTCTGGAGTAGAGGAAAAGATAATCCCAATTATGTGTGACAACACAAGTGCCATTTCAATCACAAAAAATCCAATACTTCATTCAAGAAAAAACACATTGATGTGAGACATCATTTCATCAGAGATCATATGGAAAAAGGTGATGAAGTTTATAGAATTATAAACTGAAAGTAAAATGGGGAATTATTATTGATGAACTGAACGTTACAAGTTGTTTTTATAAGTAGCTGATCATGAGGTATTTATAGCTACATATACCTCATGAATTAGTTAGAAGCAAGTTACAAACGGTTACCACAAACTACAACTGAATAACCACTTTCTACATTACACTATACTAGACTACTCGGCAGGCTGCTGTCCTCATACTTTCAATAGGCTACTGTACCTTAATCACCAGAGTGTATTGCTGACTGACTGCACTCAGCATTCCTTTCAGCCTCTATATTGTAACACCCCCCTCAAGCTGAGAGTGGTACATGAACAGCTTGCACTTAGCATTCCCTTCAGCTACTTGAACTTTGGAAGATATTTGAAATTCCAAATTTGTCTAGTAGATAGGAGAAATTAGGTGCGTCCAAGGCCTTGGTGAGAATATCAGCTATCTTTTGTGTTCACTGGGAGAAGTTTAACAAGTCCTGATTTGACTTTGTCTCTCACAACATGGTAGTCAATTTCAATATGTTTTGTTCTTTCATGAAAGACTGGGCTATAAGAAGTGTGCATTGCACTGGCATTGTCACAAAATAACACAGCAGGCAACTGAACTGGAACCTGCAAGTCCTGTAGTATATAAATCATCCACTGGATTTCAGAAACTGCATTTTCCATAGCCCCGTACTCAGCCTCTGATCAAATTCTAGCTATAGTTGTTTGTTTCTTAGCCGTCTAAGAGATTGGAGCATCTTCTAGAAACATCATATAACCTGATACTGATCTTCTTGTTTCAGGACAACCAGCACAATCATTTTCTGTAAAACCTTTAAGTACAAGGTTGTTGTCTGTTGGGAATAAGATTCCTTGACCAGGATTGTTGGACATATTTTAAGTTTTAATGATGAGTGCCAGACTAGCTGTTATAGAGCAAAGGCAAAAAGATGTCTAGATCAAATGTATAGGTTTATTAGAGTTTGATCTTTTTATAGGTTTGATCAAACAAGGATTGTAATTAGGTCAGCTGACTATATCAGCAGACCTGTCTAGTTCAGTGGGGTAGCTAGGTCAGTAGAGTGTCTAGGAACCTACTGAAGACTGAAGGCTGAGGTACAAACTCAGTTATTGAAGGCTAAGGGATCAAACTTAGTATATAAAGTCAAGGATATGGAATTAGAATTTAGGGAAGTCTGTGATGACCTAAACTTATTACATACATATACCTTGTGTACAAGGTCTAAGTTCCATATATTAAGTGGTGATTGGAACTTAGTTATGTTCAAAATGGTGTACTCTAACTTCATAATAAAAAGTTAGATGAGAAGAAGTCAGCTGATGTGTTGTTAAAACACAGTAGACTTAAACCTGCTGAGAAATGTGTTCATCAGCAGGCTATTATACTACAGATATTTGTTGAGTATTTTTCTCGATTTAATCAAGGTTTACATTGGAAGATTACAAAGTTAATGATGGATTACAAGCCTTGATATTGTCAACAAATCAATGGCCAAGATGAAAAGAACGTTGGAAAGATTCAGAGGATTAACCAATGGACACAAGTCAAAGGGTGACAGATCAAAACCGATGAGTAAAGCAAAGCGATAAGTGTCGATTATATGTATATAGACAGTAAAGCAAGTCAAGATGGAGACAAATCTGAAACGGCTATGTTTGAATTTCAAACATAAGTCACATGATTCCCACCTATAAATAGAAGACTCCTGATTCGGATACAGATGATGAAAAACAAATAATCTACTCAAAGCTATCAAGTTTCTGATCAAGAAAATCACCCTGCTGACATACACAGAAATTTAACTCACTGATCAAGAAATATCTTCAAGTGTAATCTGCTACCAAGTTACATCAAGTATACACACTTGAAGACATCAAGCTGCTGATCATTTCATCCTGATCAAGCTACTGACTGTTGAATCATTTACTTGATTCAAACTTTCTTTACAAGAAACCCGTCAAGACAGAGAGAAGCACTTAGGTGTCAAGAATCGTTGTTTGTGGTGGAGCTGGTGAAGAGGCAATCCTACCCTTCAAGGACCAGTGGAATACTTTGGAGCAACAATCCTACCTGTTTCAAATATTCAGTTTGTGAAGCTATAGTTATTGGTGAAGGACAGACAGCTTAGGGATTTTTGTAGCTACAACCTCAAAGATCTCTAGTGAATTTCCTCCAACATGACAAGAGAAGAGTGGACTGACAGGATTACACCACCTGGAACCACTATAAAAACCGCCTACTTACTTTCAGATTTACCTTCTGCAATTAGTATACGATCACATCAACCTCATCGAAACTAGCAATTGAATCACACACTTACACTACTGAGTATCTAATACTTAGTATTATTCTATTGACAACAAGTAATAAGGCTTTAACTAAATATATTCCGCTGCAACAAATCCAAGAATATCAATCTGTCGCCAGATTCATCGAGCAATCAAAGAGCTCATCGACATTGCTGAGTTTGTTAACTCCAAAAGGTTTAAGTGTTAAGTTTATTCACCCCCCTCTAAACTTAACCAAAGCCTTTTCAAGGGAACAACGATTGGTATCGGAGCTGTGCTTCTGTTCTGAAGTAATCCTACTTGTTGTGCTTGTGAAAATACTTTGAAAACTTTTTCAAGTTTCTGATTTTCAAATCTTTGCATCATGGATAACAACAGTATGTTAGGACTATGTTGATTTGTTCCTTAGATCGTTTTGATGAGTATAAACATCGTATGCAGGCTTATCTAGCTGCAACATATGATGAGATGATGGTGTGCTGACTGAAGGACCACTGGAGATCACTAAGGCCATAACTGTGGATAGTGAAAATTAGTATGTTCTAAAGCCAAAAAGAGAGTGGGGTGCTGAAGTTAGAAAAAGTGCAAACCTCAACAATATTGTTATTGATATTATATACAGAACCTTGGATAGCAATATGTACATGAAAGTGAAGGATTGCAAAACTGCAAAGGAACTTTGGGAAAAATAACAACTTATCTGTGAAGGTACTGATGCTATAAAGAAAAAGAAATTCAGTGTAGCCAAAAGAAAGTTCCAAGATTTCAAGATGAAATCAAATGAAACCATTGAGCAAATGGAGTCAAGATTCAATGCTATCATGGATGAACTCACCTTGCTGAATGTGATCTATACAAAAGAATAGATCAATACAAGAATCTTGGAAGCCCTACCTGCTAAAGAGGTTTGGGAGTTGAAGGTTACTTCCATAGAAGAATCCAGGAGTCAACATGAAGAAGACACCTGCAAGCTGTTTTCAGATCTCAAAGCATATGAATTCAGTAAGAAACTTGTTCCTGAGACTGAAAAGGAAGAACCAAAGACTCATTGTGATTGGTCAGCCACACAAAGAAGAATCATCAGGTGGTCAAGATGATCTATTTGGATGAGATGCAAGAGCAAATTGCCCTACTGAGCAAGAAAATCAGAATGATGAAAACATGAAGGGGTTCTCCAAGGAATTTCACAAAGAAATTAAGTGAAAAGAAGAAGGAAGAATCCAAGAAAGATAATGATTAGTTGTGTTTTCATTGCAAGAAACCAGGACACTTCAAACCCGACTGTCCTGATATAAAATAGAAAAAGGAACTCGATAATCAGGCTTCAATTGCAAGAAACCTGGACATTTTAGGACTGATTGTCCGGACTCTCATGAAGAACAAAAATCAGCAAAGAAGATCCGCAAGAAAGCAATGGTTGCCGATGATGAATCAAGGCTATGAAGTTGAATCGAAAAAGGAAATGAATTTGATGATACTGCACTTGTTGATGATATGGATGATTATGCTTTAATGGCAAATATGGAAGAGATTGATGAGGTATACAACTCTGTATCTATAAATACTTCTGTTGAAAGTGATTGTGAATCAACTTGTGGTTCAAATCCTAAAAATTCTGACAATAAAGAAACTTTGGATGCCATCCTTAATCAACTGAGGAATATACAATCTGGTTATGAGATTGTGAAGGCTGAAAAAGAGCTCTTCAAGAAGAAATTGAAAGGTTAAAAGCTGAATTAAGAACTCTCAAAGGAAAGGAAAAAGATTTTGAACAGAATCAACATAAGTCTGGTGTACATGCTGAATCTGCTGAACAATTTAATTCCACCACTGCATTCAAATCTAGAAAGCCTTATAGTGATAGAACATGCCTTGGATTTGGAACTCAACAATCTACTAAGGGTGGATCCAGTAAGGGTACTGAACCTAGTACCAGAATTGGTCCTAAGTTTGTGCCTGCACAAGATCCATTTCCCAAAAGGTTGCTAAGGCAGTAAAGCCTACTGAGAAGTCTTTAAGGAAGCAAAATCAGAAGCCTAAAAGGTCAACAGTACCTAACAAAAAGGGTAAATCCAAAAGTAGGGTAGCTGGACATTCTAGACTAACTGATAGCAGACCTGCTACTAAGTCTGCTGGACCACAAAAGGGCAAAAATCAGAAATATTCCAAGGATAAGAATCATAAACCTAAATGTGCTAATCATTCTAGGGATACTTATCTCAAGAGGAAAGGTAGATTGTTCCCTACTGATGATGATTGGAATATTCCTACCCCTACTGCTAGAAACAACAGTCATAGCCATAATGCTAGTGTAAAACCTCAGCAATGGAATCTGCAGTGGACTCAGTATTCAAGACCTCACCAGGGACCTCAGCGAGACTCCATATTACAGGCTGCTCCTAATAGACAAAAACTATGGTTATGCTAGTGCTTATAACAATAGAAATCACTTCAAACAAAGACTATGTACCAAAAGGCCAGAAAGCATATGTGAATCCTACACAACCAAATGTTAGATCTTATGGAAATGCATATATGAACAAAAGTGCAATTCTTTTCAAAGAAGACCTTATGGAAATTTTCCAAGGGTCATGCTTACCACTGACCACTATGGACCCAAACAGTTATGGGTATGTAAAATACATTAACTTTGTTTTGTAGGGTGTCTGGTACTTTGACAGTGGATGTTCCAGACATATGACAAAGAATAAGCACTGTTTGACAAATTATGTGGCAAAGGATGGTCCAAGAGTGAATTTTGGCAACAAGAACACACCAGGATACACAAGAGGATATGGAACACTGGTGAGGAGCGGCGAGCGAAATGGGCGAAGCCTAAACCGTGGAAAACAGGGTTGTGGGAATGGATTAACTATCAAGAATGTTGCATTTGTGGAAGGAATGGACTACAACCTCATCGAGCCTTTGGACAATTTTGTGACATAGGTTACAAGGTCACTTTTGACAAAGGAAATTGTATTGTCATCAGTGAAAGAAGTGAACAAGTTGTGTTGGCTGGAAGAAGACAACAAAACATGTATGTTGTGGATTGGTCTACTGCTGTTCCAGAAACATGCATGATTGTGCATACCAAGTCAAAACTAAATTGGTTGTGGCATAAGAAGTTGAATCATCTTAATTTGGATGATATGAATCAATTGGTGAAAATGAAGTTGGGGATTGGTTTGCCTGAGATCATATTCAAAAAGGATGCTATATGTGATGCATGTCATCAAGGTAAACAAAAAAGGTCAAGCTTCAAGTCAAAGACTAAGCAATCAACAAAAAGATTTTTGGAGCAAATGCACATGGATTTATTTGGACCAGTAACACCAACAAGTGTAACAGGAAAGAAGTACACTCTGGTAGTTGTGGATGAGTATTCTAGATACACTTGGGTAGTATTTATGAATAAGAAAAGTGAAACACTTCAAAAGATGCCTGAACTTTTGAAGAGATTACAAAATGAGAAAAGTTTAACAGTAGCGAAGATCAGATCAGACAAGGGTACTGAGTTTCTCAATAAAGTCATAAGAGCATATTGTGAACAAAATGGTGTGCTGCATCAATTAGCTGCTTCTGGTACATCTCAGCAAAATGGGGTTGCTGAGAGAAGAAACAGGACCTTGAAAGAAGCAGGAAAAACTATGATTTGTAAAGCTTTATTACCTGAAAGATATTGGGCTGAAGCAATCAACACAGCATGCTATACACTAAATAGGACCTCAGTAAACAAGAAGTTGCTAAAGACACCTTATGAGATATGGAATGTAAGATAACCAAATATATCTTATTTCCATCCATTTGGAAGCAAGTGTTTTATTTTAAATCATAAGGACCAATTGAAGACATTCCAACCAAAATCAGATGAAGGAATTTTCTTGGGATATTCTTCAGTCAGCAAGGCATTCATGGTATTGAACAAAAGGACATTGAAACATGAAGAATCAATACAGTTGTATTTGATGAACAAAAATTTACTGGAATGGAAGACGAGGTTTCAGATTCTGCTGAAAATCCCCAAGTCACTGATCCATAATGTGTTGATGTTTTGGAAAGGAGAAATGACTTAAAAATTTCTGACTCTGCCCCTGTTGAAGAACATATTGGTAACACTACTGATGCAACAACAAATGCTTTTCAAGGATGTACTGAACCCCCTACTGAAGCAACATCAGACCCTACTGAAGATGAAGCTCCTATAAATAACACAAATCATGATTTACAATGGTTGAAGGACCACCCTGCTGAACATGTAATTGGCAACATACAGCAAGGTATAAGGACTAGAAGACACTTGAAAGCAATGTTTACTTGTTTTCTATCTCAAATGGAGCCTAAAGTTGTTGAAGAAGCAATAGCTGATCCAGATTGGATAATTGCTATGCAAGAAGAATTGAATGAGTTTAAAAGAAACCAAGTTTGGACACTAGTGGAAAGGCCTAATCATGCAAATATAATTGGAACTAAATGGGTATACAGAAACAAATTGGATGAATCTGGTACCATTGTAAGGAATAAGGCCAGACTAGTAGCAAAAGGCTATTCTCAAGCTGAAGGAATAGATTTTGATGAGACATATGCCCCAGTTGCAAGTTTGGAAGCTATAAGATTATTCTTGGCATATACTGCTTACAAAAACTTCAAAGTATATCAGATGGATGTCAAAAGTGCATTTTTGAATGGCATTCTGGAAGAAGAGGTTTATGTTCAGCAACCTCCTGGTTTTGAAGTGAAAGATCAAGAAGATAAAGTGTCTGAGACTTAACAAGGCACATTATGGTTTGAATCAAGCACCAAGAGCATGTTGGATCAGAAGCGCGCAAACAATTACTCTCAGAGGGGGTGAATAGAGTAATTACCAATTTTTCGATTTTATTTCGATTAAGCACAAATCGAGAGTTCCAACTTAGTTTTGAGTCAATTAAGCAGTGGAAGACTGTTTTAATTTAACTATATGAAAACTAAGTTATCCTAGTTGTCTAGGTGATCTAGTTCATCCTAACATGCTTGATCAAGCGATTTTAATTGGTTAGGTTGAATTAACTAGCATGCGATTTGACCTAAATGTTTAAGTTGATAAGGTGAAACAAACACTTTGCGGAGTTTTAGTTCTTTAGACTAGCATGCGAGAATTCCTAAGTGAGAAACAAAACAGAAAACAAACAATCCAAGCAAAACAACCACAAGTGGTGAGTCTTACTTGAGTCAAACCAAGTGTTGAGTCCAAGCCAAGCTTAGATAAACACTCAAAACATAGATTCAAGTATAACTAAAACCAAGCTACACTATCATCTATATTATTACAACAAAGTTGAAATAAAACTTACCAAACCAAAACACTAGCACACCAACAATTCAGCCTTGAACTTGCACATCCGCAATCCAAGCTATTCGGTGCTAGCTTTGACACCAACACACACGCCTTGTGTGTTGAACCACCACCAAGTGACCGGAGCTCCTATCCTTGACTTGATGAGCCACCAAATGACCTTGAAAGAATCCGGACGACCTTCTTGTTGACACTCACCTCACTTATGTAAGTCTCTCCACTCTAAGTAGTAGTGTACAAAGTCTATCCTCACATACAAGCTTTTGGTCCTCACAAATGACACTTCAAACTCTCAAACACTCACAATATCTCACTACACTAACTAACCTAATCTTCTAAGTCTTCAAGTCTCCAAGCTTAGCCAAGCTTCTGCAGAGCCCTTGCAAGCACTTAAACAAGAGGCTAGACTAAGTAGGAGAGCTCTCAAACTACACACTCCCTAATTCCTATGTCTTCAAGCTTCCTAATGCAAACCAAAGACTTTTCCAGACAGCCTTGCAAGCACTCACAAAAACAAGAGAAATGTTAGTTTGAAGAGGGATGTTTGACCAAGAGAATGAGTTCACTTGCTTAGTCGGTTTTGTGTATAGATAGGGTATTTATACTTACAAACAACTAGTGTTTGAAGTATGAGGCAAAGTTGTAAATTAGAAAAGGCCCCATCTATTTATGCAAATGATGCATGAGAGAGAGTGCATACATACATACAACAGCTTATGTGCATTCACATTGTAAGCTAAGGGCTGCGTGTGTGAGGAAAAGGGAATGAGTATATTTAGACTCAATCTTAAATTAAACATGAGACTCTAAATGATGTTATGGGACTGATCAATTAATTAAATGAGTGTTACTAGTGACATCTTAGAGAAACTCATGTAAATGCAAGCTCTCTAAATATCACTTTGGCACTTATTCAATTAAGTGACTGACACTCACATAAGCACAAAATGATGATCACATTAAACACATAAAATGCAATGTCAAAAAGGACTAAAGTGATGCATACATGTTACTGTGTGTGTTAAGACAGAAAAACTTAGGTGAGATAGAGCACATTAACATGTGATACACATAGCATGTAGATTTATCTGAGACACTTAAAATCTTAACAGAGAACACTTAAGTCTTTATTTCTACTTGATTTAAAGACTCTTAAACAACGAGAGGACAGAACACATAGATGCACTGAATTGCTTTTGGACTTAAATAATCCAATAACACCACATAAAACAATTCGGCAATTAAAACTGTTTTAACAGAGACATAAAGTAAAGTCTAAACATGCAGTGACTAATATATATTAACAGAAGGATTAAACTAGGGTTTAAACATGCATTAGGTTAGGATTCTAAAAACAGCCATCATGGCTCAATTAACAGATACAGTGACTCTAATTGAGTCTACAACAGGCAGTGGGCTCACATAATTAATTCGAGTCAAAAGTGAGCCCGAATAGGGTCAGCTCGACTCGAATAAGACACAGACAAAGTCTGAGTTTTGAATCCTTAATCAAAGCTCGAATTTAACACAAAATAGACTCGATTCAGTTAACTCAAATTAATCAGACTTGACACAGAACAAGGACGACTTACAGAGCTTTTCCAGAGGTACCAGATAAAGGTAAGCTTCGATCTGAGATTATGAGATGATGAAAAGACCTCGGATTGTGTCTTCATCGGTCTCAGCCCGAAATAGCATCAAGGATGAATGCTTTCGTCATGGACCCGCCATCCAATAGCACCAGCTACCATCAACACGCAGCTCAGGCTTTATCAGGTTGCAGAGAGGGCCAGTACCAAGGTTGCAGAGCCTTAGAGACGTTTCTTCATCCAAATCGGAATGAAAGAAGAAGTGAACCGAAAAGTGTTCAAGCGTTTAGCTAAAAGAGGGATATAGCCGTTTGAGGATTGCAGAGCAAATAATGGATTAGCAGAGAAGAGCTTTCATCGGAGAAAGAGACATTTTTGGGAGAAAGGGAGTAATTAAAGGAAAGTGGAAAGGATGGGGACGTTTCAAGGAGGTGGGGAGATTTTCTAGAGAAGTGGGGTGGAGAAAAATCTAGAAAGCTGAGGTAAGGGGCGGCAGTATTATAAAGTAAATGAGGGATAGGATTTTGTGAAATATTAGGTTATGGTAGGGCCAAGATAATGGACCAAGGGCTCAGAATATAAAGGAAAATAGGAAGAAAAAGGCCGAGAGATGGTTTTGAACATTTAGGCACTTAAATAATTATATATGTATTATAACTTATATAATTGTAACATACAAAATAAAATGTACAATGTATGGAGAATAAATAATGTGACACAGAAATATTAATTTTCAAGAACAGTCACAAAACATAATTAATTATAAAGTAATTATATGATATATCCCAAAATAATATATTTTGAAATAGATCAACAAAATACTCAACAATTCTCCCCCTTTGATTATTTTCAAAATATCACTTTAAAAAACTTTATTTTGGGGTTTAACTCCCCCTACAAAGAAGCTATCACTAAAGAGATAAACTCCCCTTTAATCAAGGCTTTAATACTTAGCAAAAGAATAGTATTAAAGAGATAAACTCCCCCTTAATCAAAGCTTTAATACTTAGCAAAATAATAGTTTTACACATTTCTCTCCCCCTTAGTTTGAAAATTAATCAATAGGTTAAGAAACAAGGTTTTAAAAATAACTTATTATAAAGTACTAACACACAAAATACTTGACAATTAGTATACTAAAGGAGGGTAAAGATAGATCAAAAATCATATAGATATCAAAGAAGAATATGATGGTAAGAGATAATGTAGATACCAGAAGGAGATCGAAAGAATAAATGGATTGTGACAATGGTGGAAATGAAAGAAGATATCAAGGGTGATATCATGAAGCTGTAAGCATGTCAGTTGATCAGCATTATACAATTCGAGCCAATTCACTGATTTTGGATTATTTGGGATATCTGCAAAAACAGAAAAAAACTAGACACTTGGTACCCATGGTGTTTGGGTCCTTGACATGTTAGACTCATTTGGGTAAGGTACCTTTAACTACCCAAACCTTCTTTATCTTAGGCTTTTTAGGATAACTCTTAGGACCAAAAGTAGTACTAAAAGAAGCACTAGTGGTCTTTGGAGCAGCACCAAGCAAGCCAAAATATAGTGGATGGGGATATGGGTGACTTCGACCAAATCGATTATGCTCATGAAACCATGTATGAATGGGTGCCATTCGAGGACGAATGTGAGTGTAGGGTGGTGGTGTGTGTAGTCTAGCATCATACAATCTAGATGAATGCTGAAATGCTTGAGGTGGTGTGTGATGAAATGGTGGATGTAAATTATGAAAAGCTTGAGCAGGATGCTGAAACTGTTGATGTGAATGCTGAAAATGTGGCGCAGAATCTTTGGAATCATTGTGCATTATGATTAAAATGTTGTACAGATGATTGAAAAAACAGAAAATGAGGTGCGACAAATTCGGTTTGAAAAGTTGAACTATTAGGAGTGGTGTTCTTAGAAGCTCTTCTATCATCTTTGAAATGCATGGTGTTTGGGAGGTGATGAATAGCTAAACTTAGCTTTTGTGTAATCAAAGATCTTTGTGAGGTGTGTGAGTGTGTAGATGAAGCATGCTTGGGTGATTTCATATAAGTGTAAGATGTAGAAGCCTTAGATGCATTCTCAACATGAATGGGTCTAGATTCAAAGACTTTTTCTTTTCCTTTTGAGACAAAAACTGGAGGCTTAGCTACAACTTCCAAGGAAGGTTTGAAGCCAAGACCGTTTTGTCTTTAGGGGTCTTTAAGTGAAGAGAGTTGCTCATCAAGCTGTTTAGAGCTATTTTCAAACCTTTGAATGGTTTGTGTGAGCTTAGACATCTCAACCTTTAAAGACTCATTTTCATTGATCAAGTCTTCGGATTTAGATTCCAACTCAAGAAATGAATTTCTAAGAGTGCAAGCAACTTTATCTTTTTCTTCCATTTCTAGCTTTAACTCGTTAATTTCATTACGCAAATGATCTTTGCCTAGTTGCTAGAATCTTTGGAAAGAAAATGCGAGAATATTTTGGACTTAGAAGGGTTTGACCTTTAATCGATTCATAATCGAATTGACCACACAGATGTTGGCCTTTTCATTTTTTAGTGAAGTAGCATCGATTAAGAGTTGTTATCCCAAGCAAACAAAACCTTTATACTTACGGTGTTTCGAAATGCGAAGCTTAATCGCTTTACCATGCTTAAGATAATGACATTGATTTATAATGACCGGTTTATCACGCTTAAAACATATAACTTCGAATTTTCAGATTTGTTAACTTGAGGAGTGAATGATGACTAGATCGCTTTTTATACTTGAAATTTTCTCGAATTTTCGAACCAACACGACAATGTCTTCATCATCATCACTATCACTCAAGTAAGTCTCGGTACACGTTTAGGAGCAAAGACTTGAAAAGCTATATTATGTGACTCAACATTAGCTCTTTACGAGTGTTCATTTGAGACTCGTAGAACAAGTAAGAGATCCAATAAGTTCCTCTTACGAAGAATAGAAAGATCTTTTGCCTCGTAAATAGCTGTGGATTTAGGATCCCACACAGGAGGCAAACATCTCAATATTCTTTGTGAGTTTAAGATTTGAAAAGTGTTCACCTAGTGACTTTAGTTGATTTATAAGAGAAGTGAATCTTGAGTCCATGTCACTAATAGATTCATTAGGCTTCATCTGAAATGTTTCATATTCATGCATAAGCCTATCAATTTTAGACTGTTGAACTTGATTAGTGCCTTCATATCTCATACGCAGACTTTCCCATATTTCCTTAGCGTTTGAGCATGAAGACACATAATCACATTCAGCTGGCCGTGAAAGCGCCAAGAAGGGTAGACTCGGCTCTGGAGTGCAATGCCATGATTTTATAATCATCAGGCCCAAAGTCTTTTCTATCCTTAATGACTTCAACCTCAGCACCATCTTTTATAATGACTTTCTTTGGAATATATGGACCATCTTCTATGGCAAACCATAGTTGAAGGTCTATAGACTCCAAATGCAGTCTCATAGCACGTTTCCAACGGCCATAATTTGTACCATCGAAGAAAGGGGGTCTAAGACTAGACATTCCCTCTCGTTGAGGCAAATTCTGGCTAGTGGATGCCATGCTAGACACGATCAAAGTGTGTTACTATTAGATGATGAATGAAGATGCAAATACAGTGCAAGAATGGTCCTAAAAACTAATGCAGTGATACAATGCAGTTTTTCAGAAATGAATGATTTACAATGCAATATCAGATGAAGACCAACAGATTGTGACTAGGGGTCAAGAAGTGGACTGTGAGAATAAACAGTGTAAAGTGAGTGAAGTGAATGCAACTAGAGCAGATATGCAGATATAGCAACCAAGATAACAAATACTACACAAAAACTGCAGTTAAAAAAAATAATACAGAATATTCAGCAATAGCACAGAAACAGGTTTTTCAGGTTTAGCAAGGGAATTTCCAGAAGTTTAAGGTGCAGCAAATAAGCAAGACAAAATGCAGATTTCAAGACTTAGAAAGTCTCAGGATGCAGATTCTAAACCAAACAGAAACAGCAAGCAATTTTTCAAGAAATGCAGATTTAAACAATTATGCAGAATTTTCAGGATTATCAGACAAGTAAACAAGCTAGACAACTAGAGACCTACGCTCCGATACCAATTGTTGGATCGTAAACGCGCAAACAATTACTCTAGAGGGGGGGTGAATAGAGTAATTACCAATTTTTCGATTTTATTTCGATTAAGCACAAATCAGAGTTCCAACTTAGTTTCAGTCAATTAAGCAAAGCGGAAGATCTGTTTAATTTAACTATATGAAAACTAAGTTATCCTAGTTGTCTAGGTGATCTAGTTCATCCTAACATGCTTCATCAAGCGATTTTAATTCGATTAGGTTGAATTAACTAGCATGCGATTTCAACCTAAATGTTTAAGTTGATAAGGTGAAACAAACACTTTGCAGGTTTTAGTTCTTTAGACTAGCATGCAGAATTCCTAAGTGAGAAACAAAACAGAAAACAAACAATCCAAGCAAAACAACCACAAGTGGTGAGTCTTACTTGAGTCAAACCAAGTGTTGAGTCCAAGCCAAGCTTAGATAAACACTCAAAACATAGATTCAAGTATAACTAAAACCAAGCTACACTATCATCTATATTATTACAACAAAGTTGAAATAAAACTTACCAAACCAAAACACTAGCACACCAACAATTCAGCCTTGAACTTGCACATCCGCAATCCAAGCTATTCCGGTGCTAGCTTTGACACCAACACACACGCCTTGTGTGTTGAACCACCACCAAGTGACCGGAGCTCCTATCCTTGACTTGATGAGCCACCAAACAGCCTTGAAAGAATCCGGACAGCCTTCTTGTTGACACTCACCTCACTTATGTAAGTCTCTCCACTCTAAGTAGTAGTGTACAAAGTCTATCCTCACATACAAGCTTTTGGTCCTCACAAATGACACTTCAAACTCTCAAACACTCACAATATCTCACTACACTAACTAACCTAATCTTCTAAGTCTTCAAGTCTCCAAGCTTAGCCAAGCTTCTCTAGAGCCCTTGCAAGCACTTAAACAAGAGGCTAGACTAAGTAGGAGAGCTCTCAAACTACACACTCCCTAATTCCTATGTCTTCAAGCTTCCTAATGCAAACCAGCACTTTTCTGGACAGCCTTGCAAGCACTCACAAAAACAAGAGAAATGTTAGTTTGAAGAGGGATGTTTGACCAAGAGAATGAGTTCACTTGCTTAGTCAGTTTTTGTGTATAGATAGGGTATTTATACTTACAAACAACTAGTGTTTGAAGTATGAGGGCAAAGTTGTAAATTAGAAAAGGCCCCATCTATTTATGCAAATGATGCATGAGAGAGAGTGCATACATACATACAACAGCTTATGTGCATTCACATTGTAAGCTAAGGGCTGCGTGTGTGAGGAAAAGGGAATGAGTATATTTAGACTCAATCTTAAATTAAACATGAGACTCTAAATGATGTTATGGGACTGATCAATTAATTAAATGAGTGTTACTAGTGACATCTTAGAGAAACTCATGTAAATGCAAGCTCTCTAAATATCACTTTGGCACTTATTCAATTAAGTGACTGACACTCACATAAGCACAAAATGATGATCACATTAAACACATAAAATGCAATGTCAAAAAGGACTAAAGTGATGCATACATGTTACTGTGTGTGTTAAGACAGAAAAACTTAGGTGAGATAGAGCACATTAACATGTGATACACATAGCATGTAGATTTATACAGACACTTAAAATCTTAACAGAACACTTAAGTCTTTATTTCTACTTGATTTAAAGACTCTTAAACAACAGGGACAGAACACATAGATGCACAGACTGTTTTGGACTTAAATAATCCAATAACACCACATAAAACAATTCGGCAATTAAAACTGTTTTAACAGAGACATAAAGTAAAGTCTAAACATGCAGTGACTAATATATATTAACAGAAGGATTAAACTAGGGTTTAAACATGCATTAGGTTAGGATTCTAAAAACAGCCATCATGGCTCAATTAACAGATACAGTGACTCTAATTGAGTCTACAACAGGCAGTGGGCTCACATAATTAATTCGAGTCAAAAGTGAGCCCGAATAGGGTCAGCTCGACTCGAATAAGACACAGACAAAGTCTGAGTTTTGAATCCTTAATCAAAGCTCGAATTTAACACAAAATAGACTCGATTCAGTTAACTCAAATTAATCAGACTTGACACAGAACAAGGACGACTTACAGAGCTTTTCCAGAGGTACCAGATAAAGGTAAGCTTCGATCTGAGATTATGAGATGATGAAAAGACCTCGGATTGTGTCTTCATCGGTCTCAGCCCGAAATAGCATCAAGGATGAATGCTTTCGTCATGGACCCGCCATCCAATAGCACCAGCTACCATCAACACGCAGCTCAGGCTTTATCAGGTTGCAGAGAGGGCCAGTACCAAGGTTGCAGAGCCTTAGAGACGTTTCTTCATCCAAATCGGAATGAAAGAAGAAGTGAACCGAAAAGTGTTCAAGCGTTTAGCTAAAAGAGGGATATAGCCGTTTGAGGATTGCAGAGCAAATAATGGATTAGCAGAGAAGAGCTTTCATCGGAGAAAGAGACATTTTTGGGAGAAAGGGAGTAATTAAAGGAAAGTGGAAAGGATGGGGACGTTTCAAGGAGGTGGGGAGATTTTCTAGAGAAGTGGGGTGGAGAAAAATCTAGAAAGCTGAGGTAAGGGGAAAGCGGTATTATAAAGTAAATGAGGGATAGGATTTTGTGAAATATTAGGTTATGGTAGGGCCAAGATAATGGACCAAGGGCTCAGAATATAAAGGAAAATAGGAAGAAAAAGGCCGAGAGATGGTTTTGAACATTTAGGCACTTAAATAATTATATATGTATTATAACTTATATAATTGTAACATACAAAATAAAATGTACAATGTATGGAGAATAAATAATGTGACACAGAAATATTAATTTTCAAGAACAGTCACAAAACATAATTAATTATAAAGTAATTATATGATATATCCCAAAATAATATATTTTGAAATAGATCAACAAAATACTCAACAGAGCATGGTATGAAACCCTATCTCAATTCTTGTTGGACAATGGTTTTACCAAAGGCACCATTGACAAGACTCTTTTCCGAATCAATGAAGGGACAAAGACACCTGGTAATGCATTTATGTTGATGACATAATTTTGGTTCTGAAAATGAATTGCTAAGTGAAAATTTTGCTAATCTCATGAAAAGCAAGTTCCAAATGAGTATGATGGGAGAGATGAACTACTACTTGGTATTACAAGTCAAACAAATGAAAGATGGAATCTTCATTCATCAAACTAAATATGCCAAGGAGCTACTGAAGAAGTTTGGCATGGAAAATAGCACCAAGGTATCAACTCCTATGACTACTAACATCAGATTGGATGAAGATAAAGAAGGCAAAGATGTTGATCAAACTTTATACAGAAAGATGATAGGCAGTCTGATGTATCTCACTGCCAGCAGACCTGATATATCCTTTGTTGTAGTTGTTTGTGCAAGATTTCAATCAAAACCAAAGGAAAGTCACATAGCTGCAGTCAAAAGGATTCTTAAGTATCTAAAAGAGACTTTGGGAGTAGGGATATGATATTCAAAAGATGGAAGCTTCAAAGTTATATCCTACTCAGATTTTGATTATGCAGGATGCAAGATTGATAGAAAAAGCACCACAGGAACCTGTCAGTTGATGGGAAATAGACTTGTTTCCTGGTTCAGTAAGAAACAAAATTCAATATCAACTTCCACTGTTGAAGCTGAATATATTGCTGCTGGAAGCTGCAATGCACAAATACTATGGTTCAGACAACAATTAAGGGATTATAGAATTGAAGAAAGAGAAATTCCCATAATGTGTGACAACACAAGTGCAATTGCAATCACTGAAAATCCTGTTTTGCACTCAAGAACAAAACACATTGATGTGAGACATCATTTTATAAGAGATCATGTTGAGAAGAAAAATGTGGTGGTTTTTTACATCCCTACTGAAGATCAACTTGCTGATATATTTACAAAACCATTGGATAGTGAAAGATTCGCTAAGTTAAGAACTGAGCTTGGCATCATAAAAGTTGACTGATATACCCTTAATTAGCAGTGTATTGGAATTCACCAAGGGGATTAGTCTTTGCTATGTTGGGTGAGCTCACTTAGCAGACTAGTCATTGGTATCAACAATTCCATGTACTTAAATAAGTTTGGACAATTGAGCAAATGAAGTTTCCAAGGGGATTGGTCTTTGTCCTGTTGGGTGAGCTCACTTGACAGATCAGTCATTGGTATTCAACTTCATCTTGTATTATCAGTTGGACAAAACTAGAGTGTTTAAAGATCAGTAGAGTCATTCATCAGGAGGCAGCTGCACCATCTTTGTCAGCAGGCTGGTGAGCCAACTCTGCTGAAGATCAAGTCTGCTGAAGTATACGTTACAAGACAGTCAAATTTAAATAAAAGTCAACAGTAATTGGATGTTATTATTATCCTTTATAACTGCGGTTACAATATCCAACGGTTACAACTCTTTATAGGAACAGTTAGTGGGACACGTGGCAACATCACATTTATTCCAACTTTAATCGTGGTTAAATGCTACAGTACGTGTACATTACTTTCCTGACAGTTTCTACCCACTACATTTCCCTATATATACAAACATACACAGAGAAGATGCTTACATATTTAGATTGATTTTCTCTGAAAATATACCGTGTGAACACAGTTTTGCAAGCTTTCTTCTTCACCTTTTCTTTTTCAAATTTCATCAATGGCGGATAAAGGAGATGTTCATATTGGTACTGTTGGTCCCTTGAAAAGGCTTTGGTTAAGTTTAGAGGGAGGGGGGGGGGTGAATAAACTTAACACTTAAAACTTTTTGGAGTTAACAAATTCAGCAAAGTCAGTAGCCTGCTGACCACTCAGTAGTCTACTGACAATAGATATTACTAAATTTATTACAGTGGAATATATTCAAATTATGCCATATTACTTGTTGTTAAAAAGATGATACTAAGTATTAGATACTCAGTAGTGTAAGTGTGTGATTCAGTTGCTAGTTCCAGTAAGTTGATGTGATCAGTATACTAAAAGCAGAAAGTAAATGCAGAAAGTAAGTAGGCAATTTTTATAGTGGTTCCAGGTGGTGTAATCCTGTCAGTCCACTCTTCTCCTGTGATGTTGGAGGAAATTCACTAGAGATCTTTGAGGTTGCAGTTACAAAAATCCCACCCAGTAGATCATCTTGACCACCTGATGATTCTTCTTTATGTGCAGTAGCCAATGCAGTAGTCTTTGGTTCTTCTTTTTCAGTCTCAGGTATAAGTTTCTTACTAAATTCATATGCTTTGTGATCTGAAAACAGTTTGTAGGTGTCTTCTTCATGTAGACTCTTGGATTCTTCTATGGCTGTAACCTTCATCTCCCAAACCTCTTTTGCTGGTAAGGCTTTTAAGATTCTTGTATTGATCTCTTCTTTTGTATAGATCACATTCAGCAGGGTGAGTTCATCCATGATAGCATTAAATCTTGACTCTATTTGCTCAATGGTTTCATTTGATTTCATTTTGAAATCTTTGAACTTCTTTTTGGCTACACTGACCTTGTTTTTCTTCATAGCATCAGTGCCTTCACAGATTATTTGTAACTTATCTCAATGTTCCTTTGCCGTCTTGCAATCCTTCACTTTTATGTACATATTTCTATCCTAGGTTCTGTATATGATATCAATAGCAATATTGTTAAGATTTGCTCTTTTGCTATCTTCAGCATTCCACTCTCTTTTTGGCTTTGGAACATACTGAGTCTCACTTCCTACAGTTACTGACTTAGTTATCTCCAGTGGTCCATCTGTTAGCACATCCATGATTTCATCATGTGTTGCAGCTAGAAAAGCCTGCATATGACGTTTATACTCATCAAAACGATCTAATGAACACATCAACATAGTTCTAGCATACTGGTTGTTATCCATGATGCAAAGCTTTGAAAATAAGAAACTTGAAAAAGTTTTCAAAGTATTTTCACAAGCACAACAAGTAGGATTACTTGTAAAAGAAACCACCGCTCGATACTAATTGTTGGTCCCTTGAAAAGGCTTTGGTTAAGTTTAGAGGGGAGGGAGGTGAATAAACTTAACACTTAAATTTTTTTGGAGTTAACAAACTCAGAAGGTCGATGAGTCTGCTTGACCACTCAGTAGTCTCACGACAATAGATATTCTTGAATTTGTTGCAAATGAATATATTCAAATTAATCCTTATTACTGTTGTTAAAAGATGATACTAAGTATTAGATACTCATGAGTGTAAGTGTGTGATTGAGTTGCTAGTTCCGAAGAATTTGATGTGATCACCTACTAAATGCGAGAAAGTAAGTAGGCAATTTTATAGTGGTTCCGGTGTGGTGCAATCTTGTCACCCACTCTTCTCCCCGTGATGTTGGAGGAAATTCACTAGAGATCTTTGAGGTTGCAGTTACAAAAATCCCTAAGCTGTCTGTCCTTCACCAATATCTATAGCTTCACAAACTGAATATTTGAAACAGGTAGGATTGCTGCTCCAAAATATTCCACTGGTCCTTGAAGGGTAGGATTGCCTCTTCACTAGCTCCACCACAAACAACAGTTATTGACACCTAAGTGCTTCTCTGTCTTGAGCAGGTTTCTTGTAAAAGAAAGTTTGAATCGTAAATGATTCAACAGTCAGCAGCTTAATCAGGATGAAATGATCAGCAGCTTGAAGTCATCAAGTGTATGAACTTGATATAACTTGATAGCAGGTTACACTTGAAGAGTTTTCTAGATCAGTAGCTTTATGGTCAGTGAAGTCAGTAGGGTGATTTTCTTGATAAGAAACTTGATAGCTTGAGTAGATTATTTGTTTATCATCACTTGTACCGAATCAGAGTCTTATATATATAGGTGAGAATCTCGTGACTTATGTCCGAAATTCAAACATAGCCGTTTTGATTTGTCTCCATCTTGACTTGCTTTCTGCTCTCTGTACATAGTAATCGACATTGTCGCTTGCTTTTTGTGCTTTCATCTGCCCATCCTTTGACTTATGTCCATTGGTTAATCCTCCGAATCTTTCCAACTTTCTTTTCATCTTGGCCATGGATTTGTTGACAATATCAAGGCTTGTAATCCATCATTATCCTTGTAATCTTGCAATGTAACCTTTGATTAAATCGAGATTTATACTCAAAGAGATACCGTGTATATTGGTCTCATCGATGTTCATGTCGATCCAATTTGTTTTAAGTCTCTTTGTGTTTATGAAACACTTCCAGCTGAATGTTTTTCCATCTAACTTTTTATTGTGAAGTTAGAGTACACCATTTTAAACATAACTAAGTTCCAATCACCACTTAACAAATGGAACTTAGACCTTGTACATAAGGTATATGTAATCAGTTTAGGTCATCACAGACTTCCCTAAATTCTGATTCCATATCCTTGACTTTAAATACTAAGTTTGATCCCTTAGCCTTCAATAACTGAGTTTGAATCCTCAGCCTTTAGTCTTCAGCAGGTTTCTAACTAGTCTACTGACCTAGTTACCTTACTGACCTAGACAGGACTACTGATAAAGTCAACTGACCTAATTACAATTTTTGTTTGATCAAACCTATACAAAGATCAAACTCTAATAAACCTATACACTTGATCTAGACATCTTTTGCCTTTGCTCTATAACAAACTAGTCTGGAACTCATCATTAAAGCTTAAAATAAGTCCATCAAGTACAAGCCGAAGTGTTAGAGGCTTTGTTACTGATGCTCAAAAGCCAGATTTAGCTATCAACATTGGTAGAAGAATAAGGAGATATGAAGGACAGGAGGATGTTCTCAATCTGAGATTAGACAACATCTCATACACTAATGTTGTTAATTTCTGGAAGGACATAGTGATAGAGGATGATACAGAGGCATTTACTACCACTGTAAATGGTCAGTAGATTCAAATCACTTCAAATCTGCAGAGGGAGGCATTTAGATTTGGACCTGGAAATGGTGCTCCTACAAATCCTGAATCTATGCAGCTAGCAAGACTGGACTTTGTTGATTCAATAAAGACAAACAAGTCCATACCATCTATACTGAATATCAATGTGAAGCATATCAGATTGGAGTACAATCTACTGATCAAGATAGTGGCCAAGAACATTTTTGGATTTAGTGGCAGTCTTGATACTCTCTCTAGACCAAAGATTGACATGCTGATAATGATATGCAAGAGTATGAGATTTGATTGGGCTGGATTCTTTGTTCAATATATGAGGAAGGTAGTGACTGAAATTAGAGATGGATCAAGGAAGTCCAAGACCAAGCCTCTGGGTTTGATGATACAGGCCCTGCTGACCCACTTAAAGATTGTTGATGTTGCACCTGCAAAGATCAACAAGTCTAGATATAAACCAGAAATAAATGATCATAATCCTGGTTTGAATGATGATGTTGAGGATGATGAGGCAACTGAAAGTGATAATGATGGAGATGGTAATGATGGTGGTGAGCAGGTTAAGCAATTTATACATCCTGCTGCATCTAAGAAGGCTGCTGAGAAAAGAAAGGCTAGTGATACAAGAAAGATCATTGAGCTTTTAAAGCCTAAGAAGACAAGGCAGTAGTCAGTAGACACTGTTGAGTCTACTGAGGTTCCAGTTGATGTTGAGGCTTCTGAGCCTACTGAAGTTACAAGGAAGAAATCTGCTGCTGAGATTTTGAAAGAACAGTTAAAAGAAGATAGAAGAAAGAGGAAAGCTGCTGAAATTGAAGAACTACCTGCAAAAAGAAAGAAATATGTTGCAAAGAAGAGAGTTCATGGTAAATACAAAGAGCTAAGGGTCCTGGAGGACCAAAGGGTAGTAGAAGAAGAAGCTGTTGAGCCTACTGAGGATGCTAATGTTGTTGTTGAGCAACAGATTGAAGAACCACAGCACATTGTTGTACCTGACCCTGCTGTGGAAATTGTTGGACCAGTTCAAGACCCTGCTGTGGATGCTACAACTCAAGGGGGAAGAACAAACTATTGCAGACCCTACTGATGTGCATATAAGTCAGGGGGAACCTAGTGTGGAATAGTTGGAGGTATTAGGTACAAATGTACAACCTGATGAACCTACTGACTTATTTGTATCTGCAATAGATACATTGACTCACCTTGTTGAAGACTTTAGGGGACAACAAGCTGAGCAATCTGCCTCAAGAAGGCCTACAATGCCTTTTGAGAGAAAAGAAAAAAAGTCCAAGAAAGAAAAATTACATCCCAACCTCAAGAAAATTGAAGATTACCTAGCTTGGAAGTTTGGTTTCTACAAGAGACAAAAACCAAATAAATAACCAATGACCGATTTTGAAGAATGGTCATTCAACCAGTTGGGAGTGGAGAGCTTACTTGGAATGATTGATACATCTGAACTACAAGTAAGGCTGCTGGATATTGTTGAAAGGGAAAAGCAAAGAGGAAGCATTTTGTTCAGAGAACCACATGATGCACCTGACAATGATGATTCATCATCCTCTGATTCTGATGGAGATCACCTAGTGGCACTGAATTTTCCTGGCCAACCTAGTGGCACTGCATTGGAAAGACCTACTGAGGATGTGGGACAGGGATCTAAAGACACAACAGTAGATTACTCTGCTGATGATGGTAAGTCTGCTGAGGGCCAACAAACTGATCCTATGGATGAAGACATGGAGGATATGAGTATGGATGATCTGTAAGCTCTAATTAATAATGGGAAAACTCTTGGAGATAACAGGCTGATCAGTATGTCTGACACCTTATTAGTTGTGGAGTCTGATGTAAAATCTGAGGATCAATAGACTAACTTACTGAATGAAGAGCTTGGAAATGTTTTCAGTGATGATTTGGAAATACAGCTTGCTGTAGTAACATCCCTGGAAGAGGCCATAATATATTCTGTTTTTTATGTTGTTATATTTGAAGAAGCTGATACAAGTTCAGAGGACTCAGCTCAGTATCAGGAGTGGTTTGACACTCAGGAAACCTTATCACAAGCTGCTGATATCTTACAGAAGGTTGTTGATGCTAGAGGAGTTTTAGAGGAAAAATTGGCTGTGTTTCCTCATGTTTTTCTTGAAGAGGTGGTTCAAGTTGCTGAGTTACAAACAGCACCTGAATGCAGGTTGGAACAGAGGGTCCTAATCACTAAGGAACAAACAGTGTTGGGACAAAGGTTGGAACTGTTGATGGGATTGGAGGAATCCCCTACACATTCTGAAGAGACTGTTGTAGAACAGGTTCTGTCAAGAACTGTTATTGCAAAGCAAAGCATCAAGTCAAGGCCATCAAGTCAAGGCTACTGAAGTTAAGGCTACTGAAGGTAAGGATAGTCAGTAGACTGTTGTTGATGAGGATGAACAGTTGTTGGACTATGACTTTAGTGATGAGGAGTTCCAAATGCCTGAGGAAGAACAAGTTTACTGATGAGCCTCAACAGGCATTTACCAATTTTTGAGGAGGCACATGTTTTGGAACCTTAACCTGCACAAGATCCTATTCTGGAAGAGATTTTTGGAGCTGTGATTGAGGAGGGTCTTGAATCTACTGATTGGGACAGGACAAGAGCCATGGTTGTCAGCATACAAAGGACAAACTATAATTTTGAAGAGCCTGTTGATGATTTTGCTGGACAAATGATTGGAGCTATGGCTGGTGCAGTACCAGCATAAGTTTTTGAAGAATTGAGAGCTGTAAGGACTGATATTGAACAGTTACGGACTCAATTGAATAGACAAGAACAAATATTTGAAGAGTTGATGAATCTTGTGGAAAACAGAGGAAGAACTACTGAGACAATTGCTTCCAACATTACATCTGCTCAATTTTCCATAAATGAATTCATTAGAGATGTAAGAGGTATCAAGACCACCACAACAAGCAAATACAAACATTTGACTGAACAGCTTGAATCCTTACACAAGAAGTTGGACAAGCTGTTAGATGTAGTTCCCGAAGGACAATTTACGTAATTGTTTTTTATGGCAGATTTTATTATTCATCTTATTATTTGCTATGTGCTTATAAAGTATACACTACTGCAAACCCTAAGTATATCAGTATGTAACCACTTAACTCAGTGTATGGGATGCACGTGAGGATTGAGTTAGTGGTGATATACTTGAACTGTTAGTCCGGGGTGAACTTAATCAGAGTTTAGGGTCTCATGATTAAAACACCAATAATGCGCCTAGAACACCTTAGGGCGTGATAGTCTTATCCGGACTGTCGGTAAAAGGTACCTAAGTGGGGCATTTATATATGATGGCATTCATATAGGACTGGACCGATTTAATTTGTATTTCTTGATATAATTCCGTAATCAGGAAATCGTATTAAATCATTAGATGATCATATATGGATTGACCTTAATCCTGAGGTGATCACAGGAAGCTGCTTGTCTCGGGGTAGTGTTTGATGTGTTAGTTACGGATCACATTGATATGTGATCCAAATCACTTCTCATTGGCACTATTCCCTGATGAGTGAGTAGTTCTGTTTTTCACAGACATGTAATCCATTCCTTCCTGCGGAAGTAGAGAGACAATCCCCTTATTTGTTAGCCCTAAGAAAATGATCGACGGACCCAGTTCATATTAGACTAATTAGCTACTAGTCAGATATGTGAACTAATTGATCACTAGGGGGTTAATGGTAAATAAGGATAAGATATTCTGAGTCGGGTTCACAGAGACTTCCCACTCAGAATGGACAGTTTATGGAGGGTTAGTCCGTATGTAGTGATTATATCAGTGGACGCTTATTTACTCATAGGGTTGAGTGTAAATATATATCTATAATTGGTAGAGTTCAGTTTCGGGTTTATGGTGGCGTAATCCCGAAATTAATAATTGAAGTATGATTATTCTGTTCGATGAATATTTTACTTAATTGTTGGAGCTACTGGTTTTAGGTCCATGGTCCCCAATGTGGTACCTGTAGGTATTTTTCTTGTTATTGGGCCTCAGTGATAATTAATTGGCTGGGCCAATTAATTGATATGTGAAATATTATTTAGTTGAGCTAAATAATATAATACACAGTAAAGACATTTTCTGTGGGCCTTAAACCCTAGGTGTGGCGCCTCCTATGTCATAAAGTGCAAGAATTGATTTTTTAGTGTGGTTAATTATTTACTAGTTAAATAATTAATTAATAACAGATAATTGATTTGTAATTGATTGACCGATTAATCATAATCTTTTATAAATGAAATTATCTTTTATTGTGATTTCTTTTTAATTATTTTTTTAATTAATTAGAAACTTGGAGGCCAAAGATTTACTCTCCTATATAAAGAGAGTTCTTCCAAGACATATGAGGAGAAGATTTTTTTCGACATACACACACAAAAATAGAGAGAAAAACTTGTTTCTTGTCTTGGGTTTCTGGTTGAAGAAAAACTTGTAGTTTTTTCTTGGAAGCATATCAAGGAGCTTCTAATACCAAGAATTGGTGTCCCCCAACCACCGTTTGGTGAACATATTGGAAGATCTTGGCTTCTCTTCCTGCTATTGGTAAGACATACTAAACCTCCTTGTAGGAATTTAGATCCTTTATTTATGTATTGTAATTTTTAAATCGTGATTCATCCGATGCGCAAAGAAACTACATCCTTCATGTGGTATCAGAGCCAGGTTCCACGATTTATGAGTTATATTCATAGATAAACGATCTAAAAGGAGTGGAATTGCATGTAGAAATTTTTATTTCATGCGTGTATAATTGCATCTAACCAATATTGGTTGTTGTGGTTGAAGAGATGGATTGGGGTTGACACATGTTTACCGTTAGATCTATTGTAGTTTTTTCGATTAGTATCGATTAAGCATAGGAATTGTAATTTAAATTTTATGCAATTTTTATGTCCGCAAGTTTGTAAATTTTATGTAATCCATCCGGGTTCAAGACATGAAGATCTTGAAGATGAAGATGATGAATCCCAAGAATATTGGGAGAGAGGGGGCCGGCGGTGATCCTTTTTTTTTTGGTACGGTCGGATATTTTTTTAAAATAATAATATAAAAAAATGGAGGAAAAAAAACAGTTATATATATGTTTATATATTTAAAAAAAAAATTGGATCCGCCCCTTCTCTCCTTTGAAGCTTGTGGCTCGTGGTTCATGTAAAGATCGATTCAAGATGCGGATGAAGATTTGAAGATTGTAATTTAGTTTATTTTATTCCTAGAAAATAGGTTAGATGCGGGGTGCCAACGGTCCATATTGATGTTTATTTTACACACTAGTATGCATGCTTAGGATATATGTGTAGAATCGAAAATTGCCATGACATGCATCATATCATGAATTCCACTCCATATGCATATACATGTAGAAATTTATTCGATGAATTAGTTAGGCATGTATACAACACGCGATTAGTTTTAATTAATTGTATGATATTAATTAGAAACTAATTAGGAAACCGAGGATTCCGGTTCGCAATCGTCATGGTTAGGTGATGGATTCTCGGTGAATCCCACCTGCATAAAGCATAGGAGTAAAAATCCGAAACCTCGACGAGATTGCGTTTTTGTCCGTAATGTCTACGTGAAAATTTGATGTTAAGGGATTGAAAATTATGGGCGAATATGGTTCCAAATTGGTCCAACCATGGTTGGGTGGTCAACTGAGCCACGGCTCGATCGACTTAACCCTCCACGTGTGGTGTTTGCACGGGGGTTCGGCAAGGATGAGCTATCCGACGAGCAACTACGGCTCAACGGAGCTCCCCTAGCACTGATCCGTCCGACGGCCACATATGTTCCATAGAATAGGTCGGGTGAGCTACCCCATATAACCGACACCATTCAGGCCCATGATCTATTGTTCCTTAAAGATACATCAAGTCCAAAAACAAAATCAGTAAACCCACCACTTTTTCAAAATATTGAGTAGGAGCGGGGAAGGCGACAGCCGACCCCACGGCCTCTACGGTTGACACAAGCAACATGAGAGAATGGTGACACCTCGTGCCGGCTTGGGACCGGCCTCCCTAAGGAAGGCCTTCACCGCTATCAAAATTCAAGGCTTGGTCTTTGAAAGGATAGGATTTTGTGTACTCGTCGGGTCACTGACCGACCATAAGGCGGCATACTCACGGTCTACCTAAAAATCTGAAATAGTAGCTCACACTCATTATGGGTATTTTTAGTAATACCTTGGCTGAAAAAGAAAGGGTATCGGGGATTAAAAATTGGACGTTCGATTCCATTTTAATCATTGAGAGAGAAAGATCTCAATTTAGTCGTCACCTCTTTGACCTACCCTAAGGCGGCACTGAGGTGTGAGACTAGATCCTTGGAACGGTGGGATAGACAATACATTTAGTCTATGGTTCCTAAAATTTATTAGTAGTGTATAATTTGAATTTAATTTCTATCATTTATTTACAGCATCATGTCATCGCAAATTTCTTTACTGTTGAATGATAAGTTGACCGGAACAATTTCGCTAAGTGGAAAAGTAACTTAAACGTTGTGCTCATCTTAAAAATGTTCAACATGTTTTGACTCTCGAAAATTCCAAAGACTTACCGCCCATTCCTCAAAAGCCGATTCGTTGGTCCCTTGAAAAGGCTTTGGTTAAGTTTAGGGGGGGTGAATAAACTTAACACTTAAAACTTTGGAGTTAACAAATTTTGCAACTTCAAAGAATCACGATACTTCAGAGTCTCTTTGAGACTTCGATGAGGGTGGCGATAAGTGAGTTCATTGATAGTTCAATGTCTTTGAATTTGTGCAATGGAATAGTATCAAAATTAAGCCTTGTTACTTGTTGTTAAATATGATACTAAGTATTGGATACTCAAGAGTGCAAAAGTGTGATTTCGATTTGCTAGATTCAAGAGAGTTGATATGGATAAAAACTAAATGCGAATTTAAATGCAGTAAGTAAATAGAGAGATTTTTATAGTGGTTCCAGGTGATGTAATCTCTGACGCCCACTCTTCTCCCGTGATGTTGGAGGAAATTCACTAGTGATCTTTGAGTTATCTGTTACAAAGAATCCTAGGTTGCTTGTCCTTCACCAATAACTATGGCTTCACAAATCGAAATCGGGAACAGTAGGATTGTCGCTCCCGAGTCTTCCACTGGTCCTTGAAGGGTAGAATTGCCTCTTCACCGGCTCCACCACAAACCAACAGTCTTTCACACTCCTAACGGATGCTTCACTATCTTCAAGAGGTTCTTTATGAAATAAAGAATGAATCAAATAAATGATTCGATTGCAAAGGCTTGATTAGGATGATATAATCAGCAGCTTGCGCCTTCAAGTGTGTATGCTTGATGCGGCTTGAACACGTAATGCACTTGAAGAAAATAGCTAGATCAGTGACCTTAAGCTCAAGAAGTTCAACAGGTGTTTTTCAAATTTCAAGATTGTCACTTAAAGTTTATCCCAAAAATTCATCATCTTTTGTTGAGTTGAAAGTCTTCTATTTATAGGTAGGAATGCATGTGACTTGCATTTGAAATTCAAATGTGACCCTTCCTTGTATTTGTCCCATCTCGCATCGCATTCGTCACTATTCATAGGATCGACATCGTCAGATTACTTTTTTGACAAAGCAAATGGCCCACCCTTTGACTTGTATCCAATGGATAAAAATATGGATCATCCCAACGTCTTTTAATCTCAGCCTTTGATTTTCTTGATAAGTCGAGGTAGTTGGTCTGTTCTTATCCATGTAGCTTTCCAATAATCTTGAATTAATCGAGGTATATATCAGCAGAGTTCATCATCATTGTAATACTAATCGTCACTTGAACATCATATTTTTGTCTCAGAAATATGATGCAAATTGATTCCTTTATCCAACTTTTATTTGTGAAGTTAGATTACATCATTTTAAATATAACTAAGTTCCAAACATCATCCAACTTATGGAACTTAGACCTTTCTATTAAGGTATATGTAATCGTTTAGGTCATCAGACTTGCCTAAATTCTCGATTCCATATCCTTGACTTTAACTACTAAGTTTGATCCCTTAGCCTTCATTAATCGAGTTTGAACCTCGGCCTTTCGCTTTCGGCCTTCAAAGAGTTCCTGCATCAGTCTCATCGACCTATCTACCCCATCGACCTAGACCATCTGGCGATAAACATCAAGCCTTTTACAAATGCTTGTTTGATCAAACCTATTTATGAATCAAACTCTAATAAACCTATACATTTTATCTAGACATCTTTTTGCCTTTGCACTATATAACGGCTAGTATGGCACTCATCATCAAAACTAAGAAATAAGTCCAACAATTTCCCCCTTTTTGGTGATGATGCCACTACCTCACCTAATCAAAGAAAGCAAAAGATAAAAACAACAATGAACAAATTTAGTCATTTCTCATTATAAATAATTGTTCACGAGATACTGATCTAGCATCAAAGAAAGATAAAATAATGTAAATATGATGATCTATCTGTCTCTTCTCTCTTTCTCTTCTAGCCTTCTCACTTGCTCTTGATAGGCTCGATCTCTTCTATCATTTCAGTCATCCATTCATTCTCAATTAGTGTAAAATCAATATAGGAATTGACTTGTTTCCACCACTCCATGCTTCAGCAAGATGAGATTGATCTCGATTCACCCCAAGCCAAACTTCATATCTGACTCCTTAAATTCATTGTTGAATCCTTTGTTTTTGTAATTGGTAGCACCTTTTCACCTTTGCTACTTCTTCTACCTCTCGGTATTTGCTCTTAAAGCTTTAATCCTTGCCTCCCAAAACTTCAAACTCAAGAAGGAGTTAAGACCTTCATGAAACCCCATGTCACGATAAGGTCTCCTTCGTTATGAAACTCTTTCTTGTCGTGATAGGAGATCATCAAAGTGAGTTGCACTCTGCAAAAAAAGTTCCCTAAAAGCATTTGTATCATCAATCCATCTCTTCAGGCAAAGGGTCTAGCAGCCTAATTTGTTTGCGGTGATTGGCCTTCTTCCCCTTAGTGACATCATCAACAAAACGTGAGATGAGGCCATGAATAGCTTCTCGTGATACTATCACTCGTGTAATTGACCTTCCATAGTTCCAGTTCTAGTATCAAGTGAAGTAATCCTTGATTGCGTGGTCTCCTCGGTCTGCTGATCCTTTCAAGAATTTGGGATCAGCAAGAGAGTTGTTGTGCGGCAAAGAAAGAGCTCGCTAGATTTGCAAGCTTGTCAAGTTTTTGATGAATGGATGTAAGTTGATATTTCAAAAACTTGTCCTTCAGTGTGTTCCCTTGCTTGATATATTTTACATCATATATCAGATCATTCACAGCATTTTGAGTGGAAGCAAAGTTTGAAGCAAATCAGACAAGCAGATTGTCTGCTTTCATTTACCAGAGCCATCAGTTCTTCAAATCTTCTTTCTTGTCTGTCCAGTTGAGTCCTTAACTGTTGCATATCATTTCTTACAGTCCTCAACTCATTTAGTACTTCAACTGGCACTCCACTGGCCATTCTACTATCAGTAGATCCATCAGCAGGCTCCTCGACTCTATATTGTGCTCATTGTCCCTGGCCGATGACCATTGCTCTACTCATATCTCTCCCAATAGGGAAGGTCCTTCTTCAACCATTGCACCAGAACATCTTCAAAGATAGGATCTTGTGCGGTGTTCTTCAAAGAACTTCTTCTCCAAAAATTTGAAATTCTTCATCATTGTAGTCATAGTCCAAAGAAATTGCTCATCCTCATTAATGCGAGCCTCAGACTATCCTTTCTCTACAAAGGTTCTTGGCTCCAAAGAGCTCCACTACAAGAGCCTCATCAACAACAAGGGTTTCCTCCATACCCAACTCGTTCCAACCTTTGTCCAGTGTCGTTTGAGACTCAGCACTGCACCTCCTGTTCCAACCTTTGTCCAGTCTTGTTTTTGTACCTCAAAGCCACTGCACCTCCTCTTCAATTTCTGTGGATTAAATATGGCTTCATTATCCACTTGAAACCTTCTCGCATGACCAACCTTGGTCGAATCATGGCGATTTTGGTGAGAATTCCTTCAAAGTCAAATCCACTTTGATATCCAATGGATTCCTCGTAACTTGCACTTGGTTCATCAAGTCGAGTGGTCTTTTCCACATCTAAATCAAGATTCTCAGACATCTTCAAAGTTGTGCAAGAGAGCTCTTCAACAACTAACCTACCAAAGACTCAATGTAATTCCCTGATTGATTAGTGCTTCTAGATCATCCATGGTGAGATCTTGTAGATCCTCATCCATTTCTCGATCTCACGACCTCAGCAGATCTACCAAAGATCGTGGATCGCAGGCATACGGATGGTACATGTGTTAGTGCAGCCCCACTTGATTCTCCAGGTCCAGAGGGAAAATCTCCTCTACTATCTGATGATGAAGAAGAATCATCAGGACCATCTCTTGGATCTCTAAATTTGATACCCTCCTCCTTCTGTTGCTCATCAAACAGATCCATCAGTCTGGATTGCAGCAGGGTGGTGTCAACCAGATCCAGCAAGTTTTCTACTCCCAACTTATTAAAAGCCCATTCTTCAAAATCAGTCATTGGTTCAGCAGCTGGCTTTTGTCTCTTATAGAAACCAAACTTCCATTGAAAATAATCAGCAATTTGCTGAAGTTTGGGATCCACATACTCTTCAGTTTTCTTGCTCTTTTTCACATGCCTTTCAAATGGCATGAAAGATCTCCTCGAGCAGCTCAGTAGCTTGTTGACCTCCAAAGGTTCCAACAAGCGATTCATTGTTTCTTCTACAGATGTTTGAAAGTCAAGAGTTGTCGTGATTGTACATTTGTACCTACTACTTCCATCTCAGATCACACTTGGTTCCCCCGACTTACATGCTCATCGCCAGGTTAGCAAGCAGATCGCTCTTCCCCGAACTATTGCCAAATTTGCGGTGGTCTTCAACCAAGTCTCCAATCACCTCTTCAACCACCACAAAGAGTTCAGTTCAAGTGGTTTCTTTGTGGTTCTTCAATGGATACTACAAAGCAGGCTCGGGTGGTCGAGAGATCTGCTGTACATCCTCTACTGATTGCTCAATAACAACTGCTCAAAGATCGTGAGACTTGATAACTTCTTCATTTGAGGAGTCACTGATAACAACTGGTGGAATGATAGTTTGAGGCTCAGCCTCAACAGCCTCTTCTTCCTCTTCTACTTGTGCTTCCTCTTGGACTCTTTGAGCTTCCAAGTTTTTTAACTCTTTCCCCTTGCCATATTTCTTCTTTTTGGCAACCTCCTTCTTCCTCTTGGATAGGGGTTCATCATCATCATCTTTTCTAGTTAATTTTTTCTTTTCTACTAGCTTCCCTTCGTTGTTCTCTAAAAATTTCACCAACAGCTTTTTTCTTGAAGCCACAAAGCAGGTCAGAACCTCCACTTGACCTCAAAGCAGACTCATCGATCTCATCTTTGTTTCCTTTCTTGTTCTCTTTGATTTCAAGACTTCGTAATCTTCCTAACATCGCAGACTTTCTCTTTCCAAATAGCTTTTCTTTGGTGCAAAGAGTTTGATGGATATCTTCTTAGTTTTCGAACCCGCTCACCACCAGAGATCACCATCATCTCCATCATCATTATCATCGCAGCCTCTCTCAAAGCAATCTCTTCATCATCATCAAGTCCAGGAATTGCATAATCAATCTCCTTTTGTATCCGGATCGATTTATGTCAATCTGGTTCAAGGTCGGGAACCTCCAAGTGATTCAAGCAGGTCTCGAGTCATCAAACCTAAGGGTAAGGCCTTTGATTTCCTTTTCCTAGTTTGTCCTCTCCTTCGCAACTTTCTTCATATAATGAATAAAGTACCTAGCCTGACCAAACTTCATGCTCTCGCAGATGATAATCATCAGCTCTATCTTGGGTCCTGATAGAGTATCCATACTGCCAACTAGCCCAAGTATGTTCTTTGCAATGAGCTTGCTCACAGAACGTATTCAATACCAATGTTTTTGCAGTTGATGCCTGGTAATGATTTGATAGTTGCATCTGTCTTGATCTGATCTACAAAATCCATCTTGTCCAATCCCATAGCTTCAGGATTGACTGAACCATCAACAACTTCTTCAAAACCAAACACTTCTCTCAGCAGATTGGAGGAGATTACAAGTTCCTCACCATTCACAGTGGTTTTGAATGCTTCAGTTCCTTCTTCTATAACAATATTCTTCCAGAAATCAATAACATTGGTGTATGATATCGTTTAACTGATGTTGAGTTTGTTCTCCGTGCCCGCAAACCTTCTTATTCTTCGACCTATATTAATGGCCGCCTCGGTTCTGTTTGCATCAACAACATAGCCTCTTACACTTTGGCTTGATTCGATTTGAACTTCAACTCTTTCCGCCATTGAAATAAGAAAAGATGAAGAAGAGTTGCTCTCAAACTGTGTTCACACAAGTAGGATTTTTGCAGAGATAAAGTAGAAATTGCAAGTAGAGAGTCCTGCTATGTAATGACCGATTATATAGATAAAGTGGGTAGTTGAAATTGTCATTGCACGCGTACATTGAGGTAACCACGATTAATCCAATAAATTCTGTCTTGACACGTGGCCCATTACTCCTCCATAACGCTTGTAATCGTTGGATGGTTTGACTGTGTGGTAATAAAAGATAGAATAAATATCCCGCCAAATCGCTTTTGACCTAAATAACTTTGACTGATTAAAGTTCCTCCAAATAGGTAAACCTCAAAGAGGTGCCTTGGCAGATCATTGGTAAGTAGGCTTCAGGCAGCACACTGCCGATAAGAGTACTCACGATCCTTGTTTTCTTCTTGTTTTGTTCAATTGATAATACAAGATGAGGTTTAATACCAATGACTCGATCTGGTCAAGTGAGCTCACCCAACATGACAAAGACCAACCCTTGGCAACCTCATTGCTCAATTGTTCAATTAAAAGTACATGGAATTGTTGATACCAATGACTAATCTCGCTAAGTGAGCTCACCCAACATAGCAAAGACTAATCCCTTGGTGAATTCCAAGACAATGTTGAATGTCACCAACCTTTATGATTCCAAGTTCGGTCCTTAATTTGGCAAATCTTTCATTGTCAAGTGGTTTAGTGAAAATATCGCAAGTTGATCTTCAAGAGGAATGTATAGAACCACCACATCTTTCTTTTCAACATGATCTCTTATAAAATGATGTCTCACATCAATGTGCTTGGTTCTTGAGTGCAAAACAGATTTTCTCGTGATTGCAATTGCACTTGTGTTGTCACACATGATTGGAATTTCCTTTCTTCAATTCCATAATCCCTTAATTGTTGTCTTAGCCATAGTATTTTGTGCACAAGAACTTCCAAAGAAGAATGTATTCACTTTCAAAGAGTGGAAGTTGAAATAGAATTGCTTTCTTGCTAAACCAGAGACCATCTATTTCCCATTAACTCGATTGTGTTCTCGAGGTGCTTTTTCTATCAATCTTGCATCCAAAGATAATCGTAACTGAGTAGGATATTACTTTGAAGCTTCCTTCCTTGGAATACCATATCCCTACTCCCAAAGTCTCTTTTAGATACTTAAGAACTCTTTTGATCGCACTCTAAATGACTTTCTTTAGGTTTAGATTGAAATCTTGCACAAACACCTACAACAAAGGATATATCAGTCATTGGCAAGTGAGATACAAACAGATCGCCTATCATCCTTCTCAGACAAAGTCCGATCAACATCTTTGCCTTCTTTATCTTCATCCAATCTGATGTTTGTACTCATAGGAGTTGAATTTTTAGTGTCGTTTTCCATACCAAATTTCTTCAAAGAACTCTTTGGTATACTTGGTTTGATGAATGAAGATTCCATCTTTCATCTGCTTAACTTGCAATCCCAAAAAGTAATTCATTTCTCCCATCATACTCATTTGGAATTTGCTCTTCATTAGATTTGCAAACTTTTCACAAAGTAAATCATTTTCGTAACCAAATATTATGTCATCCACATAAATTTGCACCACAGGTGTCGTCCCCTTCATCGATTCTAAAAGTGTCTTATCAATGGTGCCTTTAGTAAAACCATTGTCCACCAAGAATTGAGATAGAGTCTCATACCATGCTCTTGGTGCTTGTTTCAATCCATAAAGTGCTTTGTTGAGTCTATACACTTTATCTTTTGATCTTTAACTTCAAATCCAGGAGGTTGTCGAACATACACTTCCTCCTCTAGGATACCATTCAAAAATGCACTCTTGACATCCATTTGATATACTTTGAAGTTCTTATATGCAAGATGTGCCAAGAATAGTCCGATAGCTTCCAATCTTGCAACAGTGCATATGTTTCATCAAAATCTATTCCTTTCGCTTGAGAATAGCCTTTGCAACTAGTCCTGCCTTATTTCTTACAATGGTACCTGATTCATCAAGTTTATTCCTCAGATACCCATTTAGTACCAATGATATTTGCATGACTTGGCCTTTCAACTAGTGTCCAAACTTGATTTCTTTCAAATTCATTTAATTCTTCTTGCATAGCAATTATCCAACTGATCTCAAATTGCTTATTCAACAACTTTGGGTTCCATTTGAGATAGGAAACAAGTAAACATAGCTTCCAGCTTGTCTTCTAGTTCTTACACCTTGTCAGACATTGCCAATAACTTGTTCAACAGGTGATTCCTTAACCATTGTGGATTTTGGTTAATTTGATTTTCGTGAACATCATCTTCAAGAGGTCTCATTGTAGTTTCTTCTACTGCGGGGTCACAGATCCTTGAACCGCTTCTGGCTTGTTGCATCAAGAACATTATTAACAGTGGTGCTCAAGAGGTGTCGATTTAAATTTTCAAGTCATTGAATCTTTCCAAAACTTCAACACAACTGGATCTGACTTGTTGATTCTCAAAGAGTTCACAATCTTTAACTTCCATACCAAGAAACTTAGGTTCATCAAACACAACATGGATTGTTTCTTCATGTTTCAGTTGTTCTTTGTTCAAGACTCGAATGCTCTGATGATCAAGAATATCCTAAGAAAATTCCTTCATCCGATTTTGGTTGGAATGTTTTCAAATGAACTTTATGATTTAGAATAAAACATTTGCTTCCAAATGGATGAAAATAGGATATGTTAGGTATCCTTCCATTCCAGATCTCATAAGGTGTCTTCAAGCAGCCTTCTTGTTTATCGATGTTCTGCTTTTGTGTATAGCATGTCAGATTTATCGCTCAAATTTCAATATCTTTCAGTAGCAATGCTTCACAAATCATTGTTCTTCCCGCTTCCTTTAATGTCCTATTTCTTCTTTCAAAGAACCCCATTTTGTCGAGGTGTAAAGAAGCAAAGAAGTTGATGAAGTACACCATTTTGTTCACAATATTCTCTTATAACTTTGTTGAGAAATTCAAGACTCGATCCGATCTTATCTTTATGACTGTTAAACTTTTCTCATTTTGTAATCTCTTCAAAAGATTAGGCATGCTTTGGAGTGTTTCACTTTTCTTGTTCATGAATATCACCCAAGTGTATCTTGAAAAATCATCCACAACCACTAAGGTGTATTTCTTTCCTCGTCACACTTGTTGGAGTTATTGGTCCAAAAGATCCATGTGCATCACTCCAACACTCTATTAGTTGATTGTTTAGTCTTTGATTTGAAACTTGACTTTATCTGCTTACCTTGTCGACAAGCATCACATATAGCATCCTTCTTGAATGTGATCTCGTGTAAACCAACCACTAACTTCTTCTTTACCAACCTGATTAATATCATCAAAGTTTAAGTGATTTAACTTCTTGTGCCATAACCAATTGAGTTCGATTTGGTATGCACAATCAGCAGTGTTTCGAATCGCGCAGAGACCAATCCACAACATACATGTTCTCGCTGTTTCTACCAAAGAAGTACAACTTGATCACCTCTTTCACTAATGACAATACAATTGTTTTTGTCAAAAGTGACCTTGTATCCCATATCACAAAATTGTCCAAAGGCTCAAGAAGTTGTAATCCAATCCTTCCACATATGCAACATTCTTGATTGTAAGTCCATTTCGATAAGTGTGCCATATCCTCTTGTATAACCAGTGTGTATTTTTGTTGCCAAAATTCACCCTTGGACCATCTTTTGCCACAAAGTTTGATAGATAACAGTTCTTATTCTTTGTTGTGTGTGTCCGAACATCCACCGCCAAAGTACTGCACACCCTACAAAACAAAGTTAATGCATTTTAGGTACCCAAACCTGTTTGGGTCCATAGTGGTCAGTGGCAAGCATGACCCTTGGTATGTTTCCATAAGGTCTTCTCCTAAATGTGTCATACTTTGGTTCATACTTTTGTTCATACATGTATTCCACACATCCATAGGTTCTAACAAGAGGTTGTGTGGGAACCACATATGTTTTTCGGCCTTTTGGTACATAATGTCGCTTGAAATGATTCTTGTTGTTAGAAACATTTGCATAACCATAGGTGTGTCTGTCACAGAATGTACTGTAATATGGAGTCTGGCCGAGGTCTTGTGTAAGTCCTCACGATTCCATTGCCTAGGCTTTTACCTAGTAGTATGGTTATACTTATCTGCTTCTAGCATTAGATGCGTGAATATTCCAATCATTATCGCAGGAACAGCCTACCTTTCCCCGAGATAAGTATCCCTTGAATGATCAACATTTTTGGATTTAGGATTCTTATCCTTGGAATATTTTTGTTTCTTTCCTTCGTGGTCCAAAGCAGACTTAGTAGTAGTCGCTATCAAGAAGCTTTAAGGCACAAAGAAATTCTATTTTTAGATTTATTCATTTTATTAGAGTCGTTGACTTCTTAGTCTTCTCGATTTTGCTTCCTTGAAGCATTCTCATTTGGTTTTTCGCTTCAAAGAACCTTACCGGGAGTTGGATCTAGTGTGTGTACAAACTTAGGACCACCTCGAACTAGTTCAAATGACTCCATCGATCCACTCTTGTTAGATTGTCGAGTTCCAAATCCAAGCCCTGCTCTATCACCATAAGGCTTTCCAGTTTGTATGCAATGAGGAACAAGATGGTTCAAAGAGATTCGTGGGTCAGCTGGATATTCAGCAGACTTATGCTGATTCTGTCCAACATCCTTTTCCTTACCTTTGAGAACTCTTAATTCAGCTTTCAATCTTCCAACTTCCAATTCAAGAGCTTCTTTTTCAGCCTTCACAACCTCATAACCAGATTGTATTATCCTCAGTTGATTAAGGATGGCATCCAAAGTCTCATTGTTGTCGTAATTTCTAGGATTTGAACCACAAGTTGATTCACAATCACTTCCAAAGCAGAGTGTTTATAGATACACGTTGTTGTATACCTCCTCGCTTCATCCATATTGGCCATCAAAGCATAATCCTCCATATCAAGAACAAAGGTCAGTGTCATCCGATTCATTTTTTTTCGATTCCACTTCATATCCTCGATTCATCTTCAAAGAACCATAGCCTTCTTGCCATGTCTTCTTTGTTGACTCTTGGTCTTCAAAGAGGTCCGACAATCAGTCTAAAATGTCCAGGTTTACAAGCTTGAAGCAAAGATAATCGTGTTCCTTGCCTTGTTTCAACTCAGACAATCAGTCCAAGTGTCCTGGTTTCTTGCAATGAAAGCATAGATAGTCATTATCTTTCTTTGGTTCTTCTTTCCTTCTTTCAAGAGGGCCTCTTTGTGAAATTTCTTGTAGGGGCCTTTCCAGCCTTCATCATTCTCGATTTTCTTGCTCAAGAGGGCAATTTGCTCTTGCATTTCATCTAGCATATCATCCTCGCCCTCCCCGATGTTTCTTCATGATGTGAAGCACCAATGCAGTGGTCTTTGGCTCTTCCTTTCGGGCCAGCACCACTTCTTCTTGCTAAATTCATAGGCCTTAAGATCGTAAAACAATTTGAAGGTGTCTTCTTCATGCAAATTTTCTCATTTCTTCAATTGCAATACCTTCATTTTCCAAACATCTCTTATGTGTAAAGCTTCCAAGATTTTGGTGTTTACTTTCTCTTTGAATAACTTACACTCAAAGCAGGTAAGTTCATCTAGATTGCATTGAAACTGACTCCATTTGCTCAATGGTTTCATTTGGCAAAGATTTTGAACTTTTGGAACCTCTTTTCTAGCTACATCGATTTTGTTCTTCTTTATTGCATCGTTGCCTTCACAGATTAAGTGAATCTTGTCCCAAAGTTCCTTTGCGCCTTGCAATCTTTGACCTTCATGTACATATTGCTATCCAAGGTTCTCGTAAATGATATCAATAGCAATGTTGTTGAGGTTTGCTTTTTCTGCCTTCTCGCATTCCATTCTCTTTTGGTTTAGAATGTACTCGGCTTCGCTCACCCATCGTTATCGCTTTGTAATCTCCAAAGTGGTCCTTCGCTTAGTACATCCATCATCTCATCATGGGTAGCAAAGCAAGATATGCCTCGCATTCGACGCTTATACTCATCAAATCTATCAAGAGAACACATCAACATAGTTCTAGCATAATGTGTATTGTCCATGATGCAAGTCTTGAAAATCAAGAATTTGAAAGAAAGTTTTAAAGAATTTTCACAAGCACAACAAGTAGATTCCTTCGTAATGTATAATCGCGCTCGATACCAATTGTTGGTCCCTTGAAAAGGCTTTGGTTAAGTTTAGAGGGGGGGTGAATAAACTTAACACTTAAAACTTTGGAGTTAACAAATTTCGCAACTTCAAGCATCTCACGATACTTCAGAGTCTGTTTGAGACTTCGTGAGGGTCAGCCGATAAACATGAGTTCATCGATAGTTCAGCAGTGCTGAATTTGTGCAATGGAATAGTATCAAAATTAAGCCTTGTTACTTGTTGTTAAATATGATACTAAGTATTGATACTCAAGAGTGCAAAAGTGTGATTTCGGGGCTGCTAGATTCAAAGAGTTGATATGGATAAAAACTAAATGCGTAATTTAAAATGCAAGAAGTAAAAGAGAGATTTTTATAGTGGTTCCGTGTGATGTAATCCTCAGACGCCCACTCTTCTCCCGTGATGTTGGAGGAAATTCACTAGTGATCTTTGAGTTATCTCGTTACAAAGAATCCTAGGTTGCTTGTCCTTCACCAATAACTATGGCTTCACAAATCCTAAAATCGGGAACATGTAGGATTGTCGCTCCCGAGTCTTCCACTGGTCCTTGAAGGGTAGAATTGCCTCTTCACCACTCCACCACAAACCAACAGCCTTTCACACTCCAACAGATGCTTCACTATCTTCAAGAGGTTCTTTATGAAATAAAGAATGAATCAAATAAATGATTCGGGATTGCAAAGCAGCTTGATTAGGATGATATAATCAACACTTGCGCCTTCAAGTGTGTATGCTTGATGCAGCTTGAACACGTAATGCACTTGAAGAAAATAGCTAGATCAAGCAAATTTTAAGCTCAAGAAGTTCAACAGGTGTTTTTCATTTCAAGATTGTCACTTAAAGTTTATCCCAAAATTCATCATCTTTTGTTGAGTTGAAAGTCTTCTATTTATAGGTAGGAATGCATGTGACTTGCATTTGAAATTCAAATGTGACTGCTCCTTGTATTTGTCCCATCTCGCAGACCGCATGATTCGTCACTATTCATAGGATCGACATCGCCAGATTACTTTTGACAAAGGCATCTGGCCCACCCTTTGACTTGTATCCAATGGATAAAAATATGGATCATCCCAACGCGTCTTTTAATCTCACCTTTGATTTTCTTGATAAGTCGAGGTAGTTGGTCGTTCTTATCCATGTAACTTTCCAATAATCTTGAATTAATCGAGGTATATATCGCCAGTTCATCATCATCAGAATACTAATCGTCATTAACATCATATTTTTGTCTCAGAAATATAATGCAAATTGATTCCTTTATCCAACTTTTATTTGTGAAGTTAGATTACATCATTTTAAATATAACTAAGTTCCAAACATCATCCAACTTATGGAACTTAGACTTTCTATTACAAGGTATATGTAATCGCTTTAAGTCATCACAGACTTGCCTAAATTTCGATTCCATATCCTTGACTTTAACTACTAAGTTTGATCCCTTAGCCTTCATTAATCGAGTTTGAACCTCGCCTTTCGCGCTTCGCCTTCAAGAGGTTCCGCATCAGCCCATCGACCTATCTACCCCATCGATTTAGACCATCATGGCCGATAAACAAATGCCAGCCTTTTACAAAGGCTTGTTTGATCAAACCTATTTATGAATCAAACTCTAATAAACCTATACATTTTATCTAGACATCTTTTGCCTTTGCACTATAAAAATGCTAGTATGGCACTCATCATCAAAACTAAGAAATAAGTCCAACAATTTCCCCCTTTTGGTGATGATGCCACTACCTCACCTAATCAAGAAAGCAAAAAGATAAAAAACAAATGTAACAAATTTAGTCATTTCTCATTATAAATAATTGTTCACAGATACAAAGCCTAGCATCAAGAAAGATAAAATAATGTAAATATGATGATCTATCTGCTCTCTTCTCTCTTTCTCTTCTAGCCTTCTCAACTTGCTCTTGATAGGCTCGATCTCTTCTATCATTTCACTCATCCATTCATTCTCAATTAGTGTAAAATCAATATAGAATTGACTTGTTTCCACCCACTTCCATGCTTCGTGCAAGATGAGATTGATCTCGATTCACCTCAAGCCAAACTTCATATACAAACTTCCTTAAATTCATTCATGAATCCTTTGCTTTTGTAATTGGTAGCACCTTTTCACCTTTGCTACTTCTTCTACTGGTATTTGCTCTAAAGCTTTAATCCTTGCCTCCCAAAACTTCAAACTCAAGAAGGAGTTAAGACCTTCATGAAACCCCATGTCACGATAAGGTCTCCTTCGTTATGAAACTCTTTCTTGTACCGTGATAGAGATCATCGCTGAGTTGCACTCGCCAGTGCAAAGGTTGCCTAAAAGCATTTGTATCATCAATCCATCTCTTTCGTGCAAAGAGTCTAGCAGCCTCCTCCTTTGTCGTAAAACTGATTGGCCTTCTTCCCCTTAGTGACATCATCAACAAAACGTGAGATGAGGCCATGAATAGCTTCCTCGTGATACTATCACTCGTGTAATTGACCTTCCATAGTTCCGCTTCTAGTATCAAGTGAAGTAATCCTTGATTGCGTGGTCTCCTCCACTGCTGATCCTTTCAAGAATTTGGGATCGTGCACAAGAGTTGTTGTGCAGAAGAAAGCTCAAGAAGTTTGGAAGCTTGTCAAGTTTTTGATGAATGGATGTAAGTTGATATTTCAAAACTTGTCCTTCAAGCAGGTTCCTTGCTTGATATATTTTACATCATATATCGATCATTCATTGCATTTTGAGTGGAAGCAAAGTTTGAAGCAATCAGACAAGCAGATTGTCTATTTTCATTTACCTGAGCCATCGCTTCTTCAAATCTTCTTTCTTGTCTCATCTCAAGCTTGAGTCCTTAATCGTTGCATATCATTTCTTACAGTCCTCAACTCATTTAGTACTTCAACCGGCACTCCATCGCCATTCTACTATCAAGAGATCCATCACAGAAAGCCTCAACTCTATATTGTGCCTGTTGTCTGGCCGATGACCATTGCTCTACTCATATCTCTCCCAAGCCAGGGGAGGTCCTTCTTCAACCATTGCACCAAGAACATCTTCAAAGATAGGATCTTGTGCGGTGTTCTTCAAAGAACTTCTTCTTCTCCAAAAATTTGAAATTCTTCATCATTGTAGTCATAGTCCAAAGAGTTTGCTCATCCTCATTAATGCAGCCTCACAGACTATCCTTTCCTACAAATGTTCTTGGCTCCAGCAGCTCCACTACAAAGAGCCTCATCAACAACATGGGTTTCTCCATACCCAACAACTCGTTCCAACCTTTGTCCAGTGTCGCTTTGAGACTCAGCACTGCACTCTCCTGTTCCAACCTTTGTCCAGTGTCGCTTTGTACCTCAAAGAAACTGCACTCTCCTCTTCAATTTCCGTGGATTAAATATGGCTTCATTATCCACTTGAAACCTTCTCGCATGACCAACCTTGGTCGTAATCATGGCGCTTTTGGTGAGAATCCCCTCAAAGTCAAATCCACTTTGATATCCAATGGATTCCTCGTAACTTGCACTTGGTTCATCAAGTCATGGTCTTTTCCACATCCAAATCAAAGATTCAGACATCTTCAAAGTTGTGCAAAAGAGCTCTTCAACAACTAACCTACCAAAGACTCAATGTAATTCCCTCGCTGATTAGTGCTTCTAGATCATCCATGGTGAGATCTTGTAGATCCTCATCCATTTCTCCACTTTGTCGACCTCACAGATCTACCAAAGATCATGGATGTTGTTATGCGATGGTACATGTGTTAGTGCAGCCCCACTTGATTCTCTCCCGGTCCAGAGGAAAATCTCCTCTACTATCTCGATGATGATGATGAAGAATCATCAGGACCATCTCTGGATCTCTAAATTTGATACCTCCTCCTCCTTCGTTGCTCATCAAACAGATCCATCACCTGGATTGCAGCAGGTGGTGTCAACCAGATCCAGCAAGTTTTCTACTCCCAACTTATTAAAAGCCCATTCTTCAAAATCATCATTGGTTCAAGAAATTGGCTTTTGTCTCTTATAGAAACCAAACTTCCATTGAAAATAATCAGCAATTTGTCAAGTTGGGATCCACATACTCTTCAGTTTTCTTGCTCTTTTTCACATGCCTTTCAAATGGCATGAAAGATCTCCTGGGAGCAGCTCCAGTAGCTTGTTGACCTCCAAAGGTTCCAACAAGCAGATTCATTGTTTCTTCTACAGATGTTTGAAAGTCAAAGAGTTGTTTGTGATTGTACATTTGTACCTACTACTTCCATCTCAGATCACACTTGGTTCCCTCGACTTACATGCTCATCGCCAGGTTAGCAAAGCAGATCGCTTCTTCCCCCGAACTATTGCCAAATTTTGGTGGTCTTCAACCAAGTCTCCAATCACCTCTTCAACCACCACAAACAGTTCAGTTCAGTGGTTTGTCGTGGTTCTTCAAATGGATACTACAAAGAGCTCGTGTGGAGAGATCAGGTCAGACATCCTCTACTGATTGCTCAATAACAACCTGCTCAAAGATCGTAGACTTGATAACTTCTTCATTTGAGGAGTCACCGATAACAACTGGTGGAATGATAGTTTGAGGCTCACTCAACAAATTTCTTCTTCCTCTTCTACTTGTGCTTCCTCTTGGACTCTTTGAGCTTCCAAGTTTTTTAACTCTTTCCCCTTGCCATATTTCTTCTTTTGGCAACCTCCTTCTTCCTCTTGGATAGGGGTTCATCATCATCATCTTTCTAGTTAATTTTTTTTTTTCTACTAGCTTCCTTCTGTTGTTCTCTAAAAATTTCACCAACAGTTTTTCTTGAAGCCACAGCAGGGTCAGTAACCTCCACTTGACCCTCAGCAGACTCATCAGTCTGTGCTGTTTCCTTTCTTGTTCTCTTTGATTTCAAGACTTCTGTAATCTTCCTAACATCGCACTCTTTCTCTTTCCAAATAGCTTTTCTTTGGTGCAAAGAGTTTGATGGATATCTTCTTAGTTTGTCGAACTCGCTCACCACCAAAGATCACCATCATCTCCATCATCATTATCATCGCAGCCTCTCCAAAGAATCTCTTCATCATCATCAAGTCCAGAATTGCATAATCAATCTCCTTTTGTATCCGACCGATTTATGTCAAATCGTTCAAGGTCGTGAACCTCCAAGTGATTCAAACAGGTCTCAATCATCAAACCTAAGGGTAAGGCCTTTGATTTCCTTTTCCTAGTTTGTCCTCCTTCGCAACTTTCTTCATATAATGAATAAAGTACCTAGCCCAATCAAACTTCATGCTCCCGCAGATGATAATCATCACCTATCTTGGGTCCCGATAGAGTATCCATACCGCCAACTAGCCCAAGTATGTTCTTTGCAATGAGCTTGCTCACAGATCGTATTCAATACCAATGTTTTTGCAGCTTGATGCCTGGTAATCGATTTGATAGTTGCATCCTGCCTTGATCCGATCTACAAAATCCATCTTGTCCAATCCCATAGCTTCAGGATTGATCGAACCATCAACAACTTCTTCAAAACCAAACACTTCTCTCAAAGCAGATTTGAGGAGATTACAAGTTCCTCACCATTCACAAGTGGTTTTGAATGCTTTCAGCTTCCTTCTTCTATAACAATATTCTTCCGTAAATCAATAACATTGGTGTATGATATCGTTTCTAACTGATGTTGAGTTTGTTCTCCAAGCCTGCAAACCTTCTTATTCTTCGACCTATATTAATGGCCGCTCGGTTCTGTTTGCATCAACAACATAGCCTCTTACACTTTGGCTTGATTCGATTTGAACTTCAACTCTTTCCGCCATTGAAATAAGAAAAAGATGAAGAAGAGTTGCTCTCAAATCTGTGTTCACACAAGTAGGATTTGCAGAGATAAAGTAGAAATTGCAAGTAGAGAGTCCTGCTATGTAACAGTCTGATTATATAGACAGTGGGTAGTTGAAATTGTCATTGCACGTACATTGAGGTAACCACGATTAATCTGAATAAATTCTGTCTTGACACGTGGCCCATTACTCCTCCATAACGTTTGTAATCGTTGGATGGTTTGACTGTGGTAATAAAAGATAGAATAAATATCCCGCCAAACTGCTTTTTGACCTAAATAACTTTGACTGATTAAAGTTCCTCCAAATAGGTAAACCTCAACAGGTGCCTTCAAGATCTCATTGTAAGTAGGCTTCAGCACTTCGATAAGAGTACTCACTTGATCCTTGTTTTCTTCTTGTTTTGTTCAATTGATAATACAAGATGAGGTTTAATACCAATGACTGATCTGTCAAGTGAGCTCACCCAACATGACAAAGACCAATCCCCTTGGCAACCTCATTTGCTCAATTGTTCAATTAAAAGTACATGGAATTGTTGATACCAATGACTAATCTGCTAAGTGAGCTCACCCAACATAGCAAAGACTAATCCCCTTGGTGAATTCCAGTACATTGCTGAATGTCAGTCAACCTTTATGATTCCAAGTTCAGTCCTTAATTTGGCAAATCTTTCACTGTCAAGTGGTTTAGTGAAAATATCAGCAAGTTGATCTTCAGTAGGAATGTATAGAACCACCACATCTTTCTTTTCAACATGATCTCTTATAAAATGATGTCTCACATCAATGTGCTTGGTTCTTGAGTGCAAAACAGATTTTCTCGTGATTGCAATTGCACTTGTGTTGTCACACATGATTGGAATTTCCTTTCTTCAATTCCATAATCCCTTAATTGTTGTCTTAGCCATAGTACTTTTGTGCACAAAGAACTTCCAAAGAAGAATGTATTCAAATTTTCAAGAATGGAAGTTGAAATAGAATTTGCTTTCTTGCTAAACCAGAGACCACTATTTCCCATTAACCGATTGTGTTCTCGAGGTGCTTTTTCTATCAATCTTGCATCCAAAGATAATCGTAATCTGAGTAGGATATTACTTTGAAGCTTCCTTCCTTGGAATACCATATCCCTACTCCCAAAGTCTCTTTTAGATACTTAAGAACTCTTTTGACTGCACCTAAATGACTTTCTTTAGGTTTAGATTGAAATCTTGCACAAACACCTACAACAAAGGATATATCAGTCCATTGGCAAGAGATACAAAGAGATCGCCTATCATCCTTCTCAGACAAAGTCCGATCAACATCTTTGCCTTCTTTATCTTCATCCAATCTGATGTTTGTACTCATAGGAGTTGAATTTTTAGTGCTGTTTTCCATACCAAATTTCTTCAGCAACTCTTTGGTATACTTGGTTTGATGAATGAAGATTCCATCTTTCATCTGTTTAACTTGCAATCCCAAAAAGTAATTCATTTCTCCCATCATACTCATTTGGAATTTGCTCTTCATTAGATTTGCAAACTTTTCACAAAGTAAATCATTTTCGTAACCAAATATTATGTCATCCACATAAATTTGCACCAAACAGGTGTCGCCCCCTTCACTCGATTCTAAAAAGTGTCTTATCAATGGTGCCTTTAGTAAAACCATTGTCCACCAAGAATTGAGATAGAGTCTCATACCATGCTCTTGGTGCTTGTTTCAATCCATAAAGTGCTTTGTTGAGTCTATACACTTTATCTTTTTGATCTTTAACTTCAAATCCAGGAGGTTGCTGAACATACACTTCCTCCTCTAGGATACCATTCAAAAATGCACTCTTGACATCCATTTGATATACTTTGAAGTTCTTATATGCAGCATGTGCCAAGAATAGTCTGATAGCTTCCAATCTTGCAACAGGTGCATATGTTTCATCAAAATCTATTCCTTCGCTTGAGAATAGCCTTTGCAACTAGTCCGGCCTTATTTCTTACAATGGTACCAGATTCATCAAGTTTATTCCTCAGATACCCATTTAGTACCAATGATATTTGCATGACTTGGCCTTTCAACTAGTGTCCAAACTTGATTTCTTTCAAATTCATTTAATTCTTCTTGCATAGCAATTATCCAACTGATCTCAAATTGCTTATTCAACAACTTTGGGTTCCATTTGAGATAGGAAACAAGTAAACATAGCTTCCAGCTTGTCTTCTAGTTCTTACACCCTTGTGTACATTGCCAATAACTTGTTCAACAGGTGATTCCTTAACCATTGTGGATTTTGGTTAATTTGATTTTCAGAACATCATCTTCAAGTAGGGGTCATTGTAGTTTCTTCTACAGGGGGGTCAGCAGATCCTTGAACTGCTTCAGTTGTTGCATCAGTAACATTATTAACAGGGTGCTCAGTAGGGGCAGTATCAGAAATTTTCAAGTCATTGAATCTTTCCAAAACTTCAACACAATCTGGATCAGTGACTTGTTGATTCTCAGCAGGTTCACAATCTTTAACTTCCATACCAGTAAACTTAGGTTCATCAAACACAACATGGATTGTTTCTTCATGTTTCAGTTGTTCTTTGTTCAAGACTCAATGCTCAACTTGATCAAGAATATCCTAAGAAAATTCCTTCATCTGATTTTGGTTGGAATGTTTTCAAATGAACTTTATGATTTAGAATAAAACATTTGCTTCCAAATGGATGAAAATAGGATATGTTAGGTATCCTTCCATTCCAGATCTCATAAGGTGTCTTCAAGCAGACTTCTTGTTTCATCGATGTTCTGCTTTTGTGTATAGCATGTCAGATTTATCGCTTCAAATTTAATATCTTTTCAGTAGCAATGCTTCACAAATCATTGTTCTTCCTGCTTCCTTTAATGTCCTATTTCTTCTTTCAGCAACCCCATTTTGCTGAGGTGTACCAGCAGCAGCAAGTTGATGAAGTACACCATTTTGTTCACAATATTCTCTTATAACTTTGTTGAGAAATTCAAGACTCGATCCGATCTTATCTTTTATGATCGTTAAACTTTTCTCATTTTGTAATCTCTTCAAAAGATTAGGCATGCTTTGGAGTGTTTCACTTTTCTTGTTCATGAATATCACCCAAGTGTATCTTGAAAAATCATCCACAACCACTAAGGTGTATTTCTTTCCTGTCACACTTGTTGGAGTTATTGGTCCAAAAAGATCCATGTGCATCAGCTCCAACACTCTATTAGTTGATTGTTTAGTCTTTGATTTGAAACTTGACTTTATCTGTTTACCTTGCTGACAAGCATCACATATAGCATCCTTCTTGAATGTGATCTCAGGTAAACCAACCACTAACTTCTTCTTTACCAACTGATTAATATCATCAAAGTTTAAGTGATTTAACTTCTTGTGCCATAACCAATTGAGTTCAGATTTGGTATGCACAATCAGGCAGGTTTCTGGAACTGCAGTAGACCAATCCACAACATACATGTTCTGTTGCCTTCTACCAGCAAGTACAACTTGATCACCTCTTTCACTAATGACAATACAATTGTTTTTGTCAAAAGTGACCTTGTATCCCATATCACAAAATTGTCCAGTGCTCAGCAAGTTGTAATCCAGTCCTTCCACATATGCAACATTCTTGATTGTAAGTCCATTTCTGATAAGTGTGCCATATCCTCTTGTATAACCAGGTGTATTTTTGTTGCCAAAATTCACCCTTGGACCATCTTTTGCCACAAAGTTTGATAGACAGTTCTTATTCTTTGTCATGTGTCTGGAACATCCACTGTCAAAGTACCAGACACCCTACAAAACAAAGTTAATGCATTTTAGGTACCCAAACCTGTTTGGGTCCATAGTGGTCAGTGGCAAGCATGACCCTTGGTATGTTTCCATAAGGTCTTCTCTAAATGTGTCATACTTTGGTTCATACTTTGTTCATACATGTATTCCACACATCCATAGGTTCTAACAAAGAGGTTGTGTGGGAACCACATATGTTTTTCCGGCCTTTTGGTACATAATGTCGCTTTTTGAAATGATTCTTGTTGTTAGAAACATTTGCACAACCATAGTGTGTGTTGTCTGTTAGAACGACCACTGTAATATGGAGTCTCATTGAGGTCTTGTGTAAGTCCTCTCATTGATTCCATTGCCTAGGCTTTACCCTAGTAGTATGGTTATATACTATCATTTTCTAGCATTAGATGCGTGAATATTCCAATCATTATCGCAGGAACAGTCTACCTTTCCCCCGAGATAAGTATCCCTTGAATGATCAACATTTTTGGATTTAGGATTCTTATCCTTGGAATATATTTTGTTTCTTTCCTTCGTGGTCCAAACAGACTTAGTAGTAGTCTCGCTATCACAAGCTTAAGGCACAAAGAAATTCTATTTTTAGATTTATTCATTTTATTAGAGTCGTTGACTTCTTAGTCTTCTCGATTTTGCTTCCTTGAAGCATTCTCATTTGGTTTTGTCGCTTCAAAGAACTCCATCGGGAGTTGGATCTAGTGCGTGTACAAACTTAGGACCATTTCGGAACTAGGTTCTGACTCCACTGGATCCACTCTTGTTAGATTGTCGAGTTCCAAATCCAAGCCCCTGTTCTATCACCATAAGGCTTTCGTGTTTGTATGCGCTGAGGAACAAGATGGTTCAGCAGATTCAGGGGCTGCTGGATATTCAGCAGACTTATGCTGATTCTGTCCAACATCCTTTTCCTTACCTTTGAGAACTCTTAATTCAGCTTTCAATCTTCCAACTTCCAATTCAAGAGCTTCTTTTTCAGCCTTCACAACCTCATAACCAGATTGTATTATCCTCAGTTGATTAAGGATGGCATCCAAAGTCTCATTGTTGTCAGAATTTCTAGGATTTGAACCACAAGTTGATTCACAATCACTTCCAGCAGGAGTGTTTATAGATACAGTGTTGTATACCTCCTCAGTTTCATCCATATTGGCCATCAAAGCATAATCCTCCATATCAGCAACCAGTGCTGTGTCATCTGATTCATTTCCTTTTTCAGATTCCACTTCATATCCTGATTCATCTTCAGCAACCATAGCCTTCTTGCCATGTCTTCTTTGTTGACTCTTGGTCTTCGTGAGAGTCCGACAATCAGTCTAAAATGTCCAGCTTCTTACAGCTTGAAGCAAAGATAATCAGTTCCTTGCCTTGTTTCAACTCAGACAATCAGTGTCAAGTGTCCTGGTTTCTTGCAATGAAAGCATAGATAGTCATTATCTTTCTTTGGTTCTTCTTTCCTTCTTTCAAGAGGCCTCTTTGTGAAATTTCTTGTGTAGGGCCTTTCCGGTCTTCATCATTCTCGATTTTCTTGCTCAAGAGGGCAATTTGCTCTTGCATTTCATCTAGCATATCATCCTCGTCCTCCCGATGTTTCTTCATGATGTGAAGCACCAATGCAGTGGTCTTTGGCTCTTCCTTTCGGGCCAGCACCAAACTTCTTGCTAAATTCATAGGCCTTAAGATCGAAAACAATTTGAAGGTGTCTTCTTCATGCAGCTTTCTCATTTCTTCAATTGCAGCCACCTTCATTTTCCAAACATCTCTTTGTAAAGCTTCCAAGATTTTGGTGTTTACTTCTCTCTTTGAATAACTTACACTCAAGCAGGTAAGTTCATCTAGATTGCATTGAATCTGACTCCATTTGCTCAATGGTTTCATTTGGCAAAGATTTTGAACTTTTGGAACCTCTTTCTCGGCTACATCGATTTTGTTCTTCTTTATTGCATCGGTGCCTTCACAGATTAAGTGAATCTTGTCCCAAAGTTCCTTTGCGCCTTGCAATCTTTGACCTTCATGTACATATTGCTATCCAAGGTTCTCGTAAATGATATCAATAGCAATGTTGTTGAGGTTTGCTCTTTTTTTCTGCCTCTCGCATTCCATTCTCTTTTGGTTTAGAATGTACTCGGCTCTGTCACCCATCTTGCATCGCTTTGTAATCTCCAAGTGGTCCTTCGCTTAGTACATCCATCATCTCATCATGGGTATGACAAGATATGCCCGCATTCGACGCTTATACTCATCAAATCTATCAAGAGAACACATCAACATAGTTCTAGCATAATCGTGTATTGTCCATGATGCAAGTCTTGAAAATCAAGAATTTGAAAGAAAGTTTTAAAGAATTTTCACAAGCACAACAAGTAGGATTCCTTCCTGTAATGTATATCGCTCTCGATACCAATTGTTGGTCCCTTGAAAAGGCTTTGGTTAAGTTTTAGGGGGGGTGAATAAACTTAACACTTAAAACTTTGGAGTTAACAAATCTGCAACTTCAAGAAATCACGATACTTCAGAGTCTCTTTGAGACTTCGAGAGGTCAGCCGATAAATGTGAGTTCTCTCGATAGTTCAATGTCTTTGAATTTGTGCAAATGGAATAGTATCAAAATTAAGCCTTGTTACTTGTTGTTAAATATGATACTAAGTATTGGATACTCAGTAGTGCAAAAGTGTGATTTAGGTTGCTAGATTCAAAGAGTTGATATGGATAAAAACTAAATGCGTAATTTAAATGCGTAAGTAAATAGAGAGATTTTTATAGTGGTTCCAGGTGATGTAATCTCAGACGCCCACTCTTCTCCTCGTGATGTTGGAGGAAATTCACTAGTGATCTTTGAGTTATCTGTTACAAAGAATCCTAGGTTGCTTGTCCTTCACCAATAACTATGGCTTCACAAATCAAAATCGGGAGCACAGTAGGATTGTCGCTCCCGAGTCTTCCACTTGGTCCTTGAAGGGTAGAATTGCCTCTTCACCCACTCCACCACAAACCAACAGTCTTTCACACCTAACAGATGCTTCACTATCTTCAAGAGTTCTTTATGAAATAAAGAATGAATCAAATAAATGATTCGATTCAAAGACTTGATTAGGATGATATAATCAACACTTGCGTCTTCAAGTGTGTATGCTTGATGCGGCTTGAACACAGAATGCACTTGAAGAAAATAGCTAGATCGCTGACCTTAAGCTCATGAAGTTCAAGCAGGTGTTTTTCACCAAGATTGTCACTTAAAGTTTATCCCAAAATTCATCATCTTTTGTTGAGTTGAAAGTCTTCTATTTATAGGTAGGAATGCATGTGACTTGCATTTGAAATTCAAATGTGACCGTTCCTTGTATTTGTCCCATCTCGCACCGCATTCTCGTCACTATTCATAGGATCGACAATCGTCAGATTACTTTTGACAAAGGCGATCTGTCCACCCTTTGACTTGTATCCAATGGATAAAAATATGGATCATCCCAACGTCTTTTTAATCTCACCTTTGATTTTCTTGATAAGTCGAGGTAGTTGGTCGTTCTTATCCATGTAGCTTTCAATAATCTTGAATTAATCGAGGTATATATCGCAGAGTTCATCATCTTTGTAATACCAATCGATCTCTTGAACATCATATTTTTGTCTCAGAAAATATGATGCAAATTGATTCCTTTATCCAACTTTTATTTGTGAAGTTAGATTACATCATTTTAAATATAACTAAGTTCCAAACATCATCCAACTTATGGAACTTAGACCTTTATTACAAGGTATATGTAATCGATTTAGGTCATCACAGACTTGCCTAAATTTCGATTCCATATCCTTGACTTTAACTACTAAGTTTGATCCCTTAGCCTTCATTAATCGAGTTTGAACCTCCTCGGCCTTCGGTCTTCAAAGAGTTCCAGACCAGTCATCGACCTATCTACCCTATCGACCTAGACCATCATTGATAAACAAATGCCAGACCTTTTACAAAGGCTTGTTTGATCAAACCTATTTATGAATCAAACTCTAATAAACCTATACATTTTATCTAGACATCTTTTTGCCTTTGCACTATAACAGCTAGTATGGCACTCATCATCAAAACTAAGAAATAAGTCCAACAATTTCCCCCTTTTTGGTGATGATGCCACTACCCTCACCTAATCAGCAAAGCAAAAAGATAAAAACAACAACAGAACAAATTTAGTCATTTCTCATTATAAATAATTGTTCACAGTATTACAGTCTAGCATCAGCAAAGATAAAATAATGTAAATATGCTGATCTACTGTCTCTTCTCTCTTTCTCTTCTAGCCTTCTCAGCTTGCTCTTGATAGGCTCTGATCTCTTCTATCATTTCAGTCATCCATTCATTCTCAATTAGTGTAAAATCAATATAGGAATTGACTTGTTTCCACCAGCTCCATGCTTCAGGCAAGATGAGATTGATCTGATTCACCCTGAAGCCAAACTTCATATACAGCTCCTTAAATTCATTCAGTGAATCCTTTGCTTTTGTAATTGGTAGCACCTTTTCACCTTTGCTACTTCTTCTACCTCTGGTATTTGCTCTTAAAGCTTTAATCCTTGCCTCCCAAAACTTCAAACTCAAGAAGGAGTTAAGACCTTCATGAAACCCCATGTCACGATAAGGTCTCCTTCTGTTATGAAACTCTTTCTTGTACTGTGATAGGAGATCATCAGTGAGTTGCACTCTGCCAGGTGCAGGTTGCCTAAAAGCATTTGTATCATCAATCCATCTCTCTTCTGCAAAGAGTCTAGCGACCTCCTTTGTTTGCGGTGATTGGCCTTCTTCCCCTTAGTGACATCATCAACAAAACGTGAGATGAGGCCATGAATAGCTTCTGTGATACTATCACTCTGTGTAATTGACCTTCCATAGTTCCGGTTCTAGTATCAAGTGAAGTAATCCTTGATTGCGTGGTCTCCTCCGATCTGTTGATCCTTTCAAGAATTTGGATCGAGCACAAGAGTTGTTGTGCAAAGCGAGGCTCAATAGATTTAAAGCAAGCTTGTCAAGTTTTTGATGAATGGATGTAAGTTGATATTTCAAAAACTTGTCCTTGGTGTGTTCCTTGCTTGATATATTTTACATCATATATCGGATCATTCACAACATTTTGAGTGGAAGCAAAGTTTGAAGCAAATCAGACGCCAGATTGTCTGCATTTTCATTTACCGAGCCATCGATTCTTCAAATCTTCTTTCTTGTCTCTGTCGGTTGAGTCCTTAATCTGTTGCATATCATTTCTTTGAGTCCTCAACTCATTTAGTACTTCAACTGCACTCCATGGCCATTCTACTATCGGTAGATCCATCGTGAGCTCCTCGACTCTATATTGTGCTGTTGTCTGCCGATGACCATTGCTCTACTCATATCTCTCCCAAAGCGAGGAAGGTCCTTCTTCAACCATTGCACCAGAACATCTTCAAAGATAGGATCTTGTGCGGGTTCTTCAAACAACTTCTTCTTCTCCAAAAATTTGAAATTCTTCATCATTGTAGTCATAGTCCAGTAGCTGCTCATCCTCATTAACAGCAGTCTGCAGACTATCCTTTCCTACAGTGCCCTTGGCTCCAGCAGGCTCCACTACAGTAGCCTCATCAACAACATGGGTTTCCTTCATACCCAACTCTGGTTCCAACCTTTGTCCAGGTTCTGTTTGAGACTCAGCACTGTACCTCTGTTCAACCTTTGTCCAGTCTTTGTTTGTACCTCAAAGCAGCCTGTACCTCCTCTTCAATTTCCTGTGGATTAAATATGGCTTCATTATCCACTTGGAAACCTTCTGCATGACCAACCTTGGTCAGAATCATGGCAGTTTTGGTGAGAATTCCCTCAAAGTCAAATCCACTTTGATATCCAATGGATTCCTCGGAACTTGCACTTGGTTCATCAAGTCGATGGTCTTTTCCACATCCAAATCAAGATTCAGTACATCTTCGGGTTGTGCAAGAGGCTCTTCAACAACTAACCTACCAAAGACTCAATGTAATTCCCTCGTTGATTAGTGCTTCTAGATCATCCATGGTGAGATCTTGTAGATCCTCATCCATTTCTCGATCTCTTGACCCTCAACAGATCTACCAAAGATCAGTGGATCACATGCAGATGGTACATGTGTTAGTGCGGCCCCACTTGATTCTCTCTGGTCCAGAGGAAAATCTCTCTACTACTATCGATGATGATGAAGAATCATCGGGACCATCTCTTGGATCTCTAAATTTGATACCCTCCTCCTTCGTTGCTCATCAAAGCAGATCCATCGATCTGGATTGCGGCAGGTGGTGTCAACCAGATCCAAAGCAAGTTTTCTACTCCCAACTTATTAAAAGCCCATTCTTCAAAATCGGTCATTGGTTGTGAATTGGCTTTTGTCTCTTATAGAAACCAAACTTCCATTGAAAATAATCAAAGCAATTTCTTTGAAGTTTGGGATCCACATACTCTTTGATTTTCTTGCTCTTTTCACATGCCTTTCAAATGGCATGAAAGATCTCTCTGGGACCAGCTCAGAGCTTGTTGACCTCCAAAGGTTCCAACAAGCGATTCATTGTTTCTTCTACAGATGTTTGAAAGTCAAGAGTTCTTTGTGATTGTACATTTGTACCTACTACTTCCATCTCAGTATCACACTTGGTTCCCCACGACTTACATGCTCATCAATGAGGTTAGCAACAGATCGCTCTTCCCCCGAACTATTGCCAAATTTGCGTGGTCTTCAACCAAGTCTCCAATCACCTCTTCAACCACCACCAGCAGAGTTCGAGTTCGGTGGTTTCTTTGTGGTTCTTGATGGATACTACAAAGAGCTCTCGGTCGATGAGATGCTGTGCACATCCTCTCTGATTGCTCAATAACAAACTGTTCAAACATCGAGACTTGATAACTTCTTCATTTGAGGAGTCACTGATAACAACTGGTGGAATGATAGTTTGAGGCTCAGCCTCAACAGCCTCTTCTTCCTCTTCTACTTGTGCTTCCTCTTGGACTCTTTGAGCTTCCAAGTTTTTTAACTCTTTCCCCTTGCCATATTTCTTCTTTTTGGCAACCTCCTTCTTCCTCTTGGATAGGGGTTCATCATCATCATCTTTTCTAGTTAATTTTTTCTTTTTCTACTAGCTTCCTTCTGTTGTTCTCTAAAAATTTCACCAACAGTTTTCTTGAAGCCACAAGCGAAAGTCGATAACCTCCACTTGACCTCAAAGCGGACTCATCGATCTGTCTTTGTTTCCTTTCTTGTTCTCTTTGATTTCAAGACTTCTGTAATCTTCCTAACATCAGCACTCTTTCTCTTTCCAGCAGTTTTCTTTGGTGCAGCAGGTTTGATGGATATCTTCTTAGTTTGCTGAACCTGCTCACCACCAGTATCACCATCATCTCCATCATCATTATCATCAGCAGCCTCTCCAGCAATCTCTTCATCATCATCAAGTCCAGGAATTGCATAATCAATCTCCTTTTGTGTATACGGGTGATTTATGTCAATTGGTTCAAGGTCGGGAACCTCCAAGTGATTCAATGAGGTGCGAATCATCAAACCTAAGGGTAAGGCCTTTGATTTCCTTTTCCTAGTTTGTCCTCCTTCGCAACTTTCTTCATATAATGAATAAAGTACCTACTTGATCAAACTTCATGCTCCTGCAGATGATAATCATCGGCTCTATCTTGGGTCCCGATAGAGTATCCATACCGCCAACTAGCCCAAGTATGTTCTTTGCAATGAGCTTGCTCACAGATCGTATTCAATACCAATGTTTTTGCGGTTGATGCCTGGTAACTCGATTTGATAGTTGCATCTGTCTTGATCGATCTACAAAATCCATCTTGTCCAATCCCATAGCTTCAGGATTGGTGAACCATCAACAACTTCTTCAAAACCAAACACTTCTCTCGGCAGATTGGAGGAGATTACAAGTTCCTCACCATTCACAAAGTGGTTTTGAATGCTTGATTCCTTCTTCTATAACAATATTCTTCCGTAAATCAATAACATTGGTGTATGATATCGTTTCTAATCGATGTTGAGTTTGTTCTCCAGGCACGCAAACCTTCTTATTCTTCGACATATATTAATGGCCAGTTCGGTTCTGTTTGCATCAACAACATAGCCTCTTACACTTTGGCTTGATTCGATTTGAACTTCAACTCTTTCCGCCATTGAAATAAGAAAAAGATGAAGAAGAGTTGCTCTCAAATCTGTGTTCACACAAGTAGGATTTTGCAGAGATAAAGTAGAAATTGCAAGTAGAGAGTCTCGCTATGTGTGATCGATTATATAGACAGTGGGTAGTTGAAATTGTCATTGCACGTACATTGAGGTAACCACGATTAATCTGAATAAATTCTGTCTTGACACGTGGCCCATTACTCCTCCATAACGTTTGTAATCGTTGGATGGTTTGACTGTGGTAATAAAAGATAGAATAAATATCCCGCCAAACTGCTTTTTGACCTAAATAACTTTGACTGATTAAAGTTCCCTCAAATAGGTAAACCTCAACAGGTGCCTTCCTTGATCTTTGGTAAGTAGGCCAGTGACTCTTGATATAGAGTACTCTCTTGATCCTTGTTTTCTTCTTGTTTTGTTCAATTGATAATACAAGATGAGGTTTAATACCAATGACCGATCATCAAGTGAGCTCACCCAACATGACAAAGACCAATCCCCTTGGCAACCTCATTGCTCAATTGTTCAATTAAAAGTACATGGAATTGTTGATACCAATGACTAATCTGCTAAGTGAGCTCACCCAACATAGCAAAGACTAATCCCCTTGGTGAATTCCAAGACAATCTTTGAATGTCACCAACCTTTATGATTCCAAGTTCGGTCCTTAATTTGGCAAATCTTTCTTTGTCAAGTGGTTTAGTGAAAATATCGCAAGTTGATCTTGGTAGGAATGTATAGAACCACCACATCTTTCTTTTCAACATGATCTCTTATAAAATGATGTCTCACATCAATGTGCTTGGTTCTTGAGTGCAAAACAGGATTTTCTGTGATTGCAATTGCACTTGTGTTGTCACACATGATTGGAATTTCCTTTTCTTCAATTCCATAATCCCTTAATTGTTGTCTTAGCCATAGTACTTGTGCACAAAGAACTTCCAAAGCGACAATGTATTCAACAAAGAGTGGAAGTTGAAATAAATTGTTTCTTGCTAAACCAGGAGACCAGTCTATTTCCCATTAAGCGATTGAGTTCTGAGGTGCTTTTTCTATCAATCTTGCATCCAGCATAATCAGAATCTGAGTAGGATATTACTTTGAAGCTTCCTTCCTTGGAATACCATATCCCTACTCCCAAAGTCTCTTTTAGATACTTAAGAACTCTTTTGACTGCACCTAAATGACTTTCTTTAGGTTTAGATTGAAATCTTGCACAAACACCTACAACAAAGGATATATCAGTCTCTCTGGCGTGATGAGATACAATGATCGCCTATCATCCTTCTGTACAAAGTCTGATCAACATCTTTGCCTTCTTTATCTTCATCCAATCGATGTTTGTACTCATAGGAGTTGAATTTTTAGTGCTGTTTTCCATACCAAATTTCTTCAGCAACTCTTTGGTATACTTGGTTTGATGAATGAAGATTCCATCTTTCATCTGTTTAACTTGCAATCCCAAAAAGTAATTCATTTCTCCCATCATACTCATTTGGAATTTGCTCTTCATTAGATTTGCAAACTTTTCACAAAGTAAATCATTTTCAGAACCAAATATTATGTCATCCACATAAATTTGCACCAGCAGGGTTGTGTCCCCTTCACTGGATTCTAAAAGTGTCTTATCAATGGTGCCTTTAGTAAAACCATTGTCCACCAAGAATTGAGATAGAGTCTCATACCATGCTCTTGGTGCTTGTTTCAATCCATAAAGTGCTTTGTTGAGTCTATACACTTTATCTTTTGATCTTTAACTTCAAATCCAGGAGTTCTTTGAACATACACTTCCTCCTCTAGGATACCATTCAAAAATGCACTCTTGACATCCATTTGATATACTTTGAAGTTCTTATATGCAAGCATGTGCCAAGAATAGTCGATAGCTTCCAATCTTGCAAGCAGTGCATATGTTTCATCAAAATCTATTCTTACGCTTGAGAATAGCCTTTTGCAACTAGTCGGCCTTATTTCTTACAATGGTACCAGATTCATCAAGTTTATTCTGTATACCCATTTAGTACCAATGATATTTGCATGACTTGGCCTTTCAACTAGTGTCCAAACTTGATTTCTTTCAAATTCATTTAATTCTTCTTGCATAGCAATTATCCAATCTGGATGCGAAATTGCTTATTCAACAACTTTGGGTTCCATTTGAGATAGAAACAAGTAAACATAGCTTCCAGGTTGTCTTTAGTTCTTACACCTTGTCTTTGTACATTGCCAATAACTTGTTCAAAGAGGTGATTCCTTAACCATTGTGGATTTTGGTTAATTTGATTTTAGAACATCATCTTGAGTAGGTCTGCTTTGTAGTTTCTTCTACGAAGTCGTGAGATCCTTGAAGCTGCTTGATTGTTGCATCGGTAACATTATTAACGAGGGTGCTCGGTGAGAGGCGATGTCGTAAATTTTCAAGTCATTGAATCTTTCCAAAACTTCAACACAATCTGGATCGGTGACTTGTTGATTCTCGGTGAGTTCACAATCTTTAACTTCCATACCAAGAAACTTAGGTTCATCAAACACAACATGGATTGTTTCTTCATGTTTCAGTGTTCTTTTGTTCAATTACTCAATGCTCACTTGATCAAGAATATATCTAAGAAAATTCCTTCATCGATTTTGGTTGGAATGTTTTCAAATGAACTTTATGATTTAGAATAAAACATTTGCTTCCAAATGGATGAAAATAGGATATGTTAGGTATCCTTCCATTCCAGATCTCATAAGGTGTCTTCAGACTTCTTGTTTCTTGATGTTCTGTTTTGTGTATAGCATGTTTGTATTTTTTTGCTTCATTTAATATCTTTCAGTAGCAATGCTTCACAAATCATTGTTCTTCTGCTTCCTTTAATGTCCTATTTCTTCTTTCAAAGAACCCCATTTTCTTTGAGGTGTACCAAAGAAATGACAAGTTGATGAAGTACACCATTTTGTTCACAATATTCTCTTATAACTTTGTTGAGAAATTCAGTACCCTGATCTGATCTTATCTTTATGAGTGTTAAACTTTTCTCATTTTGTAATCTCTTCAAAAGATTAGGCATGCTTTGGAGTGTTTCACTTTTCTTGTTCATGAATATCACCCAAGTGTATCTTGAAAAATCATCCACAACCACTAAGGTGTATTTCTTTCCTGTCACACTTGTTGGAGTTATTGGTCCAAAAAGATCCATGTGCATCAGCTCCAACACTCTATTAGTTGATTGTTTAGTCTTTGATTTGAAACTTGACTTTATCTGTTTACCTTGCTGACAAGCATCACATATAGCATCCTTCTTGAATGTGATCTCAGGTAAACCAACCACTAACTTCTTCTTTACCAACTGATTAATATCATCAAAGTTTAAGTGATTTAACTTCTTGTGCCATAACCAATTGAGTTCAGATTTGGTATGCACAATCAGCGAGTTTCGAGGCTATGATGAGACCAATCCACAACATACATGTTCTGTTGCCTTCTACCAGCAAGTACAACTTGATCACCTCTTTCACTAATGACAATACAATTGTTTTTGTCAAAAGTGACCTTGTATCCCATATCACAAAATTGTCCATTGCTCGGCAAGTTGTAATCCGGTCCTTCCACATATGCAACATTCTTGATTGTAAGTCCATTTCGATAAGTGTGCCATATCCTCTTGTATAACTGGTGTATTTTTGTTGCCAAAATTCACCCTTGGACCATCTTTTGCCACAAAGTTTGATAGGCAGTTCTTATTCTTTGTCATGTGTCCGGAACATCCTTTGTCAAAGTACCGGACACCCTACAAAACAAAGTTAATGCATTTTAGGGTACCCAAACTGTTTGGGTCCATAGTGGTCAGTGGCAAGCATGACCCTTGGTATGTTTCCATAAGGTCTTCTCCTAAATGTGTCATACTTTGGTTCATACTTTGGTTCATACATGTATTCCACACATCCATAGGTTCTAACAGTAGGTTGTGTGGGAACCCATATGTTTTTCGGCCTTTTGGTACATAATCTTTGTTTGAAATGATTCTTGTTGTTAGAAACATTTGCACAACCATAGGTGTCTTTGTCTGTTAGGAAACGACCCTGTAATATGGAGTCTCTTGAGGTCTTGTGTAAGTCCTCTGCTTGATTCCATTGCCTAAACTTTACCCTAGTAGTATGGTTATACTTACTTGTTTCTAGCATTAGATGCGGGAATATTCCAATCATTATCGGCGAGGAGCAGTCTACCTTTCCCCGAGATAAGTATCCCTTGAATGATCAACATTTTTGGATTTAGGATTCTTATCCTTGGAATATTTTGTTTTTCTTTCCTTCGTGGTCCAAAGAGACTTAGTAGTAGGTGCGCTATCAAATGAGCTTAGAAGGCACAAAGTGATCTATTTTTAGATTTATTCATTTTATTAGGGTGTTGACTTCTTAGTCTTCTCGATTTTGCTTCCTTGAAGCATTCTCATTTAGTTTCTTTGCTTCAACAACCTTATCGGGAGTTGGATCTAGTGCGGTACAAACTTAGGACCAGTCTCGGAACTAGGTTGAGTGACTTCTACTGGATCCACTCTTGTTAGATTGTTGAGTTCCAAATCCAAGCCCTGTTTCTATCACCATAAGGCTTTCCAGGTTTGTATGCGGTGAGGAACAAGATGGTTGGTAGATTCGAGGGTGCTGGATATTCAGCAGACTTATCTTTGATTCTCATCCAACATCCTTTTCCTTACCTTTGAGAACTCTTAATTCAAACTTTCAATCTTCCAACTTCCAATTCAAGAGCTTCTTTTTTCAGCCTTCACAACCTCATAACCAGATTGTATTATCTCGGTTGATTAAGGATGGCATCCAAAGTCTCATTGTTGTCGAATTTCTAGGATTTGAACCACAAGTTGATTCACAATCACTTCCAGCAGGAGTGTTTATAGATACTGATGTTGTATACCTCCTCGTTTCATCCATATTGGCCATCAAAGCATAATCCTCCATATCAACAACTTGATCTTTGTGTCATCCGATTCATTTCCTTTTTGATTCCACTTCATATCTGATTCATCTTCAAAGACAACCATAGCCTTCTTGCCATGTCTTCTTTGTTGACTCTTGGTCTTCAGTAGGTCTGGACAATCAGGTCTAAAATGTCCAGGCTTCTTACAGTTGAAGCAAAGATAATCAGGTTCCTTGCCTTGTTTCAACTCAGGACAATCAGGTCTGAAGTGTCCTGGTTTCTTGCAATGAAAGCATAGATAGTCATTATCTTTCTTTGGTTCTTCTTTCCTTCTTTCAGTAGGCCTCTTTGTGAAATTTCTTGTAGGGGCCTTTCCAGTCTTCATCATTCTGATTTTCTTGCTCAGTAGGGCAATTTGCTCTTGCATTTCATCTAGCATATCATCCTGTCCTCCTGATGTTTCTTCATGATGTGAAGCAGCCAATGCAGTGGTCTTTGGCTCTTCCTTTTCAGTTTCAGGCACCAGCTTCTTGCTAAATTCATAGGCCTTAAGATCAGAAAACAATTTGAAGGTGTCTTCTTCATGCAGCTTTCTCATTTCTTCAATTGCAGTCACCTTCATTTTCCAAACATCTCTTGCAGGTAAAGCTTCCAAGATTTTGGTGTTTACTTCCTCTTTTGAATAACTTACACTCAGCAGAGGTAAGTTCATCTAGGATTGCATTGAATCTGGACTCCATTTGCTCAATGGTTTCATTTGGCGACATTTTGAACTTTTGGAACCTCTTTACGGCTACAATCGATTTTGTTCTTCTTTATTGCATCGGTGCCTTCACAGATTAAGTGAATCTTGTCCCAAAGTTCCTTTTTGAGTCTTGCAATCTTTGACCTTCATGTACATATTGCTATCCAAGGTTACGTAAATGATATCAATAGCAATGTTGTTGAGGTTTGCTCTTTTTACATCTTACTGCATTCCATTCTCTTTTTGGTTTAGGAATGTACTCGATTCACATCACCCATATTCACGCCTTTGTAATCTCCAGTGGTCCTTGATTAGTACATCCATCATCTCATCATGGGTAGCGACAAGATATGCCTGCATTCGACGTTTATACTCATCAAATCTATCAAGAGAACACATCAACATAGTTCTAGCATCATGTGTGTATTGTCCATGATGCAAGTCTTGAAAATCGGTAACTTGAAAGAAAGTTTTAAAGAATTTTCACAAGCACAACAAGTAGATTCCTTGAGCAATGTAAATACTGCTCTCGATACCAATTGTTGGTCCCTTGAAAAGGCTTTGGTTAAGTTTAGAGGGGGTGAATAAACTTAACACTTAAAACTTTGGAGTTAACAAATTTGCAACCAGATGATCTGCGATACTTGAGTCTGCGCGAGACTTTGATATTTCTCGATAAATGATGAGTCTTGATAGTTCGATGTCTTTGAATTTGTGCAAATGGAATAGTATCAAAATTAAGCCTTGTTACTTGTTGTTAAATATGATACTAATTATTGGATACTCATTAGTGCAAAAGTGTGATTTGATTTGCTAGATTCAATGAGTTGATATGGATAAAAACTAAATGCGAGAATTTAAATGCAATAAGTAAATAGAGAGATTTTTATAGTGGTTCAGGTGATGTAATCTCAGACGTCCACTCTTCTCCTGTGATGTTGGAGGAAATTCACTAGTGATCTTTGAGTTATCTGTTACAAAGAATCCTAGGTTGCTTGTCCTTCACCAATAACTATGGCTTCACAAGCTCAAAATCGGGAGCAGGTAGATTTCTTTGCTCCTGAGTCTTCCACTGGTCCTTGAAGGGTAGAATTGCCTCTTCACCGGCTCCACCACAAACCAACAGTCTTTCACACTAACGGATGCTTCACTATCTTCTTGTGAGTTCTTTATGAAATAAAGAATGAATCAAATAAATGATTCGATTCACAAAAGAGCTTGATTAGGATGATATAATCGCAGACTTGCGTCTTCAAGTGTGTATGCTTGATGCAGCTTGAACACAGAATGCACTTGAAGAAAATAGCTAGATCAGCAGCCTTAAGCTCAGTAAGTTCAGCAGGGTGTTTTTCAGCTCAGTATTGTCACTTAAAGTTTATCCCAAAAATTCATCATCTTTTGTTGAGTTGAAAGTCTTCTATTTATAGGTAGGAATGCATGTGACTTGCATTTGAAATTCAAATGTGACCGTTCCTTGTATTTGTCCCATCTGCACTGCATTCTGTCACTATTCATAGGGTGACGACTTTGTCAGATTACTTTTTGTGATCTGATCTGTCCACCCCTTTGACTTGTATCCAATGGATAAAAATATGGATCATCCCAACGTCTTTTTAATCTCAGCCTTTGATTTTCTTGATAAGTCAGAGGTAGTTGGCTGTTCTTATCCATGTAGCTTTCCAATAATCTTGAATTAATCGAGGTATATATCGGCGAGTTCATCGATCTCTGTCTGTAATACTAATCGATCTCTTGAACATCATATTTTTGTCTGTAAAATATGATGCAATTTGATTCCTTTATCCAACTTTTATTTGTGAAGTTAGATTACATCATTTTAAATATAACTAAGTTCCAAACATCATCCAACTTATGGAACTTAGACTTTCTACACAAGGTATATGTAATCGAGTTTAGGTCATCACAGACTTGCCTAAATTCGATTCCATATCCTTGACTTTAACTACTAAGTTTGATCCCTTAGCCTTCATTAAGCGAGTTTGAACCTCGGCCTTCGGTCTTGGTCTTCTTGAGTTCCAGACCAGTCCTCTCGACCTATCTACCCTCATCGACTGAGACCGATCGATGATAAGCGATCAGTGACCTTTTACTGATGCTTGTTTGATCAAACCTATTTATGAATCAAACTCTAATAAACCTATACATTTTATCTAGACATCTTTTTGCCTTTGCACTATAACGGCTAGTATGGCACTCATCATCAAAACTAAGAAATAAGTCCAACAATTTCCCCTTTTTGGTGATGATGCCACTACTACCTCACCTAATCAACAAAGCAAAAAGATAAAAACAACATGAGAACAAATTTAGTCATTTCTCATTATAAATAATTGTTCACGATATTCTGATCTAGCATCAAGAAAGATAAAATAATGTAAATATGATGATCTCTGTCTCTTCTCTCTTTCTCTTCTAGCCTTCTCAACTTGCTCTTGATAGGCTCGATCTCTTCTATCATTTGAGTCATCCATTCATTCTCAATTAGTGTAAAATCAATATAGGAATTGACTTGTTTCCACTGACTCCATGCTTGAGGCAAGATGAGATTGATCTCGATTCACCACAAGCCAAACTTCATATACTGACTCCTTAAATTCATTGGTGAATCCTTTGCTTTTGTAATTGGCAGCACCTTTTCACCTTTGCTACTTCTTCTACCTCTGGTATTTGCTCTTAAAGCTTTAATCCTTGCCTCCCAAAACTTCAAACTCAAGAAGGAGTTAAGACCTTCATGAAACCCCATGTCACGATAAGGTCTCCTTCTGTTATGAAACTCTTTCTTGTACTGTGATAGGAGATCATCAGTGAGTTGCACTCTGCCAGGTGCAGGTTGCCTAAAAGCATTTGTATCATCAATCCATCTCTTCTGTGCAAAGAGTCTAGCAGCCTCCTTTCTTTGCGGTGATTGGCCTTCTTCCCCTTAGTGACATCATCAACAAAGCGTGAGATGAGGCCATGGATAGCTTCTGTGATACTATCACTCTGTGTAATTGACCTTCCATAGTTCGGTTCTAGTATCAAGTGAAGTAATCCTTGATTGCGTGGTCTCCTCCGATCTGTTGATCCTTTGAGTAAATTTGGGATCGAGCACAAAGAGTTGTTGTTGTGCAAGCCGAGAGGTCGGCAGATTTGACAAGCTTGTCAAGTTTTTGATGAATGGATGTAAGTTGATATTTCAAAAACTTGTCCTTCAGTGTGTTCCCTTGCTTGATATATTTTACATCATATATCAGATCATTCACAGCATTTTGAGTGGAAGCAAAGTTTGAAGCAACTGTATCAGCAGATTGTCTGTTTTCATTTACCAGAGCCATCAGTTCTTCAAATCTTCTTTCTTGTCTGTCCAGTTGAGTCCTTAACTGTTGCATATCATTTCTTACAGTCCTCAACTCATTTAGTACTTCAACTGGCACTCCACTGGCCATTCTACTATCAGTAGATCCATCAGCAGGCTCCTCGACTCTATATTGTGCCTGTTGTCTGCTGATGACCATTGCTCTACTCATATCTCTCCCAGCAGGGGAAGGTCCTTCTTCAACCATTGCACCAGGAACATCTTCAAAGATAGGATCTTGTGCAGGTTCTTCAGCAACTTCTTCTTCTCCAAAAATTTGAAATTCTTCATCATTGTAGTCATAGTCCAGTAGCTGCTCATCCTCATTAACAGCAGTCTGCAGACTATCCTTTCTCTGATGCCCTTGGCTCAAAGAGTTCCACTACTGATAGCCTCATCAACAACATGGGTTTCCTTCATACCCAACTCTGGTTCCAACCTTTGTCCAGGTGCTGTTTGAGACTCAACAGCCTGTACCTCCTGTTCCAACCTTTGTCCAGGTGCTGTTTGTACCTCAGCAGCCTGTACCTCCTCTTCAATTTCCTGTGGATTAAATATGGCTTCATTATCCACTTGAAACCTCTCGCATGACCAACCTTGGTCAGAATCATGGCAGTTTTGGTGAGAATTCCCTCAAAGTCAAATCCACTTTGATATCCAATGGATTCCTCAGAACTTGCACTTGGTTCACTGAAGTCAGTGGTCTTTTCCACATCCAAATCAGCATTCTGTACATCTTCAGGTTGTGCAGCAGGCTCTTCAACAACTAACCTACCAGCACTCAATGTAATTCCCTCAGTGATTAGTGCTTCTAGATCATCCATGGTGAGATCTTGTAGATCCTCATCCATTTCTCGATCTCTTGACCTCAAGAGATCTACCAAAGATCAGTGGATTATGCATGGATGGTACATGTGTTAGTGCAGCCCCACTTGATTCTCCCTGGTCCAGAGGAAAATCTCCTCTACTATCGATGATGATGAAGAATCATCAGGACCATCTCTTGGATCTCTAAATTTGATACCCTCCTCCTTCCTCGTTGCTCATCAAAGCAGATCCATCGATCTGGATTGCGGCGGGGTGGTGTCAACCGAGATCCGAGCAAGTTTTCTACTCCCAACTTATTAAAAGCCCATTCTTTCAAAAATCAGTCATTGGTTCAAGTGGTGGCTTTTGTCTCTTATAGAAACCAAACTTCCATTGAAAATAATCGGCAATTTCTTTGAAGTTTGGGATCCACATACTCTTGATTTTCTTGCTCTTTTCACATGCCTTTCAAATGGCATGAAAGATCTCTGGGACCGGCTCGGTAGCTTGTTGACCTCAAAGGTTCCAACAAGCAGATTCATTGTTTCTTCTACAGATGTTTGAAAGTCAAGAGAGTTCTTTGTGATTGTACATTTGTACCTACTACTTCCATCAGTATCACACTTGGTTCCCACGACTTACATGCTCATCGCAGAGGTTAGCAAAGCAGACGCTCTTCCCCCGAACTATTGCCAAATTTGCGGGGTCTTCAACCAAGTCTCCAATCACCTCTTCAACCACCACAAAGAGTTCGAGTTCGGTGGTTTCTTTGTGGTTCTTGATGGATACTACAAAGACAGCTCAGGCTCGAGGGTCAGATGAAGCTGCTTTGTACATCCTCTCTGATTGCTCAATAACAACTGTTCAAAGAGTAGACTTGATAACTTCTTCATTTGAGGAGTCACCGATAACAAGCTGGTGGAATGATAGTTTGAGGCTCGGCCTCAATGACCTCTTCTTCCTCTTCTACTTGTGCTTCCTCTTGGACTCTTTGAGCTTCCAAGTTTTTTAACTCTTTCCCCTTGCCATATTTCTTCTTTTTGGCAACCTCCTTCTTCCTCTTGGATAGGGGTTCATCATCATCATCTTTTCTAGTTAATTTTTTTCTTTTCTACTAGCTTCCTTACATTTGTTCTCTAAAAATTTCACCAACAGATTTTTTTGAAAGCCACAGCAGGTCATAACCTCCACTTGACCTCAGCGGACTCATCGATCTGTCTTTGTTTCCTTTCTTGTTCTCTTTGATTTCAAGACTTCGTAATCTTCCTAACATCAAGACTCTTTCTCTTTTCAGTAGATTTTCTTTGGTGCAAAGAGTTTGATGGATATCTTCTTAGTTTCTTGAACACTGCTCACCACCGATATCACCATCATCTCCATCATCATTATCATCAATGACCTCTCCAAAGCAATCTCTTCATCATCATCAAGTCCAGAATTGCATAATCAATCTCCTTTTTGTATCCGGGTGATTTATGTCAATGGTTCAAGGTCGGGAACCTCCAAGTGATTCAACAGGTCTCGAATCATCAAACCTAAGGGTAAGGCCTTTGATTTCCTTTTTCCTAGTTTGTCCTCCTTCGCAACTTTCTTCATATAATGAATAAAGTACCTAGCTTGATCAAACTTCATGCTCCTGCAGATGATAATCATCGGCTCTATCTTGGGTCCCGATAGAGTATCCATACTCGCCAACTAGCCCAAGTATGTTCTTTGCAATGAGCTTGCTCACAGATCGTATTCAATACCAATGTTTTTGCGGTTGATGCCTGGCATCGATTTGATAGTTGCATCTGTCTTGATCCGATCTACAAAAGCCATCTTGTCCAATCCCATAGCCAGGATTGATGAACCATCAACAACTTCTTCAAAACCAAACACTTCTCAAAGCAGATTGGAGGAGATTACAAGTTCCTCACCATTCACAAGTGGTTTTGAATGCTTGATTCCTTCTTCTATAACAATATTCTTCCGAAATCAATAACATTGGCGTATGATATCGCTTTTGTCGATGTTGAGTTTGTTCTCCGTGCCTGCAAACCTTCTTATTCTTCGACCTATATTAATGGCGATTCGGTTCTGTTTGCATCAACAACATAGCCTCTTACACTTTGGCTTGATTCGATTTGAACTTCAACTCTTTCCGCCATTGAAATAAGAAAAAGATGAAGAAGAGTTGCTCTCAAATCTCTGTTCACACAAGTAGGATTTGCAGAGATAAAGTAGAAATTGCAAGTAGAGAGTCTGCTATGTAACGACCGATTATATAGACAGTGGGTAGTTGAAATTGTCATTGCACGTACATTGAGGTAACCACGATTAATCTGAATAAATTCTGTCTTGACACGTGGCCCATTACTCCTCCATAACGTTTGTAACCGTTGGATGGTTTGACTGTGGTAATAAAATATAGAATAAATATCCCACCAAACTGCTTTTTGACCTAAATAACTTTGAGTGAGTAAAGTTCCCTCCAAAGAGAGGTAAACCTCGTTGAGGTGCCTTCAATGATCTCTGGTAAGTAAGTAGGCTTCAGAGCTCACCGATAAAGTACTCACTTGATCCTTGTTTTCTTCTTGTTTTGTTCAATTGATAATACAAGATGAGGTTTAATACCAATGACTGATCTGTCAAGTGAGCTCACCCAACATGACAAAGACCAATCCCCTTGGCAACCTCATTGCTCAATTGTTCAATTAAAAGTACATGGAATTGTTATAAACATGATCAATTACTTTACTGATGCCGAGGCTCACGGTTCTAAGTTTGACGAAGTGACTCAAGTTAGCATGATTCTCGAATCACTCTCACCTGATTTCCCCCAGTTCAAGATCAATTATGTCATGAACAAGCTTAAGTTTGATTTGACACGATTGATAAACAAGCTGCAAGTGTTCGAGGGTGTCTACTCTAACAGTAGAACCCGAGAAGGGGAAAAGAGGCCGAAGCCAATATGGCTGAGGCCAAATCGTCAACCTCTGGAACAAAGGGAAAGTCGAAGGTCAAACCTGCAAAAGAACAGAAATCGAAGCCCGTGAAGAAGAAAGGGAAAAAGGCAACTCCTTCCAAACCTAAGGGTAAGTGCTTTCACTGTGGAGAAGTAGGGCATCGGCGCAAGCATTGCCCGAAATATCTCAAAGAGGTGAAGGAAGGAAAGGGCCAGGCAAACAAGGGGCAAGATAAGACAGGTAATTTACTTGTCTTGGAATCCTACAGTGTAGCTAATGATCTATCAACTTTGATACTGGATTCTAGAGCTACTAACCATGTTTGTTCTTCTTTGCAGATCCATAGTTCGTATGAGGAGCTAGAAGATGGGGCTCAAGAGATGAGAGTTGGCAACGGGGCAGTAGTTTCAGCTAAAGCAGTGGGAGTAGTTCGTTTAATGTTTGGAAATAAAGTCCTTAAATTGGAAAAACTCCATAGCTAAGCTCCCACTAGTTTATCAGTTCCAAATACTGTCTAACTAGCAATGCTTTATTCTTGTTTTTTCAATGAAAAGAGAAACTCATGTGCAGTCTATTACACATTTCTAATGATTTAGAAAAACGACAAATCATAAGACTAAGGCTCCCACAAGTTTATCGGTTCCAAATACCGTCTAACTAGCAACACCTTATGTATGATTCTCCGATTTTTCAATTAGAAATTTGATGTGTAATTACACTTTCAAAATTCACTAAATGAATTTTATATATAGTCCTAAATCATCTTTTTATACGAGCGACATCCGTGACATACTTATACTATGTCATTAAATTTTTAAAGGCTCAAGAGAAAATATTTTCCGAAAATTAAGTGCATTTATTGATAATTACAACGTACTTGTTACTTTCCACATTTTTAATGAAGTCCTATTACTAACAGTTTAGTAGCCTAGATATTTAGTTGTAAAAAATATGACAGAAAGTTAAATTCAAAAAATAAATTTTCACTACTAGATTTTTATTTTAGGAATTATAAACTATAAAAAATTTATCCGACAATTCCAAGGATTTAACCTCGCATAGTACTGTCCGAGAGGGTCGATATAAGCATTATGACGGTTAAACTGAGACAATCTCTCTCAATGATTAAGCTTCGAAAATCGAACATCTCACGGGAATCAGACATCCCGGACCTTAATCATTGATTACCTTCCTTTTTCTAGCCTAGATATTTTGAAAATATCCATAAAGAGTGTGACCTACTATATCAGATCTCAGAGTACGCCCCGAGTATGCCTATGAGGGGCAGGTCAGTGACCCGACGAGTACCTGAAATCCTATCCTTTCGGAGACCAAGCCTTGAATTTTGATAGCGGTGAACACCATCCGAAGGGGGCCGAAATCAAAGCGGCATGAGGTGTCACCATTCTCTCACGTGCTTGCATCTATAGTAGAGGCCGTGGGGATGGCTGTCGCCGTCCCCGCTCCCACTCAATAAATTGGAAAAGTGGTGGGTTTACTAATTACGGTTTCGGTCTTGACAATAAGAAACAATAAATCAAAGTACTCCGAACAAGGTCGGTTATGTAGGGAAGCCTACACAGTCTTATTCGTTGGAACATATGTGACTGTCGGTCGGATCCGGCAAGAGAAGCCCCGTTTAGCCCGAAGGCTTATCGGATATGCTAAGTCTTGTCGAACTCCCGTGCAAACGTCACACGTGGAGGGGAGTCAATCGAGCCGTAGCTCAGTTGAACTCTCCCAACCATGGTTAGACCATTTCCGAACCTATGTACTAATATTTTCCGATTTCTATGTTGTCAACCAAAGCGTAATCTCGTTTCTGTTTAAGGTAGGTTCACAAAAAACTCAACGATTTATCTAAGTGGGATTCACCGAGAATCCATCACTAAAATCGTAACGATTGACAAAACCCGGTTCTTCGGTTTTAATAATTAGTTACTTAATTAATTAACTACCACATATTAATTAAAAAAGCTTTTAAGTAATTATACGAGTTATACATGCCTAATTTATTCCAAATAAACTAGCTACACATTGGAGTGGAATCATGATATGATGCATGTCATGGAAATTTTCCAGTTTGTATCACATAATTTCGATCATACACAAAAAATAACGGAAAAAATAAACACCGAGATGGATCGTTGGTACCCCCGTATCTAACCTATTAAAAAAAACACAAACCCTAACTAGGGTTTACTATTTTCTAATCTTTTGCTGCCGCGTTTTATTGACAATCGGACATCTAAACGAACTTTGATCATCACAAAACTTTATGGACCTGTTCTTCACTCCTCCTACTTCAATCTGAATGGTTGGATTTTCGTTTCAATGGTCCAATCTCTTCCAGAAATTCGACGAACTGACAGCTGGGGCTACAGTGCTTTTACGACACAGCATCAATTTTATTGTAACGATTGGACTGGTTATCAAACCCGGCCCGGCCCGGCGGTCGAACCGGTGGTTGGCCCGGCCCGGGACCAAAACCGGGCCGATTCAAGAGTCTGACCGTTCAAGGAGTTGACCCGCCCAGACCCGGAAAACCCGGTGGTTGGACCGGTGAACCGTGACCCGGCCCGGTATGAATCAACCCGGTCTGGTTTTTTTTTTTTTTTTTTTTTTTTTTTTAAAGTGCCACAGGATTTTTTATTATAAAAAAACATCATTGCTGTGACTTGAACCCAGAAGTCGAATATTCTAACCATCATTTCTTATTTCGTACTCTATCTTTTGGCAGAAATGAGTTCTTACATTTCTATATTCGTCAAATTAAACACCACAAACTAAAGTCGAAATTCAATACAACTTCCAAAATTGGCAAGTAATAAATTAACATTGTTTATAAACAAACTTGTTGGGAACGATGACTAGTTTTTATTTGAATTAATAATGTTACAATGCATGGAACAGCTCTTTTGTAAGAAATTTTGATGGTTTTTCACTTGTATCGTCATGTGTTTTGGTATCAAAAACGCTTTTCATTTGTATTTATTATGATTTGGATGTTGAAAACTTGGAATATTTTGGAATTGATTATTATTATCAATTTTTTTTATTTTTTTATTGTATGAAAATATTATTTTAACCTTATGTTGTGACCCACCGGTTGAACCAGTGACCCACCGGTTGAACCGGTGACCCGGTGACCCAGTAAGTTTTCCGGGTCGATGACCGGGCCGGGTCTGATAACTCCAATTCGAGATGGATTCCGATTGTCACGAAATTTTGAGGACCCGTTCTTCAACTATTAGTCTTCATTCTGACCAGAGGGATTGTAGTTTCAACGGCTCAATCTCCGGGAATAAATAAAAAACCGAACAGAAACAAAACAGATCTATTTCTAGGAAACTAAAATTACAAAATTTCCTATACTCATATAAACGAATTTATATGAGTTTACAATAGATCTAACGAGTAAACAATACCAACCCCAATCCATCTCTTCAACCAAGACAATCACAAGGCAACATACATGAATAAATTTCGATGCATATAGAAAAGCAAACGAAAAACAAAAAACAATCTAAACATGCTTTTTCCACTCCTAGATCTAAAATTCACATACTTTGATTGATAGATCAAAGGCTCTGCTACAACTTGTAAGATGTCATATCACCGGATGGATCATAGATCCACCCTATTATATAGCGGAAAGAATAAGATCTAGATCTAGTCAACCAAAATACATAAAATAATAGATCTAAACCTACGAGGGGATTAGATTGCTTACCAGTTTATGGTGAATAAACTCCAAGAACAATCTTCAATCCAAGATCCAAGCTAGATGAGAAGCCACAGTCTTCCAACGTGTGTCTCCAAGCACCACCAGGTGGATGGTGTTTCAAGCCGTTTGACCTCCTCGATATGCTACCTTAGAAAAACCCGAAGTTTTTCTAAAACTCAAACCCAAGTACGTAGGCCGAAAATTCTAAGGCTAATACTTCTCAAGTATTTCGAAATTATGTGTTTTCAAAAGGCTTGGGAGAACTCTCTTTATATAGGAGAGTAATCCTTGTCTTCCAAGGATTTAATAATTAAGAGATAATTATTAAATTAATCCTTCATTTAAATAAAAGATAAATATAATATATATCCCAAACAAATTAGGATAAATAAATATATTATCCAATATTCCATGATTTATCATTTAACGAAAAAATAATTAAATCATATATCAAATAATTATCCAAGAAAACTAATTTCTTTATAATTACTTAATAGTCACAAAATGCGCTCCAAACCCTAGATAAATAGGGCCACACGCATTTTACACATATTGGGCCGAGTCCACGAAAAATTTATTTTCCATGTATTTAATCCTCTAGTCCAACTAAACAATTAATCCACATATCAATTAAATAGTCCAATCCAACTATTTAATTATAATTGAGGTGAAACGATGAGAAAACATATACTATGTTAGGAGCCACGTCGTGGACCATGGACACATATTCAGTAGCTACAATAAATTAAATAAAATTATTCGTCAGACCGAAAATAATATTCAATCTATTAATTCCGGGAATACACCACCATAAACCCAAAACTGAACTCTGCTGAATATAGATAACTTACACTCAACTATGAGTCGAAAGTGTCCACTAATATAATCATTACATACGGATAAATCCTCCATAGACTGTTCGTTTCGATTCGGGATATCTCCGTAAACCCTTCTCGAAACCTCTTATCCTTATTTACCATTAACCTCCTAGTGATCAATTAGTTCATAACTAATATAATATGAACTGGCGCCATCGATCAGTTTCTAGGATTAACAAATAAGGGAACTGTCTGTCTACTTCCCGAGGGAAGGAATGGATTCCATATCTGTGATAGCACAGACTACTCACTCATCCCAGAATAGAGCCAACGAGAAGTGTTGGACCACATACTGCGAAGTGATCCTTACTAACACATCAAACTCTACCCTAGTCTAAGCAATTGTCTGTGATCACCTCAGGATTGAGATTAATCCATATATGATCATCTTGTGATTCGATAAGACTTCTCGATCACGGAATTATATCGATACTCAAATCAAATCGGTCCAGCCCTATCTGATTATCATCATATATAAATGCCCCACTAGGTACCCTGTTACCGACATTTCGGATAAGACTGTCACACCGTAAAGTGTTCTGGGCGCATTATTCGCAAATTAATCTTGAGACCCATACTCGATTAATAAACGCTACGGACTAAGTTAATTTTAAGTACATCTCACTAACTCAATCCTCTTGCGTATAGCCATACACTGAGTTATGTGATTACATAAATGAGGTACTTAGGGTTTTCAGTAGTGTCTTAATTATAAGCATACATGCATATAATAAGATGAATTATTAATTCTGTCCTAAAACAATTAGATAATTGTCTTTCGGGCACTACACCTAACAACACTATGGTGAGAACTTGGATTTTAAATTCTGTTTAAAACACCATTGCACCAAGTTTAATGTACTTCAAAAGTTCCCATGAAGTTTGGAAAATCTTGCTTATTTCTAATATTGATGCAATATGACTTTATGATCTTTTTGACGAGACGCATCTGTTAAAGTAGGGTGCTGATTGAGTCAATCGGTACTTAACAAAATTGATCGTACTTTGGGAAGAGAACTAGACAATTATGCCAATGCTAGTCTACTCCTGTGATCCATAATGTCACTACAACGCAATCAATACTCTGGTGGATCATATAGAAATAGAACATGTCATGAAGTTTCTGAAAGGCTTGAGAGATTAATTTGAGCACATGGTTTTCCATTCAATGTTGATGGTGCCATTCCTAAAGATTCATCATGCATTTGCAATGGAAATAAAGTTTGAAAGACAAAAATTGTATGTGGAAAATAAGGCCAAGAATCAAGATTCAGTGATTTCGATGAATCAGATGAATGGAAAGGGGCAAAGACAAGTAGTCGGCAGATTAGTTACAGTGCCTGCACGGTATCGTACGGCCAAGAATTCCAAAATGGTCCAATGCAGGTTCTGTGGATTAAATGGTGATACTGAAGAAACTTTCTACAAAAAGCATAGATATCCACCTGCATTCAAGTCAAGAATAGCCAATATGTTTGGAAAGGAACAATCAACAGAGAAGATCAGGCCTATGGTAGTACCGCTGTCCCAGGGAATCCAAATCTTACTGCACATCAACTAGAAAATGTGATGGCTCCGCTGAGTTCTGATTCTACAAGGCATACTACTGGACAACTTAACGCACTAGAAAATGGTTTTTCACATGTTTAGGGATCATGTTACTTAAATTTGATAAGACCAATACAACGGATCTTGGACTCTAGTTCCACACATCGCATTGTAGGTTAATTAGAACTATTAAGTAATCCCAAACCCTCAGCTGGTATAAAGATGGGATTACCTAATGGAATTAATGCTTCTGTAACACACATAGGACAAGTGAGGAAATCAACCGCTGACCTTGCATGATATGTGTTTTTGTCCTAGTTTTAAGTATAATTTGATTTTACATACTTTGATTAATCATTCTAAGTGTGTAGTTGTTTTTACTCCTAACAAGTGTGTTTTGCAGGACAAGGACAAGAACATGATTGGTTCATCTAAGTTACACAAAGGAGTGTATGTGATGCAACAATCTGTTAACATATCTGTTGTCAATGCGGATTCTAGTTCTGCACAGAATAACATCTTGTTTGATAGATTAGATAATTCACTCGCTTTGAAGGATTTTCCATGTATCTGTGGGATAGACCCTTGCTCATTTTCTAAACAACAATGGAACTAGTCATCTTGCTAGTAGAAGCGACTTACACGCGATCAAGTATCTATCAGCTTGGCAAATGACATGCCAAAGCTGGCTAATATCTTCTAAGTATAGCCTTGCTAAGACAAGAAAAGCTTCTTTTGACTATTGTCTCTATAAATCTCCATTGCCAATATTTTCTTTGCTGCACCCAAATCCTTCATCTCAAATTTAGCACTCTGAAGGTCTTTCAGATTTGAACATCAGACTTCTATTCAGCATCTATCAACATGTCATCCACATACATGACAAGATCGATGAATGATCCATCTCTCAACTAACTGTGATACACATCCAAAAACCATACGGACTTCTGTTATAACCCAGCTGGATCATATAACTATGACACATTTTATACCACTTCCTTGGAGTTTGCTTAAGTCCATACAAGGACTTCTACAACTTGCAAACATACATTTCTTTACCAAGAACTTGGAACCCCTCTAGTTGAGTCATGTATATCCACTTATCAACATCACCATGTAGAAAAGCTGTCTTCACATCCAACTGCTCAAGTTCAAAATCCTGATGTGCCACCATTGCTGGTAACACTCGGATGGAAGTGTGTCTGACTATTGGTGAGAATATCTCGTCAAAGTCCAAACCCTTTTTCTCAATTAACCCTCTTGCAACTTGATGTGCCTTATACTCAATTCCTTCAGTTGATGTCATTCGTTACTTTTTGTTGGAGACCCATTTACATGTGACTATCCTCCTTTCTTGTGGATGTTTGACCATAACACAAGTATGATTCTTCAATAATG